>MNCL01000044.1:0-600000 GCA_001932985.1 Proctacanthus coquilletti | reverse complement strand
AAACAGGGTTTTGATTAGTGCAGGTGACAGGAGGACACCATTCAAACAAAGCCTATATACAATCAAAGCGATCTGATGATGATGGGCGTACTGCTGCGTAAACGACCTGAAATTTAAAATAATTTACGGTACGTTAATTTAAATTAGCATCCCGCCAAAAATAATGATTTGGCTTTGTTGATGGCAGTGGCGACGATGATGGCCAGAAATGGCCACCGAAACACACTGAGCGTTCTTTCCTATTGTCCTTGAAAAACGCGGTCATCAGCTGTGCTGGTGCGATGCTATGATGGTGATGGTCGTCTTATTTTCTGGCACGGTGTGCCACTTATTCATTTCCATAATAATTTCCATCATTTTGCCAGCTATGACTACGGGCCTACCTGGCGCCTTGTCTCTGCCCACTAATGAATGAAAAGCTTAAATTAAAAAATGTCCCGCAAAGCAGAGACGGCCGCTAATAAGAAGTGATGCTGTCGGCTCCGGGCCCCACGGATAATGCATCTATTATTGTTACAACTTTTATTGCGATAATTAATTATTCGCCAGCCTTCCCTGATAATACTGTTCCATCCAGCCACTCCCCCCACTTCTCTCGCTTCTCATGGGTAGCACAACAGGCCAAAAACCCTCCATAGTATCCATCCCCCTCCCATTTGTCCGTTTCGGTAGTACTACCCTTGTGCTTTTGACGCCTCTAAAAAGTGCCGGCGGAGATTTTCTACTCCATTTAGGCTGAACCTGCCAACTGCGGGTGTATATTACGGTGACTCTTCGCTGCTGGTGGGGGGTAGCTATAAATTTATGGGCTCCACCCCTGCCCCTCCCTTTCGAAACGCCACTGTTCTGTACAGAAACTTGGACTATTTTGCCATAATTCATTTCTAGTAATACCTCGAAGCACTTCAGACACCTGCTCTGTTTTGCTCAACGTGTAGCGAGATGCGATGCGCTGCTGAGAGAGTGCCCATTTTGGCTGCCGGTGGCCCTCCAGAACCCCTCGCCCATCGGGAAATCCACCTGCATCGTTTTTTCCCGGCTTATGAAACGGTATAGGGTGGTTTTGGACCACCCATAGGGTCGACCGGCTCCAGAGGGTTCTGTGGAGGTATTTCAAATTGGACGACAACAGGTGGGAAGGGCTCATTCTCTCTTTTATTATATTTTTGCTATAAGCCCCCACCCCTCTGAAGCCAGACCAGTCGCTTTGTTTATTACTTTTTTTTTGTTTTTTTTATGATTTCTTCTCTTTGTTTTTATTATTTTTTTTCAAGTCCAAGAAATTATTGGAGTAGTTGTGTCCTTGGGGCGATGCCAGGAAAATGAGTGGGCGCGAATGTGGGTTGCCGCTGTCACATTAAATAGACCCAATTTCCTGCGAAAGGAGATTACTCCGGCACAGGAGGTGTGTCACAGAATTGAATCTGCTTCTTTTGTATGGAAGGACTAAAATTCCTGCAGACTCCTGACTTACTGCCTCTTTCTGTATTCTCTGATGCGCCGTATGCTGGTCCCGCGGGAAGTCCTTTTAACGGTTAACGGATTAATTGCATATCCGAAGGTGGGTCTTTAAACTCATTGGAAGGCGTTACACGGAACCTTTTTCGCAGGCTTCTCCTATGGGAACTGCTTCTCAGATCGGGTTTATTGTTTTATAACGAATGTAAGTTTGATTTTTATTTTATGGTGACCTTTTTGGTTTTTTTTAGACTTTCACAGGACTGTATGCAGCTATCTTTAATATAATTTAATATTAATTAGATTTTTCGAACTTCCGTTAAAAAATATATAAAAAGCGATTTAACTAATTAACTTTTTAAATTCAAGTCTAAAAAGGAACTTACAATATTTTCCAGGTTTTGTAAAATACTCAATTTTGTCCGATATGACTGCATCCAATGAATTGGACGATAAACTCTAGAAAATTAACCAAAACATTTTGCCGAAATGTCACAATGGAAAGCAGTTTGGTCAAATTCAACAAATCCCGCATGCAGGAGAGGCCGTACAGAGGATGCTTTTCAACTGGACTAGCCCGTGCTTATCCAAAAGGGGCTTAAATTTTCCCCTAGGCATCACTGGAAGCCAGGATTAAGGACTTCTGGGGTCGCGAGCGAACAATAACCTGTGCCCTATTCCTTCTCCACTTTCTCGCCTCGGTTGGCCCTTTGTCTTTATACCTGGGCGCAATACATAACACAAAAAAAATTTAAAAAACACAGTCAGTCACCAGAAATTCATGGCGACTACAACAACCCAAATGTAATCGAAACAGACAGGAAATTGTGGAGCTCACCCTTTGTGCCACCCTTCCGGAATCCAAGCGCCTCGCGTGTCTCATACCTGTCCCAATGCCCCATACCTTTCCGAACTATCGGCGAAAAATGGCAGTCTCATCGATTTTTAATTCGAGCCTCTCCCTACACCCGCGTCATCCCGACCCCATTCCTCCTCCCCCGCCCCACATTGCCGGGATGAAATCTGCTGATGCGTTAACGCGTGCACGACACGTAACCAACGCTCTAGAATGTCCTACTGCTCGTCGGGCTGGGACGTCGACGACTACGCTCGTTCTGTTGGGTATTGTCACCCTGTAGTGATTACCGAGTAATGAACAATAGCAGAATGAAGTGTCGCATTAGGATAATTAATTGAACCGTTTTCGTACCTACGGCACATATGTGTAACGGAGGTTACGTGACTCCCGTTAGTATTGTTACGTTTTACTCCTTTTTAGAGAGTGTAGAGAGGCCTACACCCTCCCATTATCTCCACCATCTCATTCTCCACACCACCCGCAGGTTGTGGGGAAGAGGGAGGCGGGTGGGTGTTGTACTGAGGTATAGTAACACTAAAAGGTTTTCCAGATTAATCCTGCACTTGAGAACCATTTAACGTGAGGCTTTCAACAGGATTTCCTTCCGCAAGATGCTTAGTGCTGGATATAGACTAATTCACGAAATTCTAAACCCTTCCTCCAATCCCAACTTTTGGACGCACCGGCCCAAAGTTGAAATTTAACTTTTAACTAACTTTTCTGAAACTCTCATAATTTCAGAGAAACACATTCTCAGGGGCAGTGACCTGCGTCACAAACTAAAGACCATTTTATCTGAGCATTCCTCTAAATCTAATTACAGCTAACCTCACCCCACCAATCTGGCAATCCCCACTATTTCTGCTCACCGAAGGAGCTCCTTAGGAGCGTGTGGCCGATTCCTCATGGTGGTTCCCCAGGCGTCCCAAAAACTCCGCACTTTCTCACTGCGACAGGAGCTAATGGGCAGGACTGGCATATGAAACATACTCCCCTGACTTCTACTTTCCCGGATCCACCCTAGAAGGGATAGTAGCCATCCCAAAGGGCCTTGCATGAGTTACGTGGCAGCACCTCCGTCGTTTATTCTTGTGCTCGAATTAACCCACGACGACGAGTACTACTACCTTCTACTACTGACCCTAGCCCTAGCGCACGATTCCCGTGTCGTCCTGGCAGAGAGATGATGGCGGGGATTTAAAGAGCCGAACTTGCAGGAAAGTTTGATTATGGATAAATTTAAGTTGGACATTTTTCCAGGGAAAAGTTTTTTGCAGCTCCATTGTCCCCCCTTCGGTATGCCGTTAAGGTATGTGTATCCTTGGGAAAGTGTACAATGCTCGAAAGGAACACGAGGGTACGAAGAGAGCGGCAAGGGAGGTGAGGGATGAGTTCGGCTGTCTGCAAAAGAAAAATTGAGTTTGCAACTTGAAAGCCCTTTCCATTCTCTGAGTTTTCCCTGAAAAATGTTTGTCCCCCGACCCGTTCTGCCACTAAACCCCCATCCTACTCGGCAGCTGCGAAACAGAGGAATTTTTGCATGCACAGAAACCAAACAAAGAAAATTGCTCGTTGGGGCTCGTTACGACGCCACCGGCCGCCCCACCCCCACTTGTCCTAGGTAATGATTGATGAGCCCCCTTCTACCTTCAATAATAATGGGTGGAGTTAAGCCCTTTTATGCAACGCCCCTCCCCCATATGTCGTGAAACGATCCTTCGGGGCCTTCGCCTTTGTTCCGTCGAAGGCCCAGCCTCTTAATTGAGAATTGCAAGTCAGGCTGACCCCATATAGACCCTGTGACCCCCGTAACCCACATCCACATCCAGATGGGGTGATTACATATAACAAGGTCGTTCCATCGCAGCTTGTTGCTGCGCCGACATTCTCTAAGGAAAGTTTGGAATGATGCTCTGCCGCTCCCCCCATCGGTCGTAATCATCCACCTTAGTCCCGCCGAAAAACGTGTCAAAGTGGGTCGCAAACTTTCCCGGAAAGATGACAAATTGATTCCTTTGATTTTCGCATTTCATTTGAATAAATTCAGGGGATCATCATGTTCATTGCTCCCCTGTCGTCCCCCTCTTCCAAATTCACGCGGTGCCACAACGGTGGCGGAACTGATAAAAGGGGCTACGGGGATGGTGACGACGGAAATCAAAGCGCACTGCATAATTCGAAATCAAAAATAAGAATAACTTTGCATTTTTTAGAGGCTCCCTCTCTGGGCTTTGACGAGCCCATGACGCCCCATAATGTCCACAAACACAGCCTCGCACAGCGCCCCTCTGGCCCCAAGTAGGGGATAATCAAATAAGTGGAAATTCTATTAGCTGCCCATCTTTCAGGCTCACCCCTCACTCCTGCGCCAGCTCTAAAAGGCGCATACTGGCCATCAGGCGGAGGGATATGGATTTGATTAGTGATGCCGAACAAATTACCGTACGATTGGAGGTGGTCCTCCTACAATTGGAGAATCGAATCATGAGCTCGCCATTTCGAAAATTCCGCCACCCTGCCCCCGCTCCATCTTTGACTAAGGCATGCTATTCTACACGGAATAGGCTCCGGAATGCTTTGCATTAAAAGTGCGTGAAAAGTGAATTTGAATTAGTACTTTGAAGATAATTAAATTATTAAAATTAGTTGCCAGAAGCTACTGACTAAAATTTCAATCATGTGGCGTTTTATACGATCAAGTGTTGTTTTACTATTTTTTTTAAATAGACACATCTAAAACTCTTAAAGTTCTAAAACTCGGAAAGGTCCAGGAAAAACCGAAATTTGAAATGTAAAAATTAAAAAAAAAATATGGAATAATAAAAATAGGGGATTAAAAGGTTCATGAAAGATACAAAACTTAGTTAAAACATTTGAAAATAATTTAATCCTTTTAGCTTTAAAAATATTGTGAAATATTCGAAAAACCAAAAAAGAAATGCTCGGAAAACCTCTAAAAATTTCTAGATGCAAAAAACGAGATATCCGAAATGGTCCTACAATAATAATAAATGTATATAATGCCAGAATATCAAAGAATTTACTTTAATTTAGTAGTAAAATTAAAATTAGCATCTTAAAATTATTACAGTATATCATTTCTCGCCTTTCGATTTTTCCTTTTCTCAAGTAGCTTCATTTCTGCCTCTATCCTTAATCGCTCTTCTTCTTCCAAAGCTCGACGAATTTCGTCAGCTTCAAAGACGGCTCTACTCTGGATCTCCTTAACAAGGTCTATATGAGGTAGGATGCCTCTCAAAATGCAATATTGAAAGTTAATATTAGGACCAGGTTTTATATCGATTCCAGCAGTTTTGCATAGCTCATGCCAATGTGGTAGCAACCAATTCTCATCTTTTAGACATTCGATCGCTTCGAGATGTGGCTTGAAATGGTTAATAAGTTCAAGATAATATTCAGCAACTGCTTTAATCTCTAAAATTTCTTCGAAATCCTCAACAGATTTTTGAAGAGTTGTTTCCATTTGATTCAAACTATTCCATAATTTCGCCATATCTAAAGTAGCTATAGGATTTCCATGTGCTAATTCTTCCATTTTAATGAAATCAGCACATGTTGTCCAAAGATTTTTATATGGTGCAAAACCTTGAGTATAAGCTTCAAGAATTTCTATAGATAATTCTGGTAATTCAAAAATAACTTGACGCGAATTTAGAACTTCAAATAATTTATGATTTTCTTGTATATTCTTCCAAGCTCGATTTGCTTCAATAGACATTTCTACTGCTTTTTTCGGATCAAATTGCAACGAGAAATAATTGATATCCTCATTTATACCTTCTACACGAACTTCAAATAATACTAGCTCAGATAAATGCATTTTTCTAAATTCTTCAATGTCCACTTTGTGACTTTCTCGGGTAGTAGGAATTTGTTTTACAATTCTATACGGCCATCCAATCGCTTCCCATTTAAGACCGAAGTGTTGATCAGAAAGATTATATAAGAAGTAATCTAAGATTTCATATTCGATTAATGTGATACGTAGTCGATCCTCTAGAACTTCTAATATTTGTGGAACGGTTGTAACGTAATCTCTTAGTTCAAGGAGTCGTTCAACAGATGTTGGCTTCTCTGTAAGATTTTTCATTATATTTCTAAACTGTTCCGCTAATTTGTCTGTCGCCTTTTGCATCCGATCGCAGAAGTATTCAAGAAGTCTACGTGTGATTTCTTTTCGTTTTTCAATCAAAATAGTTCGAAGGGGTTCAACATTAATTAGGAATGGCCCAATGCATATATATAACGGCATTACTGTTATCAGGTTCTCCTTTAATCTTTTTTGCAAAAGGATTTCTTCTTTTACCTAGAACAAAATAAAATACAGTTTTTTTTTCAAAATTCATCCTAAAATTTAGGCTCTATTTTGAAAATATATGTTTAGATTTATATTTAAATTTTTAAATTCTAATACATACTAAATGCTAGTATACAGTTGTTTAAAAAATAATTCTCCGGCATGTAAAAGAAGGCCGTTTGAAACGACACTTAAACCTCTTTTTACGCCATAGACACATTACGTACTGAAAAATTCATGTAAAAGGAACTACTAACTCCATAAGAAAGTGAAGATTGGTCCCAAAGCTGAAATATATTAACCAATAAAACAAACCTAAAAAGGGCTTTAACTGTGTCGTCTACTTAAACGCCAAATTCAAACTAAATAAACTGCACTTATTTTATTTATGCGTAGTTATTTAATTCGGGGGATTTTTCCTAAATTTGACTTTCATTTTGTTGCATTAATTTGATTTTTATTTCGTCGTGTAAATAAAATTCGCACAAGAATAGGTTTAGGTGTAATAATAAAAGAATCCGTATCAACCTGGGAATTTTTAAGAAAATAAATTGAATAAATAATAATACATCACAAAATTAATAAGGGTATATTTTTAGGTTTTCCTCAAAACTGTCTTACAATAAAAATTTTCATCAAAATTCTACTAATTTACTTCAAAAGGCTGGTAATGAAATTCTTAAGTTATGTTAAAAAATAGCGAAAATTTAGGAATACAATGAACCCGATAAAAGCCATTATGAAAATTTAAATAAAATAAAACTATATGGGACTAATTGAAAAATTAATAAAACGAACTTAATATAGAATATGCATGTTTATTAAAACTACTTTATAACTGTTAGATTAAAGATATTTTTTTTAAAAATAATAATATACAATAAAATTTCGATTTTTTCCGCATTCATGGACTTTTGTGTTCTATACTAAGTCTCTGTTAACAAAAAAATAGCCTAAAATTAAAAGAGATATTCCACTTACCTCTAAAGAAGTTTTATTTGCCGCAATAAAGTCCTTCATGAATTCATTTACATCAGTTAAATACAATTCAATGTACGCCTCATATCTTAGAGCGTATGCCTTAAGCGGGATGATCGCCTTTTTGTAGGTATATTCGATCAGATCTCTATGTTCGTACATTATACCCTTAACAAGTTTAACCGTTTCCACAAATAAATCTTTAGCAAATACCAATTGTAGCATAACATCAACGTCTATCTGACGGATTCCATTCGTTTCGTTACAACCATCTACAAGGAGTTTAGTCAAACTTGTTTCAAAATCTTCTGGACGTGTCGAATAGTAGGCACATTCTTTCTTTAAATGTAAAAGTAAATAAAAAATAGGTGGAGCTGTCACTTTGAATGGCGAAATTTTTAAATCTCCTTCCCATACGAACGTTTCATCTACCTCCATCATATCTAGACAAGGCTCTCTTACGAAATAGGTGAATGTTTTAATTGAATTAATCATAAATGAGTACATCGTGTCCGTCATACGCAATCGTACTTGATTAATAAAAAGGGAGATTTTCGAATTTAAATAGACGTACCAATCTTTTATAGATATGTCGAACCAGCCCTTTCCATACGGTCGAAGACCTATGCAAATCTGACTAGCGATATTTTCAATCCATACTATTTTCAAAAACTTTACACATGACTGGTAGTGTTGCGTTTCGGTTGCTAGAAAATCCTCAAGTGTTTTAGATCGCATATAAAAATGATTATATTGGTACATTCTTCTTGGACTTGGAAAAGAAACTATAAAGAGGTTCAATTTGTCGAGAACAAGACAATTTGTAACTACTGAACACATCGCATTTATAGGCTCAATTCTTGAAAACAAAGATGCTTTTCTCCATAAATGAAGTATTTCTGAAAAATTATGAATACCCTTGTGTAATTTACGTTTTTTCAGTACAGGAATTATTTCTTTAGGGAATGTAACACCAAGAAAATTTTCTGGAATCTTTTGCAAATGGTATCGAAATTCATATGATGATTGTACACGCTGATATGTTAAATGGATTTCGTTTTTAACATCCTTAATAAATTCTTCATTCAAAGTGAATTTTATGTTATCCATTGCTATTTTATAGATTTTCGGATATTGTGTCATAACCATTGTTTCCTTAAAATCAATTATCGACAAATCATCAACGATAAGTTCATATTTCATAAGATTTTCATTTTGCTTCCTCAATGCAAGGGCACATTTAACCCGTTCCACAAAATCATAAGGATTTTCTGCCATAAACATCAGATAAACTCTGGGTACTCTATACGTTAAACCATTATCAAGATTGATTACTATAAATCTTTCTATGGTCTCATCATAGTCCTTCACGGCACAATATTGCCAATCGTACAAGTCATTTTTAATAGAATCAAATAAAACGTCTTTAGGAAGTTGTATGTCTTCCAGGTTTAATACTACATTACGATCTGTTTCAATTGGGTTCTTAGGTAAATATGCTTTACCTGGTATAGGATGACGGATATTATCAAGCCAACCTAAATTCAACCAATCCTGCGGAGGCATACTATCAAAATCAACACTATCGAATGATTCTAATGGAAAAAGGAAATCACGATAAAAATATTTTGGAGGATCTTTCATTTTTGCATACAATCCTTTCATAACTTTCGATGGTAGTAACATCCAACTTTCAATACCATTCTCGGGGAAGGCATTATTTAATTTAATTCTAGCATAAAATCGCCTTTGTCGTTCAATTGCAACCTCGAGGCACATCTCTGGATCGACGTCCTTTTGTGGTGGTAATTTTACAGGCATCGTACATAGAGGGAATATTATATCAACCTTACCAGGGAATTTTACCCATTTTTGTGGAGTTTCTAGTATTGAAGTTCGCTGAGGAACGGGATAATCTTCTATTACTGGAGCAAGCCTGTCAGTCCTTATCTGCCATCCATAATTTGGATAGAATACTGCTAAATCAGACTTCTCCTCATGAGATTCTTCTTCTTCTGATGAGGCTAAGCCAATTTCCACGAAATCGTCTGATAAAATTAAAACTTGTTTTCTGTGCTCTTGCATGTTTTCAATTATTTTATTTTCGTTAAACAAATTATGTGCACACTCCCTTTTTGTTTTTTTTTCTTTATGAAAAGGGAAACAAATAGATTTGATTTGCAAGGCTAGCTTTTTGTATGCTTCTGTATGGGAAAAAGAAACCAAGGTAAATTCAAAAACTACATTAAATGTATTTGATTGTAATTTCTATCAAAAAAATAAATTTCTTTATTTCTTAAATCGTTCAAGTATACAGAAATAATTTAAAATCTTTATTGCTTTTGAGATCGATGATGAAATACGAATGAAACACATTTGCTAGCGGTCCAAGCCTGTGCCAGAACGGTATCAGGAAGTCCCTTGTTATTGGCACAATGATACCAATGCGATAGCTGTGATGTACAGTCGGTGTCTTCTGGAGGGATTTTGACCTGCACACCATTCACGCACCTCTTGCACCTAAACCTGGGAAACCATTTTTTTTATAAACTGACTTCTAATTTATCAAAACCTTCCAACTCACTTGTCGTGTGTATCGGAAAGGGTTCCTTCCTCATACCGAAATAGATCTTTTAGGTCGTCACGACTGAAATGCCTTTCAGATTCCTCATTATTATCGACTACTGTGCTTGAAAGGGATTTTTTATGGGCTTGTCTTTGGAAGATCTTTTCTTCTATCGTACCCGTCTGTAAATTAAGTAAAATTAAAATTTCCAACCACAAAATACAATTATATAAGAAAATTTCAATGGCCTAGTACCGCTAGAAACCTGTAAATAAAGCACGTTTTCTTTTGACCATCTCTCCACACACGCGCCATAGCCTGATCATCGTTAGCTGGATTCCAATCGGGATCAAACATGAACAGTCGATTGGCTCCAATTAAATTCAAACCACAACCTCCAGCCTTTGAACTTAACATAAAAATAAATAGATCTGAATCTGGTTTATTAAACTCATCGACAACTTTACTCCTCTTTTTCACCGTCATACTACCGTCTAGTCGGATGTAACTGTACTTTCTAGCCAAAAAACAAGTATAAGTACAAATTTGATGTTAAATAGGGGGAGGAAGAACACACCTCTTTCTAGAGAGTTGTTCAAAAAGATCTAGAGTCTGTGTGTAGTTGGAGACAAGAACAACTTTGTCATCGGTATTTGCTTTGATGGAAGCTAACATGAAATCTAGAAGCATTAGTTTTCCTCCTAGCTCTGGAACAACCTCTCTGGTGAAGAAAAAGAAATATAGCGTTAATATTTGAGTAGTATTTAATTCAAAAGTAGCTTACTTGGGATTGAAATAACTTGGCAGGGCTTCAGCAGCCTTTTCGAATCCGCTTTCTCTAGCAGCTATTTTTTCATATACCAAATTGGGGTGACCGCAGAGTTTCTTCAATGAAGTTATATCAGCTAAAGCAGTCAAGGTCTGCTTTTCGTTGTTTCCTGTTTATAAATATATAAGCTACGATTCTAACATTTAATCAACGAACCTTCTTACCCAAAATTTTCTTCTTAATCTTGTCCGAATTCAGGAAATTTTTATACATCTCCTCCTGGCACTTGGACATTTTTACACAGATGACCATTTCAAATTTGATTGGTAAATACTTGGTCAGTATCTGATTTGTCCTCCTGATGATGCACTGATTTACAAGTCCAATCAGTTCCTGAGTCCGTTCAACAGCCTTCGCCCTCTCGGAATCTGTACAGTCTGAATTTTGTCCCCGCAAAATGGGGTTCTCAAAATGTTTTCTAAATTCGTTATTACTTCCCAACATCCCGGGATTCACGAAATTAATTAAACTATAGTACTCTAACAGATCGTTCTGAATAGGTGTTCCTGAAAGTAGGACACGTCTCTTGGTTTGGAGTCCCATCAGAGCTTGATAAGTAAGATTGTCACTATTCTTTAAACGATGACCTTCGTCACAAATCACTATTCCTATTTCAGAACTGTTAAGTATGTCGGAGTATACCCTGAACGATTCATAGCTGACTATCAATACGGGGGCTCCACACCTTTGATTTTTGTTGCACATGTACTGCTGAAGATTCTTGATAGTTTCCTCCTTCGAGTTATTTTCCACGACTAAGCAGTTAACACGTGATAGAAGCCATTTATTGAACTCCTTTTCCCAGTTCTTGACCAAAGAACTGGGGCAAACAATAATTGCTTTGCTTATGGTCGGTTTGCTTTCTGGACTTTGCCGTAGTAACGTCCAGACAAGTGTGACACACTGGAGGGTTTTACCTAAGCTGTACAGCGAATTAGTCTCGCTTAGTCTAAATAAAAGCAAACTACCTAGACCTACCCCATTTCATCAGCCATTATACACCCGTGGAAGTCTCCGTTCTTACCCGTGACACAGTCGTACATGAATTTAACACCTTCCCTTTGGTGTGGCCTTAGAATATTACTTAAAATGGGATCGACAACAACATGAACTAGAATGTTATTAGTGTCCATAGTCATTTTGTTATGCTCACTGTATTCGGGCGGTGTATATAGAACAAGGGCATTGCAGGCTTCAGGATCGTGGAGAGCTCTTCGAATGGTTGTCCTCCGCATGCCCAAGCTGCGGTTAGTGTTGTATTCGGGCACATAATTGGGAATGGGAACTTTGAAGGGACGGCTAAGGATTTGAGTGATTTTTGCTTCATATTCAGAGCCTGAGAATTTCGCTGGTGGTTCAGCAGAAGGTTGCTTGTTTTCTTGACACAGACGAACCCGTTTCTCATGTACTGGAATATTAAAAATCGTAGGTCTTTTACCTTGAAATTGACTAGGAGCTAGACTTCGCCTCTGGAACAGAACTCATTTAATGATGTTTTTTGAATATTTTAGGACGTTTTACCATTTTTCTGCCCTTAGGTGATTTATTTTACTATCTTTATGCTACATAATAAAACGAGGAAATAGAAATTATGCAAATAAGCTCATGTTAACAATTAACAGAAGTCCTCTGAAGCTAAATTTAAACAAGTCCACTTTTGACATGTGTTTTAACGATTACTTTGTCATTCACAGAGAGCGCTTGAATCGCCAGAGGGCACAAGTTATCAAACAGAATTTTGAAGGTTATGGCTTGAAAGAGGAGGACGGTTTTGGCGACTGACATTTAGCCGAGAAAACAAAACTTTTATCAAATTAAATTAAGGTCGACGCAGCACAATACCTTCAAGTCACTTTTTCTATTTATTGCAATAAGTTACTTATCTTGTGTTTCCGAAAAGGCGGTAGCAGCCACATTAAGAGTGATATGTGAGATCGACTCCGCTCTACAATAGTAGTTCCAAATGCGGCTCTATTTCATATACAATTGCTGCAGCTGGCCAAAAAAAATACTCGCAGAATGCAAATGCGTGACTGGAAGATAGTTAAAATCTTAGCAGGAGTAGCTACACGTATATGGGCTGCGTCTGGAGCTGCTTTACTGATTTGCTTTATCTTGTACTGCTTCTATGGAGGTTCAATTGCCTTCTGTTTGTTTTCGTGTTTTGTCCTTGGTAATTATACCTTATTTTTGATTCCTTGCGGGATAATATTAATGCTGGTTTCTCAGGAATATTATATCACGCCCAGGACAATCTCCTGTACCATCCAGACCTGCCTTCGAATTCCCGGGTGTACATTCCCATTCCAGCGATACACAATTTGCCCTATGAGACCGTAAACATCCGAACGCCTGACAATGTGATGCTGCACGCATTCTGGATCCGTCAACCGGAAGAGAAAAGTAAATTTGTCCCTACATTCGTGTACCTGCACGGAAATGCCGGTAACATGGGTCACCGCTTGCAAAACGCTTGGGGAATATTTTACAATCTTCACTGTAACATTTTAATGGTGGAGTATAGGGGTTATGGCTTCTCTACAGGGTCGCCAAGTGAAAAGGGACTTGGGGTGGACGGACGGTCCGCTGTAGATTACTTATACACAAGACATGATTTGGATCACAGCCAAATTGTTTTATTTGGACGATCCCTTGGTGGGGCTGTTGCCATCGAAGTGGGCGCTGATTTGGAATACAGCCAAAAAGTAATGTGCATTATTGTAGAAAATACATTCACTAGCATCCCTGATATGGCTATAGTTCTTGTTCATCCATACGTCGGCTACTTACCAACGTTTTTGTACAAAAATCAGGTGAGATTCAGGGGAAATTCAGTGTACAATAGCTAAAATAAAAAAAAATTTTTATAGTTCCAGTCACTTAGAAAAGTTGAAAGGATCTCAGCGCCATGCCTGTTCATATCAGGGCTGGCTGATAATCTAGTCCCTCCCAGAATGATGAGAACTTTGTACATAAAGTGTGGGAGTAGCAAAAAACGCCTGCTGGAATTCACCGGTGGTTCCCATAATGATACTTGGGTGATTGATGGGTAAGTTATCCTTGTTTTATTCCTTAAACAATTTTTGTTGGCAATTTATTGTTATAGATATTACCAGGGGATAGATTCATTCCTGGGGGAATGCAAGAACACCGCGCGGCCTTTGCAAACAGCTCCGGAAAAGAGAAATGTGTGGCATGAGATCCAGGAAGTGTGAGAAACAAGAATAAACAACAATTGACCCTTTTTAATTGCCTAAAATTGCTAGCGAGTAAGATATTTATAGTAAAAACACTTGTTTTCGAATGATTGGCTCTTGATTCAATCGATCCTGGTGGTGCTAGTGGTCTACAAGAATAGGAGACTGAAAAGAATTTTCTGAATGTGCCCATCTGACCCTTGATCTCAAAGATACTTTAGGCTTCTGCTTACCTTTCGGACGTCTCACATCCGCTCACTATACTATTAATATAGAATCAAATGCTCCCTGTTTTTTTTTTTCTTGAAAAAATTCAATTTATTCTATTTACAAAGGTATCACTATAATTACATAAAACGCTATGCGGGGGGACCATTCGCTATACTTGTTTAACTTGTGAGCTACTCTTTTCCATTTTTCTTTTAAATCCAATCATTTGCATAATGCCAATTCTTAATTTAGGATTTTTTTCAATGGCATTTAAAAGTGTATTACCTTCCTTATTAAACATAAAAACTACAGGAATAGTAACGTCATTTTTACCATCCCCAGACATGGCAAACATGGCCTGATTTTCCCCAGATGAACCGGGTACATTATCACAGATTATAAGAGCTGCAGCTCCAGCTTTTTCTGCACGTCGTGCCTTTTCAACGAACGTACAATCACCCCGCACAGCCATGGCTATTTTTGATTTCACATCGGATTCATTTGTTATATCTGAACAAAGTTTTTGTGGTGACACCATTGTTAATTCACTTTCCACAAACTCATCACCGACTAGTTCTGGACTAAAATGGCTTGGCCCAGCTACAAGCCAGGCAGTGGTGTCATCCGGATTCTTATAGTAAACAGCCTGAAATTGACCACAATTAGTAGTTTTCGTCTAGATGCCAATCCATCATTTTTCTTACGCTCCTAATTTTTTTTAAGGTGGCAATTACTTTTTTTTCAACTTACCTGTAATTGTCCTAGATGATTCATATTTTGGGATTTTGTGAGTTCAAGCATTTCCTGCATAAACAGGATACCGAGCTCTCCGTCTTCAGGGCTTTTAGCCTATAATAAAACGAAAAAACTTAGACAACACTACACCAAAACCATCCCATTAATTCAATTATAAATATCTTACATTATAAAAACTGTGAAATAGACGAACTTTTCCATCGCCTAACGAAACCATTGTGATACCCATGTCGTAAACAGTCCGTAAATGGTCTGCATTATTTGCTTGAAAGTCCAATGCTCGTAATCTTTTCGTTGACGGTGTTCGGGGACACGACCCAGTAATAAAGTCCCTAAGAGGTCGTCGGACTTTCTCTGGAAAAAGCAAATTCGAACTAGGACATGTACGCATAAAATCGAGCACATGATGCTCATCGGTGGTGCGAAAGTCTGGGGAAATATTACAAATTATTAACATTTTTCTGGAAGGTGTTTCGATCTTTTTACCATATGTAACATTTCCTTGTTGACCCAGCGATAAGGGTAGTAGATGAGCCTCTGTGGTGAATATGAACTCGTCCAGGTTCATAACTAAGTCTGATGGCTCCGAGAATAGCAGGTACAAGTATTTAAATGTTTCTGACAGAAGGTACGAGTCCATACGGTCCTCATGTTTTCCAGTTCGGACATCGTTTATAGCTGCGAAACCACACTCCACGCGGGCGTGCTTCTGAAGGGCTTTTAACGCCTTTTTTCCAACCTGAAAATCCAGAAAATAAAAATAAATACGTAATGGTAACCACTAGAACGGCTTTAAACCTACCTGTAGGTAATAGTGGTCATTCGTGGCCTTGTACAGGAAGTAGGTTGATTCAATAAACTCCGGCCTGAGGTGATGTTGCCCCCAATGGATTTGGAAATCGACCGTAAATGCCTCCGGAATAAAAGTGTGCATCTGCATCACCTGATACAACATTTCGTGTGTTTGCACAGCTGATTTAAGATCACCAGATAAGACCTGTAAGCCTGGCCAGAATGCAAGCAAGGCGTCCATGAAATTCCGCGACTTTGCATGAGGCCTATGCATAAGAACGTCGAGCAGCATTGGTCCTTCACTAACGTATTTCATCACGGCATTGTAGTGACGATTAAACCTGGCCAAGTATCGATCCTCTCCTAGGAGGATGTACGATTTAAGCAGGTACTCATAGTAGGAGTCGATGCCAGCACCGACTCCCGAATCCCTGCGAACCCAATCGCCGGAATGAACATTAAGGACGGTTCCCATGAGGTCGGATCCTCGATGTCTTAACTTCCAAAGGGCATCCATAGAGGCATGTGCTCGTAACTCAAAAATCTGATTGCCTGTAAGTCGGGACAGTGCAGCAAATTCGAGCAGAATAGTCCCAGCGCATGCTGTGCACGTCTCCCTCTGTTTCTTCAAGCTCTCATCTTTCATCCCATGCTTAAGATTGACCCTTGCATGCGGTATACCCGTTGTTGTATTGAAGGCCGGAAGTAATCGATACCCAAGGTCCTTGGCCATTTCCAGAAGCTCTCCTTTATACCACAGCATGATATTCATGTTCTTTTGAACCTGTTCGGCCAGGATATGAGCGGACAGTAGTCCTCCGACCATTCGGATGTTTGTCTCGAACACAGACACAATTATATCACTATCGAACGATACATCTTCGATTACCATTTTGACGGCCTTCTCGAATTCGGCGAAATCACCGAGAATGACCAGTGTGTCAAGGGTGTCCACGAGCGTCATTGAAAAGCTGGAAAGATAAAAAAAGCATGGCAATGAGGCGTTGTACTAATCCAGTTAATCAAGGGCTTGCACGTACTTCCCGAGAATATCATCCATGTCCCCCCTGGAGGGTGTTACGCCTCGATATCGTCCTTTGCATGATAAAGGCATTAATTCGTCCGCTGGATATGCGTTGTCCATGTACGCTCTGTACGCATGATAGAACATTTCCCGAGCTTCTTCTCTGAAGGAAAAAGGAAAAACATTATTTGGAGAACAATGCTAATACCATAAGTGGCAGAATAACTGCCACGAAGATAAGATAATCTCAAGAAAATCATTTACTTCAGCTCGCGCCGTTCCTTTTTTGACATATTCTGCGTTGGAATCGTGTCAGTCACACAAATAACAGTAAAATTAGCTAAAATTACAGCTAAAGCAATCGAGATTTTGTCCATTTTTTCAATATTAAAGAAAATTCCGTTTTCTAAACTTAAATTAACAACAGTAGAATACGTGTCTGATTTTTATTTCCACATTGAAAACAACTAAGATAACATACTTCTGCAATCTGGTGCTCAAAAGTAAATAAAAAATTTGACAACTGACACGCACGTCAGAAGGAATGTGGAGAATTTGTTTTTTCTGCAAAAGAGTGGAGAGCACACAAGAAGAAGACAAAAGTCATTTTCGTGGCAATTTGATAAAAAACCTGCACATTGCATACTTTTTTTCCGGTTGTCAACTAAAATGACATTGCCTTCTTCTTGCAATTCAACAGTAGACGATTAAAGAGACTACTAGCGGAGATTCGAAGGAAGTTTGCAAATCACATGCGAAAACTGTCAAAAATTTTTCACGGAGAAAGTAGTGTATTCAGATATTACAAGTTTACTTTAATTTTTAAACGTAAAAGTATTGTTTGAATTTTTATAGTACTATGAAACATTTGCTTTGGGAATTATAGGCCGATACAAATGAGAAATTGCAGTAAGATGATTTTACGTCATTTCCTGAAAACCGCCGGTTACTTAAAATCGGTTAGATTTTCTACAAAACCGAATTCAACTTCGCACTTTCTAAAGCAATGGAAAGAAAAGTTCCAAACAGCCGAAATAGATAGTCCTGAATTTTGCCTTAAGAGTATTGTCGCTCATGTCCTAAAAACAAAAGTGGTAAGAATTGAAGTTTTTGTTGATAGCAGAAGTTGTAAACGGAAAAATTTTAATGCAGAGCAAATTGCCCGATTTTGAATCCATTCAATTAACAAATGACGAGCTCACAACAATTGAAACCTTTTGCCAGTGTAGAATGGCACGAATGCCTCTTCAATACGTTCTTGGGGAGTGGGACTTTCTTGATTTCACGCTAAAGATGACTCCGCCGGTTTTTATTCCACGTCCAGAAACAGAAGGACTAGTTATGTTAATTCTAGAAACGTTGGACAAGCATAAGGCATACGAATTTTTAGAGATTGGTTGTGGCTCTGGTGCAATATCTCTAGCATTACTTAGAGCACTTAAACACTCAACCAGTACTGCACTCGATTGTAGCAAATCTGCATGCAAATTGACTAAAGAGAATGCCACAATGCTCAGTTTAGATTCACAAATAGAAGTGTTTGAGCACAAGGTCTCGGAGAAAACTTTACTGCCAGATGATGTACAAAAGTCTTTTGATTTTATAGTCAGTAATCCACCCTACATCAAAGCGGATGATCTTCCCAAACTCGCACCGGAAGTATTGTAAAGTTTTTATGTTTTTAAGATCTCTACATAACTCAAAATTGTGCGTTTTTGCAGATATGAAAACGTTGCTGCTTTAAATGGTGGAACAGATGGATTAAAAGTTATTAGAAATATTTTACAAATAGCCAGCAGTCATTTAAAACCGAAGGGACATCTTTGGATGGAAGTTGATAGCTCCCATCCACCAGAACTGGAAAAAGAGGTTGAAACTCAATTCAATAGCACGCTCAGATTTAGTAGTAGTTACAATGATTGCTTTGGAAAACCTCGTTTTGTAGAAATTGTAAAAATGTAAACAACTTATAGGTTGAAAAATTTTAATGACAAGGAAAGGTCGTATTATAAATTTAAAAATCCATACTACTTTCCTATACAGTACTTTAAAAGCCAAAAATTACACTCGAATGCAAAAATACCGATAAAGATTTAGGGAGTGTGCGGACAGTGGTCTTTATAATCCTTTTATACTTATAAAAATGATTCCCTTTATCATTACATATTTAGTACTGGACTCCATTTGAGACACAAAATAGTGATAAAAGTAAGAATACGTCTCTAGATTGCCAAAAATTTATGCTTTAGTAGTTGTAAAGAGTAAAGTAAAAATCGCAAATCCAACTAAAACCATCGCCTGTAAGCATGATTATTCTTTTTTTTAAAACACACTTTTATTTGAGAACTGCTAAAGTAAAGTTAGGTGTTACTTTTTAAAAATTCTACTCTCACCAAAATTCCAAAGTGATGACGTGACTAAATAAAATTCCAAGAAAACCATTCCAATTTTTAATTTAGCATGAAATTCTTCCGAAAATTCAAATCGAGGTTAACTGAGTGGACGCAAAACTTGTAAAATTTGGAACCCACGATGCCCTTCAGAATTTCGTCACTTAGGCCACTTAGAGAATCCCTTATTATTTGCACAGTAAAGCTTCTCCCTACTTCGTGTATATACCCAAACAGAGCTTACCTGATGCATCTGGAGAGCTTAGGAAAATATTTGAGAAACAGACACTACGGAACGCACTGACATGCTGCATCCCATGTCCTGCCTGAAATCCTATTTGTTTTTGCAAACAATTTTTTTTATTACTTCTGTTTGCGTAGTCCCTAATAGTTTGCATTTTATAGGAATGTAAAGATAAATTGAATACTACTCTTCGTAAAAAGGGGTGCCAAAAGATTAGAGTAGAAAGTGTTTTTTTGTTGATAAAGCAAGGTGTAGGATATTTGCAGCCATTTTAGACCTGTGAACGAAACCCAATTATCCCCTAGAGTCGCCTCCTTTTGCTGTTGTTTCACCTTGAAGGAATTGAAGGATTTAATTCAGAGGAGACCCGTTTTCTTCAGTACCAGCCAGCGCCAGTTTTCTCCTTCAGTCTTCACCTCCTTTTTTTCATATGTTATCAAATAAACACTTGAAGTATTCCCCTTCTGGCAAAAACAAACAGACTTCAAAAATTTAATGAGTAAGGGTGAAAAGCTCGAACGGATGAAATAAGAAGACGAGGAAGGAAAAAAACGCCAATTTTGAAAATTAAAGGAATCATACATACAAAACTCGCGAATTCTCACTTTAGATGTTGGAGGCTGGCGCTCCATGGGGTGCTCCCAGAACAAAGGGCGCATGTTTGGCGCTCTGGTAGGAACCACATCCTCTGGCTGGTCCATGGTCAGAAAGCTGTTCCAAGCTCAATAAGTTGTTAAGATACGTAGGGGAAAGACTTTCGTTCGTGTTCAAGCTGAAGAAAGATTTTTCCAAAAAATATATATAAAAAATATAATAATCAGTTTTTTAACTTTTAATTATTTCAAAAAAAATATATTTAAAAAACCGTGTTAAAAAAACGAATCATTTATTTTTGTGCAAAAAATAAAAAAATAAATCCGAAGTTCGCTCGTTTTAATATCGAAAACGTTTTGTTCAAAAAAAGAAAAAAATATATCTATAAAACTTTGTTCGACTGAAAAGATTTTTTCAATTTTATTTTCAATTCAGTAAAAGTTCTACAGAAACCGAAAAGGAAACAGGAAAAAAGATACTTTTTTTTGTTGCCTAATGAAAAAAAAATTGTGCTTGAGGACTGCCATTTGCGAGCCAGTGATATGAGACCAGAAGCAGCAGCAGAAGGCCCAGCAGAAGGAACAGCGGCATAACAATAATAAGAAAAGAAAAAAAAAACGAAATATCTGTGATCGATAAATTTTAGTCAATACTTTTCGAATATCTCGTACTCCTCTTCTTTCCGATATTCTCCCACAATTTTCTCCGCATCTCCGTAAACTGTCCTCACGGAAAAACGACCAAGAAATGGTTTGAATTAAATACAAGAGGAAATATTTCTTAAAACAAAAAAAAATAGTGTAAAATGCAAGAAAAAATTCGCTGCCGTGAAACAAACGAAAACGACTAAAGAAAAGGAAAAAAAAAAACGGAAAAGAAGAAAAGCCCAAAAGCTAAACTGAAACGAACTTTTTTCTAGTGTTTTAACAAAAATCTGCATTTGGGTAGAAAACCCCATTGTTCATAATAGGAATTGTTTATAAAGATTAATAAAAAATTTTTAATAAAAAAAAAAAAGTAATAAAGTAATACAAAAAAAAACAACAACAACAACAACAACAAATTTACTAAGTTTCGGGGAAAACAAAGCGAAAACCCGTGGTCGAGTCGAGCGATCAAAGTGTGTTCAAAAAGCCGAAAAGCCAAAATATACTGCGATTTTTTTCAATAATAATAGTTAGAGAAAATACACACAGACACCTGTATATACGTATACACACAAGAAAAATCGATCCTAGTAAATTAGCGCCACCACCATGTTACTTGTTACTTAATTATGTCTTTTGTTTGTTGTCTAACTTGCGTTTTAGTTGAGCCACTCGAGAGATAAAAATCACTTCCCTGACCACCGTTAAAATGCCCAACACAAAAAAGAAAAAATAAATCACACACACAAAAAAAAAAAGGAAAAAAAATAAGAAAAAAAAAATTCCATACATTACATATATTTAAAAAAAATATATATACACATATATTTAACAAAATCCAAAGAAGACTTCTTGCTCTCACTAAAAAACTCATTTCTAGTTCTCATTCTCTTTTGAATCCTGTTCCCGTGTATCATTCACTCATCCCACCTTTAGAATTTTATCCCTCAAAAAAATAAAAGACATGTTCCTGTTGATTTGCGTCCGACCATTCCTCATGAGAATCATTTAAAACAAGATAAGCTAAAATATAATAAAAAAAAAGCAACAGCCCAGTTGCCCCCCTCCCAAAAAAAAAAAAAAAAATACAATGCTTAAATATTAAAATGTAGTGAACCTTAATTAAAATGTTTCGTAAAACTAAACAAAAAAATTCGATGAGCATTGGAACCCGATTAAAATTCTTAGATATAATAAAATAAACGCTTAAACATTTAAATTGACCTTAAACTGTATGCAGAAGCAACCTAGCCAAGCTATGGGAAAGATTGTCTCCTTAAAAAGTCAGCAATTTAAATCAAATGGAAAATGCTACCTCAAGAGAATGGTACTTAAATCGAATTTTATAATAATAAATAAAACAAAACGAAAAATGATTCATTAATTTTTATGCATTTAAACATTCATTAAATTGCAAAACAAGCCCAACGTTTACTATACCCCCCCCTCTTTCAGTCTTTTTTGTTGTTGCATTTGTAGAAGTTTTAATTGTTTTGTTTTTTTTCAAAGCATTCTTATTTTATCTATTTTGTTAATATTATTTTAGTTTTTTTTCTTTTTAAATTATTTATTTGCATGCATGCATTTTTCTAGCGTAATAATAGCCCGTCTAATTAAAAAAAAAAATACAAAAAAGCAGTCTTTTAAAAAATAAAAGTGACTCGACTAACACGTTTCTTTTCTTCCATAAAATCAACCAACCATCCCAACTTTGTTAAAAATTCAATATCCAGAATTGGTGTAAGCAAACGAACATTCCATAGTAGTCATGATTTAGCAATAACTGGCACTGGATGCGAACCGACATGGGATTTCGATTTTTGTTTCTGTTTTGTTTGCTTTAAAACAGTGTGATAGAGAAGATTTTTTTTAAGAAAAAAAGAAGAAAAAAAAAACGAACAGTAATTTAAAAAATTAAACAAAAAAAAATTACATCGGTCAACACAGTGCGTGTATATAAGTGAAAAAAAAAAACCGAGAGTTGCATGGGACACATTTGGACAACCCAATGACCAAGGCATGACGATCCTGCTCTGACGATAGACCAGCCGAAAATCCGAATATCGGACAACATAACGACGATTTTACAGCAACAACAAGAAGAGAATAACAACAAGAACCACCACCACCCACGTCGGGTGAGAAGAAGTGTCTGCATCAAAAACAAAAAAACAAAAAAAAAATAAAGAAGATTGTAGATCGTCTGCGTCTCAAGCCAGAGTTTCAGGATCTAAAGCTCGAAAGAATTAGACGGGGAGGAAGTGTAACGAGGCGGAACAGAAGAAGGGACGACATAACTAAAGGCTCTAATTTATATAAGCATATATATTTCGCCCATATACCAATTATTAGTAAATTTAAGGACCCGCACAACCGCACCACGTTCCAGACTTGCTTGGCGATTCCTCTGCGCCAGAGACAGTGTGGACATGGACACTTATCTCATCGCTTTGCTAATCTTTCTAATTGTTATTAAAGGTACGTTTGCAGTTTCCTTTTGTCCCAAATTTATGAATATTAAATTATCTAATTATTTTTAAGTATAACGTATAAATTTCACTAAATCGAAAAAATTTCGGTAGTAATTTTCGTTTTTAAAATTTTTAAATTGTACTATTGATTTTCTAGATCTCACACACAAAAAAACAAAACCAAAAATATTTAGAATTTTTAAATTAAAATTCGATTTTAGTTTTTAATATGGCCAAATAATTAATTTGAATTCATTTAAAAATTTAAAAAAACTCTGGCATTTTTTTTGTTTGTTCTCCCTAATCATCTAAATATTTTGATAAATTTTTATCTCATATTTTTTACAAACAATTATAAAGTTATATCTAAAAGACCCTCTATTAAAATCACTTCTGAGACTGAAAATTATGTTTTTAAATCCAAATTCTTCAAAATAATTCTCATATATAAATGAAAATAAATGTACTTTTCATAATTTAGTTTTCTATTATAATTATTAAAACATTATTAGGTTTTCCTTCCCGCTTTTCTGGTTAATTTAAGTCAACTCTTTGAAACTAGAAAAAGCAACAAAATTAAAAAATGAAATAAAAATCTAGAGTCGTATTTTTCATATATTTCTTTTAGAAAAAAATATTTGTAAAACTTAAAACTCACTAGTAGTGATGAAGCACAACAAATCAGTAGTAATTTAAAATAATTTCACGGAGGAATGAATTGGTTTGAGGTATTTCCGATTCGTAATAAATTTAGCCTCCAAATTTAGCGTAGGTTAGATAATGCTAGAGGATCGTTCTATCGCTAGCGAGTTCACATATAGACCTACGTATTCGTGCATCGAAAATTGGCGTTAAGTTGGACTCAAATGCTGAAGTCCCAAATTCCAAACAATGGAGAAATACAGCCCTGCTACGATGCTGGCTCGACTAGGAAGCCATTAATCCAGTTCGATTGGACCTAGGCATTTGTTAATACCACTGCAACAATGAGATTGCAATAAAAGGGAACACTGGGTGAATATTAGCGAAATATTGCGTTAGCAATCCACAACCGTTTTCCTTTCAGAATTGAATCTTAATTTAAAAAATTTCCTTAGTTGGTGTTTTTTAAAGCTTTTATTGGTATATTTAAAAATATCTTATTGATTATTCAAAATTAATATCTTTTTAAAAGACACCTTTTTATAATGAATATTTAAAAAACTCGTTTTTTATATAAAGTAATACGCGCAATGTAATACACTTTCACTTAATTATTCGTTCAATTATTCCTACCAATTTAATATTTCAATTTCCGTTTTTCAAATACTTAAGATTTTCAGATAACTCCTGTTCATGACTATCGATCCATGAAAGCACGTTATTCGTTCTGTCTTATAATCCTTAATTATTTCAGACGTACTTAAGATTCTGTAGAATCTTACTGTTGCTGTTGTTCTGAATAAAAAATGGGTAACATTTTCTTAAAGACATTCATTTTAAAACACTTAAGGGTCATGGGGCAATCTAAGTGGCCAGCTAAGCACGTGATTAATGATTCACGGTCATCCTCGAACTGACCAAGAGAGAGCCAGGTTGCTACTTTAAATAGTAATCAACGTTGCATAGTGAGCATCTCTCCCGTAGACGCCTACTAGCTCAGGTGAATACCGATAACTCTCCCTCAAGAGCTGTCTGGCTGCTTAAGTAGCCTTAGCTTCTCCAATAGCTTTTTGGTCCGGCTAAACATAGTTCCTTAAATCAGTAACTAGTACAGTCACTGCTATCAGAGGTTCTTTAATTGGTCTTGACTTAAAATTAAAAATAAAAGATATTTTCAATATATCAAAACACAAACTAAATTTAATATATTTTATTTATTTTATATTTTTGTTCCTGCTATAAAATAAATTTCTCATTGGGATAATTTTAATAGAAGCTGAGTTTCATAGAGAAGGTTTTTGAAATACTTTTTAAATGTATATTTAATAATTTTTAATAAATTTTTTTTATTATTATTGATTTAGTTATTTTTATGTATTTATTTGTTAAAATAGAATATATAATACAATTGAACTAGAGAAATTACGAAAATTAAACTATTCAATAAAACATCATCACAATAAGAAATAATGAAACGGACTAATTTTAAATACAATAAAGATCGTATTTTAATTAACTTATTAAAGTTTAAAAAGACAGTGATGCGCAAATTTTTATCCATGTACAATTGCTTTGATTTGGAATTCCCATGTTTGGAATACAATCAGTGTTTCCTGCACATTATGTCTAAATCCACAACTGCAACAGACTAATTATATATGCGACATAGGTACCTCGTTGCTCCGCACAGCGAAAAGTTGTCTATTCTTACAATTCCCAAGTTTTCGCAGAGCAGGTATCATGGATGCGCTCCATACGCTTCTCTACATTAAAACGACTTTAAGATCTACATCCAATGGTATAGAATTCTCTGTCCCAGCATCATCATCATCATCATCATCATCCTTCTCCTCTCTTGTGCACTACCAGCCTCAACAGAATCATCGCGAATGTAATCTCATTTTAAATGTTTAAATATTTTTCTCGTTTACCTTGACCCATCTTTTTCAGGGAAAATTTATTGATTTCTTTGATTCCTCTGCATTAAGTATGTATGGAGTGTGGAGAGCTCTATTTGGGTTATATACCCACCTAACAAATAAAATAAAAACCACCATTTCTCAGGTCCTAAACACCTTCAAAAAGAAGAAAATCATTGGTAAAATCAAAAATGCACACCCTGTGTTTTTTTCTTTTATTAATATTATTTAAATAAAAAAGAAAATATTTAAAAAATGAAAAGTTCTTGGAGCCCGGTGCGAACCAAAGTCAGCAACGTTGTTATAAAGTCGAGAGAAGGAGCAAGAAGATCCGCATAAAACGGAGTTTTTGCACAAAATTGTTCAGAAAAATTTAAACTATTTGATAAATCATTATGAAAATCAATAGTCTTTTATTCTGATAGTTAACCAATCAATTGAAAGAAGAATCACCAAAATCGGTACGTATGTACATACCAATGGACAGAGACGCATGTCATTTTTCAAAGGCAAATTTAGATCATAATAAATATTTTCAACAATTTAAAAATGGTATCATTTTTTAGAGGAAGATTTCCTCTTTCCAAAAAGTTATATTAAAATCTGATTACTTGTCAAATTACCAGAGTTATAATTACTTCTATGGTCAAAACTTGAGGCTGGCATGTTAGTCGATAATAAAACACACCCCGCGGGGTGTGCAAAATTTGATCGTCCTTTCGTGGCGAATGAATTTTGCATGTTGTTCTCCTCCTGTCCTCGCCTATCGTCTCGCCCACTGCAAAAGCCAATCTCCCTTCATAAAAAAAAAAAAAAATCCGAAAAGTGAGAAAAAGCAAGGCTTTCTTGAAGTAGGTGAGACCTGGTGAGGTACCTGTCGGTAATTTACTGCTGATCCGCATGAAAATTGCTCAACAAAGCAAGTCAACTTTCTTATATGTTACAACAACACCATCAGGAGCAAGTAGAACCACCATCAGGCACTAAAAAGGAGGTGCCGCGTTGAGTTCAACAGGCAGGATGAAAGCTCTTCTGGGGCCACGGCCGTAGGTGGCCACTCTGTTGAACTGATGAAGGTCCATGCCACACACTGTGTAGTGACTGTGAGTAGTGTTGCTGCCCCTGTAGGCAACACCACCAGCAACAGTACCAGTAAATTCTGAATATTCTTTTAATTGCTGGCCAAGTTTGGCCATCAATGAAAAATTCTCGTGGTCCATTTTATGGATGTATAATAGCAGTAGAAGCTACAGAAGAACGCAAAGAGAGAAACGAGGAATCCAATTTGTTGCAGAAGGTTATATTGTCGATAAAAAGGGAAGAGCCGATTTGTGAAGCGTAACCAACTCCCCCCCGGGTCCGTCCCAAGAACCGCGTACTCCGTATTCGGGGTAATGTATGCATGAACTACATAATTAAGAATCGCGGAGTTAAAGGAGCGCATGACAGATTTCTCCAGAAGCTCCAAAAGACTGGTATATACCATCACCACCCTTCCGTAGGGGTATAAGCATAGGTCCTGATACCTTATGTAAATCTATATATTATGTATTTTTGTGCGCACTGTATTTTCTCTTGTTTCGTTACATCAATGCTAACGTGGCACAGCGTGCACGACCTACAATAAAAGCGCCGATGCTGCTACTGCTGCTGCCCTCTATGGAAGTGTATGTTTCTCCCATGAGCGAGGCGGAAACGGAGGGAGGGAATGGATGTTTATGTCATATCTATTGACTCCTCTATTGATTTTTTCGGGTAACCGAAAAAAAGCTATTAAAGGGGAGACACGACACAACTATACGATGAAAGCGGAGAAGGTGATGACAGAAAACTGGTTGCATGCATCCAATGTTAGTAAAGGCTGGCTCCTAGAAGATAAAAGCTAACATTTTATGTGCGAGTACGACTCACTCCCCTTTTTGGTTGCCTGGCTGATAGTGTATGGATGCGCACCCGCCGCCAGAACCCACCATATTCCATAGAGGAGTTGTATTTCCATAGATTTCCGAATCTCGGTATATAAAACCCTACGAGAGCACTTGACTGGCATTTAGATTTCTCATTTTCTGCAGGCTCCTCCATCACACAGGATTAGCTAGAGGGAGGAAAGAAGGTATTCTAGTATAACCATGGAGTAGAGTAATAGTTAGTGTATAGAAAGGATGCCTAGTAAAGGATGTGGGAAATAAAAATACAAAGTTAACAAGAAAGGAGGACGATATAGAGGATAGAAGTGCCTGAGAAGGAGCCACTGTCAAGGCGCGATAACCACTCAAAGGCAGCTGACACCCGTCCTTGTAGAGGAAAAGGCGCCCTTGCCGTCTTGCAAGGAGGAGTAGGGTTACAGGGCATCTTATGCGCCGTCTGTCAAGGAACAAACTTATTCTGAAGAAGCCACTAGAGATGGGACTATATCATCCTACAAGAAGGAGCATATATGCAATCAACTAGTAAATCAAGTTGGGGCCTAATGCATTTATGTCTTTCCACCTTTTCAGAGACTCAATTGTCAGAATGAGCTGACTTTGTAAAGAGTTTTTTTTGTGTAACCCTACATCCCTGATGTACCATTCTTTCTTCCGGATGGAACATCTAGAATCGTACACATCATACGTCTCCTTTTCGACTCACAGAGGATTGTCTAAAATTCATGGAGCAAAGGACAATTACTTTTGTCAACGATATCACACAAGGTTCACATGCATAACAAAAACATGGTTCTTTATAAAAAAACAAGTAAAAAGAGGAAGAGAGGGTAGGGACAAAAATGGGAACGGGTATGTGACGAGACGGGACACGATGGGCGACGATGAGGGCGACGAAAAAAATAGGCGCTCTTCTATGAAAAGCCCTACCCTATCAGGACGGCAGCAAATCCTTTTGGTTGGAAACCTTCCTCCTTATTGCCCAGAGGCTTAAGCAAATTGAGAAAATGCTTGCAGCCTGAACACTCAGCCCTATCATCAGTGGCTGGTGTATGCCATTCTGCTTTAGAGCCTGTGCACTTTTGTGTATACCCATCTACATAATATATATACATTTTTTTATCTTCCATTCTGCCTTTTTGCTGCAATGATCCTATAGGATCTTGTAGGAGTCTTCTAGGATGCCGGAGGCGATTAAGCAATTCACCTCTTTTGTTGCCCTCAGAAAATTTGCCTCTATTATTTTATTTTATTTTTTCGCCGTCCAACTAATTAAAAACGTTAAAGGAAGGTAAATGAGCATGACGAACGTATTATGTAAGGACCAGTCGAAAGACGCCCTGCCACAAAAGGGTGTGGAGGTTCTGCGACGACGACGATGGTGGATGTCGACGTCGAGAACAGTGAAGACGAAGACTATGGTGCCTTGTCAAGGTAAAGACTTGCCTCTCGAAATGGAGCCTTTAATATTCAGTGATATATGGGCCAAGAGGCCAACCTTTGCACTGAACTTGGTAGAACGCTTAATATGGTGTATGGTGGAAACCTTTTGAGAATGGCATAAATGCAAAATTAAAGCAAAACTGCCCTGGGAATTTCTATATGGCGAGGTCCTTTGTATGTTATACCCACTTTATCCACTACCACGGTCGTTGACGACCTCGACTTCGTCGTCGGGGGATTTCTGCATAAAACAGTAGAATACAACTTATAGATAGCCTTTGGTGCCCTTGGCTCCACCCAATCTACAGCTGGATTATATCGACAATTTGTTCTGACTTGCATTCAATAAGGCTTTTCCAGGAACTTTTTGCACAAGCTCTTGTAATAATTTTTCTGATGCGTTTCTTTCGTAAGATCTGCGGGTAAACGATTTTTTAATGAGACAGGGTATTGGATATGGACATTTCATTTTAGATTATGCAAAGCTACATACATTTTACAAGATCGAAAAATCCGAGTTTCTCTCTTATTTGGAAGTATAACCTGAACCTAATTTAAAAAAGAAAAATAAGTATATCGAACTGACATTGCCTGATACCCAAAAATTTCAACGGCAGACTATGGGAACAGATGCTGACGTCTGGGGAGGATTGAAAATAAAGGAAAGGCACTGAAAGAAAAAAGAAGAAAAATGTTATGCATGTCATGGGACACATGCTCTCCACAGGCTGTCCCAGACGAGATTTTACACCTCCGGGATATTGATTCGAGATATATCGTGTTCGGGTAAAGAAAAGAATCGTATTGCTTTTCGGGAAGGGCGAGTCCTGATGGCCAGGGTCTAGGGTGGATTGCCGTTTAAAATTTTTAAGGGAGTCCGGCCCTCTTACACCGTGTTTTTCCATAAGGTAGGGATTGGTTTAAAGTAGTCGTTCACATAAAGTACGTTTTGCTAATAGGAGGATGAAAGGGACTTGCCACCCAAAATAACCTTACCCCACATTTTGGGTTTATGGGTTAATTATGGATGTTGACATTTTCGGAGATGTCTTATTTTGTTTAGATGAATTTTCCAGGTAAAAACATATTCTTTAAAATCTCCTCATTCATCTCGAGTCCTGGTTAAAACATGTGGACGAACTTGTAACTTATGAACTATACGCAATTTTTAAAGTGTTCAGATTTATTTGTCTTTTGATGGAAGGATTAAAATAATTTATAAGAGGTAGCAGCAAACTTGAAAACTAATTCCATGAAGGATCTTTGACTTTGGTTTTCTTTAAAAGGGTACTTCTATTATTTTCAGTTCTTTAAGAAATTTCTAAATAATGTTGAAAATCTTAATTAAGGAGGGAATTTGAATTTATAGTACCAAAACGTTACCGGTCTTACTTAATAGGTCAAAAGACACAAAATTCTTAGATAGCAAACATTTTCAAAATCAAGATTACAAAATTTTTTGAATAAGTCTATCATTTTAATTAGTCAACATTGGTTTATGGTAATTCTTAGGAAAAATAAAAGAAAATTTGTTAGAAATATTCTCATTAAATCTCATGTTTTTATGTTCTAGCTTTATTAGATTTGAATTAAAAAAGTAATTTCTATCTTTACACTTAAGAATTTTTCTCAAAATAGTTTTAATTTAGACTACTACAAACTTAATTGAAAGAAAATCTTAAAAAATATTGTTATACGTATCTAGGTTCAGATTTAAGACTAAATTTGTCGTAGTTTTAAAACTGTGAGTCTCAATTTGTATTGCAGAACTTCAAATCCCCGAAATTTAAAATTATGTTAAAGAAGATATTACCGATATTTTAATAGTATTATTCGACCTAAAACCCAACCCCCACCGTTCCATAAAATCTGTTTCTACCTACAGTCGGAATTATGTGTTTTTCTACGAATTATTCCTAACATATTGAGTACACGATACCATAAAATGTGCCTTCATACAGGCCAAACTTAACCCTATTTAAAGTAAATCTAGACATTTTGTATTCCAACTTTATACAATGTAAAAGCAATTTCTAAAACAGATAAGCATAATATCAACAAAACCTTAATTCGCACGTAAAACACAATAATATTGTACAAAGATCCAAAAACTCATAACAAATAAGTTTTCTTGTTTTACTCCTTTGATATAGATCCTCTAAAAAGGAGGGAGGATATTATACCCACAGTTTTAGCCACCTGTTCCCATTAAATCCTTTCTAAATATTGGAGAATAACAGAAACAATAACAAGAAGAACTAATCTGGAGTCAAAACAATTCAATATAAAACATGTAATTCCTCCTTACAAGAATCTGTTCTGTACTCAAAAGAAAATGAGTTTTGGCCTGTGTTGTATGCTAACAAATATCCATTCTTTACAGTCTTCTGAAAATTCTTCCTGAAAATGAACAATATTGCAGACAGACAATCAATCATGTTTTAAAGAAGAATCTCTCCCGAGGAAAATATTTAGTTGAAGAGAAATAGCGTTGCAGAAAATGCCTTTCATAAAATAGACTTGAACTGACCCACTCGAGAGACTCGGAGGAGTCCTACTTAAGCCTCGTTCACAATACGTAACGAGCTGGTGAAGGGCACGTGTATTTGCCTAGCACTCCTGGCTCCTCTCTTGCGTGTGAACCCGAACTCCATAGGAATAGCATATCTTGTGACGCCCCGCCTATTCCACGTATAGTAGCATACAGACTGTATGCATATGTTGCAAGCTTAAAGATAATTAAAACTTTGCAAAAACCAATTCTCGCAAGAAAATTGTTTGAAAGTCGCTCGTTAAACAGTTTTTGCATTCTCTAGCAAATAATCGTCCCCTCGCCCGTTCCTATTCCCACTCCTGCGACTGCTACCTCATTCGGAAATTCGTCCAAAAAACTAGGTTGGACTTCTAAACAAACCATCCATTTTCACACACTGCACAAGTGAAATATTTCTTTTATTTTTTTTCTCATATTTTTTTTCTGTTTAAATATGAAAAACGATTGCTTTGTTTGTTTCAAGATTTTCTTATTTTGGCGTTCTAGACTGACATTTTTTGGCTAGATAGTTTGATAAGTTGGTCCTTCATTGGAACATATGCATGATTGTATTACACTTTGCTCTATGGATTTCATAAAATAAATAAATAAATAAATAAATCCCTTCTTGTTTTCCTTATTTGAATATTGCAGAAAGTTATCAAGGCCCACATGAAAAGCGCTTGCTGAATCATTTGCTGGCTACATATAACACGCTGGAAAGGCCAGTCGCTAATGAATCTGAACCACTCGAGGTAAAATTCGGTTTAACGCTGCAACAAATCATAGACGTGGTGAGTTGACATCTTATATTAATTTTTTACGTATACTTTTTAACATAAAAAGAAAACGTTTTTTTGAAAATAAATAAAACAAATGAAACACTTTTAAAATTTATTTAAAAAAATATCTTAACACATGCTCGACTGAGCTAAATAAAAGAACAAAAAGAAAAGATATTTAAAATAAATTTATAAAACTTCAAATTTAAATAAAATTAAATTAAAAAAAAAAAGAAAAGTTATGCAAAAAACTTGAAAACATTTGAAAAAAAAAGAAAAATCCAGTTTTACAATCAACTTTTAATGTGTATATTTTTTTAGGATGAAAAGAATCAGATTCTGACCACAAATGCGTGGTTAAATTTGGTAAGTGACATGTACCCGATATTGAGCGACCACACTTTCGCTTCGATTTTGAATATAATTTTTTTTTTTTAAAGAAGTGCTGCCGAAAAAAAATTAACACTGCAAGACGAAAAAAAAAACATTTTCAAAAAAAAAATGACCTAAACGTGTAATCCGAAATAAATGTTTTCCATATGTTGCATTTGTTTTTGTGTGCAAATATATTATTTATTTTTAAATAAACGTATAATATATATTTTTGCAACAAGCAACAAAGTGGTCGCATGCTATATACCTTTTAAAGTGTGGAGTTGTAACCCTAAAAAAACACTTAAATAAATTCTATAAATAAATTATATGATTGATATATGAATCGACCAAAATAGCAAATTTAAAAATCTCTCTTTTACTGTCCATTTTAATATGGTAATTTTTTAATATCCATTCTGGATTTATAGTATAGCTTAGCGTAAAAAAATGTAGAATTCCATTTATTAATTCCCTAATGTTCTCACACCATTAGTTGTCGCATTTTTTGGTATTTAGATCTGTCGAGTGATGAGTGTTTTAGGATAATGTCCAATAGTTCGATCCAATAGTTGAATCTGCTAAGCTATACTTATACATCTTCAGAAATTATTTTATTAAAGATATGCTGGCCTTTTTGGGGCAATGAGAATTCTGTTTGAATTCTGCTCTACTACTTTTAGACTTTCAAATATTTTTTTGGAAAAATGTAGATAGAATGTAAATATCGTCTTTTTGTGCATATCTCAAAATGTACTTTGCTAATATACAATAATAAATTCAATTCAATATTTAGATAAAATTCAACACGTAACATTCTTTTTAAATTCAGAAGACTTTTAATGATTTTTGAATATCGTTTCTACTTGAATTATAATAATAATAGTTCTTTTCAATTGCCAATAGCATTATTTCTAAAAATATTTCCTATAAATTACAATAAACATAAAGAGTACAGAAGACAACATAAAACTCTTAGGTTATTTTCATTCTGACCTTGTTTAAAACAATAGGAAAGAAAAAAAAAAAGAATGAAATGTTAAAGTGTTTTCCTTCGACATTTTTACCAGTACTGATCTTGAGGGTCATGATAAGTATCCAATGCCCTTGTCATGCTTCTAACAATTCCCACAATATCTCATGAAACGTTCCGTTGAGTACCACTTCTTTTGCCTTTTATGATAACACAACAAAAGATATAACATTAAGAGCCCCAGCCAATTTGTTGCACTGATTTCATATCAGGGACTTGTTCCTTAATTAACGAGAAAAAGGTCAGCATATTTCAATAAATATACTACACCACATAAGGAATGTCTCTCTCTATCGAGAAACCTATTCGATGGTCGCATATTATCCTACCTAAGCCTAAGGTTAGAAAGCATCCAATAAAAGAAAAACCAATAAAATATCGATAAACTAAACCAAAATAACTTGTCGTCGTGCTTTTCTTTTTATTATATATTAAATATTATTATTCGTGCCGCATATATTGTCACAATTTGCCTGCCTTCAACGTATGTAAATGTCGCTGACTGGGTACATGTCATAGGGGAAATTGCATGCCAAAACAAATCAAGAAATGTTATATTCTACTTTTTATTTGAAAGACAAAATATATTGTTTTTTTTTTCTTTTTCTTTTCTAAGTACTTTAACAACACATTGTTTCTATTGCTATACTATTATTTATGATTTTTCAAATTAATTTGGTAACCATGTATGACACAAAGGGAGTGAGTGTTTTTGCACCTCTTTCCCGCCAAAAAAAAAAATATTTAGTATATATAGCACAACTAGTTTAAAAAACGACAAGAAAAAAAAAGTAATAATACTTACAAAAGAATATGTTTTCTATGTACATTTTTCTTTACATGTTTGCCACTTTTTCTTGTTTTTTTTTATTTTTGTCTTGACTATGTTGTAGGACGAGAAGAATCAACTCCTAATCACAAATCTATGGCTTTCCTTGGTAAGTTGTGAGCACTAATAAATGTAAAAAATTGTATAAAAAACAGATAACATCCATTATAATTACACACACGGCATTTTATTTATTTTTTCATTGTATTATTAGCCATTATTTCTATTCATTTTATTCTCTACTTCTTTAAAACTATTTTCCTTCCTAATATATCTTCTAATCTATAATCTCAAAAATTCGCTGAATTTTCTGAAATAAAAGATACTTACTATTACTTACCTCTTATAACTTTTGAATGTTTCTTTTCTATTTTCTTCCCTCTCGCGATGTGGCAACGGCCTTGACCGTCAAGATAGTATTACTTATATAAAATCTGTAGAAATCTATAGAAGCTTCATTTTATGATTAAATTCGAGAAATTCTTCTTCGGAAAAAATAAGTATAGATTTATTTGAAGCTCCTATGGATAAGTCAGAATGCTTCCAGCATATCCGTTAATATAATTATTCTGTTTTCATTGATTCGTTTCATACGTTCTATAGAGAACCTTTTCGTAGATAACCTTTTTATCTATTTTAACATTGTAGAATAAAACAATAGTAGTCAGCAGAATGATTTTTTTTTACATATAAAAAAGTCATGCGCAGAAATTTCATTAGAATTCGCCTATATTTTTTGTAGAATTATCGCTAGAAAGAAGATGGGCGCATACTACGCTCACATTTCCCTGCGTAGTTTAGAAATTAAATAACTTTTTAAAGGAATTTTTAACTTTATAAAATTTTCAAGAGTTATCCCTACTCTATATCCTTGAATGCGCATTTGAATTAGTAGCCCAGAAAAAAAAAACATTTGTAGTTAGGCCCATTTGTAAATTATTAACATCATTCATTGAAAATATAAGTTATTCTTTTATTTTATGTTGTAGTTTTTTTTCTAAATTACTAAGTTTTATAAGGTGAAGAGGAAAATATTTTGTATAAACGTATATTAGAATTAATTTTTATTCTATTTAGCCCCTATTTAGAATTCCTAAACATATTACTAAAACAAACACAATATTAGTAGATATTTGAGAATATGAGAGCTACTCAAAAAGTTTCTGGAATAATAAAATTAAAAGTAAACAAATAGAAATAAAAAAATTATTTTTGTATATAAGAATAATAGCAACAAATACCTTTCCTTTGGGTGCTTTTATTTAATTATCTTCCAAAGGAGTCACTTAAGAAAATGCATACAATGCATACGTTTAAAAGAGCTTTATTAAATGTTAACTAACGAAATGACTGGATTATTCCAAAAACTTTTTAGTTATGCCTCTATACCATCTGTAGAAAATCTCAAATGTAATTTAATGACCATTGAATACATTTAATCATTAATGTTATCACTTCAGAAGTGCACCTGAGCCACTTTATTGAAAAAAAAAGAAATTAAAGTGGTACTCAGAAAATGTTTATGAATTCTTTAACACAAGCTTTTCATTTGCATTCAAGTGTCTATCACCTCGAGAAGATTAAAAAAAAAGTCAGAATATAAAAAGATTTACCTACAGAAAGAAGTAAGCTTACTTTACTTGTAGCCCGAAATCTCAGTTGGAGCAACGGTGCAATAAAATAAAAAAATTATTTAAAACCGACCTTCGTTTTATCCGTGTTTTCTTTTTTTTTTTTGTTGAGTCTTTGAAATACGCTTATTTATTCTATTAAATAAGTGATTTTTTTTCCCATAAAATAAACACTTCACAAGAGAGTACTACTCGATTCTTTTATTAAATGCATTTACAAAAAAAAAAAAAAAAGAAAAAAACGACGGGTGACTGATTTTTAGGAAGCTTGGCGTTTTGGATGGTGTTAAAAAAGCCAAGAAATTGTCGTTATCGTTGTGTTGATAGTTTAATTTTTAATTCTGTCTATCTGGAAGGTTGTAAAAATGTTACCTGTTCCTGTTATTGCGCCGAGCCCTTTACCCCATGAGAAATCAAATCAAATTAGTTCCGCACTAAGAATTTTTTACCTGGAATATTTCATGACTTATCCCCACAGTTAAGGGAGGACTTTCATTTTATACTATAGTGGACAACGATGGGCAATATAGCAACAGTTTTAGTCATAAAAATGGAGGAAGAATATCTAAAATAGTATTAGGGGGTGAGGGTTTAAGTTTGTTTGTAATCAATTTAAAAGTTTACTTTAACAATCGACCTTTTAACTAAAGTTTATTGTGCAATAAAAAACATTGCCGGAGAAGTGACGTGCAATAATTATTTTAATTAATTTTCCAGGAAAAAGAGATAATTTTTAAAATATTTTATTATCAAAGGCGTGATAAAATTCGCTTCTATAGTAGCAGTAATAAATTGAATGATTAACCGATTAAATTGATAAAATGATTCGCGTGTAAAAATTCGGTCAAATATTTTTACAGGAAGAATATTTATATTAATAAAATTATGCTAATATTAAAGTTAAAAAATAAGAAAATAAATTAAATATGTAATTTAATAATTTTTGATACCTTTTCGTGTATAAAAATTCAACATCGTCATTGCATTGGAATGAATTTGCTCACTTCTAAAGATAATATTAAAAATATTGTTTAAAAAATATGTCATTGTTTTTAAAATCAAATACGAAAGAATTCTTTTTTATATTTTTACGAAATGAACAAAGTGCCTGCTATAAAAATAATTCACATTTATTGATTTTTTAAAATTATCAAATAATCTAAATTTAATATTTTTAAACATGTGAAAATTTATAATGAAAAACGACGATTTATTTAAATTTACTTATTCTACAGAAATCTCGGAGCGGAAGTGCAACTTAAATTTTTATAACTTTCCATTTTCTGAAAGTTCGTCATTCAAAACTGGTTTAAACTTGTTACTTCTGTGATATATTTTGATTTTATTTTTAAACCAGTAAACCATTAAATGAAACCTGGGTAAACATAGCAGTGGGGTCTTATTGCTATAATAAATAGAAGATACGTTTTCAATTTTAATTACCAGCCGTGTGTGTTAAATATTGTTAAATATCGTCTGCTTAAATACGAAAATATTCTAAACTCCTTAGTTTTAGCGTGACTGCTATGTCCATGTAGATTTCCTTAAAGCCAACCCGTCCGTTTAGCAATAGTCACGCCTTAAATACAGTACTAATTAAAAAAAAAAATCATTAAAAAAGGGAAGATAAAATTCATAATCAGTATAAAATTCAAAAAATTCAATTAGCATCCTACACCGAGCTCAATCACTTTCCACTCCGCCAAAAAAAATAAAAGGTATATAATTTATAAATTCTCCCACGTCCCACACACCCGTAAAAATAATACAAACAATTGTAAGAAATGAGCTTGCATGAGATTTTTTTTTATCTAGAAACTGCATATTACTCGTATATTCTATAAATAGCCTTGCTATTAATTATAATCAAAATATTATTATTATTTGTGTGATTTAAAGTTGTTGTGTTGTCTAATCAAACGAATTTCTATAGAAAGAGTTGTATCAGCTGAAATTTTGGAATTTTTGTAGAAGTTTTCCACCATTGTGACATGTGTCCCCCGAAAAATTATTTAACATCTAAAAATGAAAATAACTACCGAAAAAAAGAAAATGTTTTTTTAAACGATCATTTTTCCTTTACAAAAAAGAAAATTATTTTCAAATATATATTCCTTAAGGGAAGATTTGCCACGTAGTTATGATTAATTGTTCAAAGTATTAAAGGGAAATGATCGTACTTAGCCAAGTTTTAAAACCTCCTAATCCCAACCCCTGATTTATCCAAGCCCAGAGCAAGTTAAAGATTTTGAAGAGACAACATTAACGCAAAAGAGAAGAATTTTGAAGTCGATTTATATTTTGAGTTCCTATTTTTTTTCCTCCAGTTTTAAAGTACTACTTCAAAGCACTTGCCTCTGTTTTTTTTTTTGTACCTTTTTTTTTTTAAATTGTTATGCTCTGTGCTCTCTGCATGAATTATTCTTACTAAAATAAACTGCGCGGCCATTTATCATATCACTTCATTTCGCTTGAAATCCGCTTGAAGATGATGAAGAAAATAATTCTAAATTTATGCTCCTTCTTACTTCTCTTCCCAACCTCGAAATTCTTTCAAACACTAGGAGTGGAATGACTACAATCTTCGCTGGAATGATTCCGACTACGGTGGTGTGAAGGACTTGCGAATAACACCAAATAAACTCTGGAAACCCGACGTATTGATGTACAATAGGTACGTACACCTGGCTGTATGCTAAAATTAACAAAAAGAGGCTGCTTATTCTTAACTAGCTTTTGAAAAAAAAATATAATAAATAGGAAAACAAAAAAAACGAAAAAAAAATATATATTTTCCTAAAATCATGGACACTTGTGAGCTTTTTGGCTCCCATCATTTTCTTGTGCATATTGTGTTTTTGCTAATAGAACACCTGCTTCATTAAGGTAAGATGACACAAAACAGTTTTGTTCGTCTGTATATATAAAATATATTATTATTGGGTACGTATTCATATTGTTTTTTTCAATATACGCCAAAGAAAATGATCGTTTCCTGCATGTTATTATTATTTCAACGCGTATTTTTTAATTTTTGTCTAACATTTTAACTTTAAATTTGTATGAAACTTAGTAATAAAAGGAAATAAACTGCAAATTATACATAAAATATAAAAAAAAATCTTTGGCATAGATTGAAACCAGCAAAGCAACACCTTTTATCATTTCAGTTTTAACATTTTTGCCTATCAGAAAAAAAAATTTTTAAGTTTTTAGATAAGAGTAGTTTACACGCTGTGGTCTAGTGGGAAAGTACATTGTCAGCTTGCCGTTGATGTGGGCCTCATAAATGCAAAATAATATTGCAAAAATAAAATAAATTAAAAGCCTCTTTTTAAATATACTAAACAAAAACAAAATAAATAAATGAATAAATTTAAATAAAAAATGAAAATATATCCTAGCAAGGTACTGTACACGTTCTTTTTCTTAAATATTGTTCTATCTAGATGTTTTTTGTATAACATCAGAAGTTATAGTGTGCAGTATGTTGCTAGAAAATGGATATAAACATAATTTGTATCCGTGAAAAAATGAATTGTTTTATAAAAATCGAATAAATCAAATCCCTCAAACCTAAACAAAACAATAAAATATGTATGTTTATTTGCTTTAATGTGTCCAAGTGTCGCAATTATTTTTAAATGCTATAATTGCAAATATGTTTTATCTGTTTTATATACTTTGCACTTAAATAGAAGTTGCACTGTTGTTGCAGTTGTTGTTAAAAAGAAAAATGAAATGTTATGAATTTATTACTAAAAACACTGGACACAAAACGTGTCTATGTATTAGTTTTAAACAATAGCAACAAAATAAATACCTTTTATAAAGAATACCTAACATTGATACACTCTTAAGAAACCATGAAAGCAAAAAGTAAATTATTAATTAAAATAATGAAAAAATCTAATGACTATAAATCATTTAAAAATGATATATAAAGCGATATATACATATTTTTATTGAATGTGTATAGTACATAAAATGTTTTTGTGTGAAAAAAAGGTGTGCTTTTTATGTTTTATTAAATGTGTTAATATCACCTTACGCTGGAAACGTTTCAAACTCGTAAAAAATATACACACGCCAGGTGAGCCGGTAAGAGATGCTTTCAATTTAATTGTATTTGTTTATAGTAAGTGTCATATTTAAAAGTAAATAAAATCAATCAATGTATTTATTTAAAATACAAAAATAAATGAAATATTTTTTTAAATACAGGAAAAACAAATAGAATTCCAACTTGTCGCTGATTTATTAGAAAAACAAATCATAATTTCTGCATTATAATATTTTTTAACAAGTATATTTTACACATTGCAAGTACAAAAATATTGCGAAATCATCTAAAAAAATGTTATATTTCTAAAAGAAAATTCAATGAATATTTTTTCACGTAATTATTATTTTAAAAATAACTGTTCCTTCACAAAAACAAAAGGGTGAATATATTCAAAAATCGTTAAATTACTTTGTAATTAAAAACGTAAAAAAAGTACAATTTTGGAAATTCAGTAATAAACAAAGCACTTATTTAAATATGATTATAAAACTAATAAATATGTCCTTACTGAAAAAATTGTAGCTATATTTTTCGTTGAGAGCTAGTCAAAAAACATTTTGTATTCTTTTAATTTTTTTTTCTTGAAGGACTAATGAAATAATTAGTTTCTATAGTAATTTTAAATAATTGTGAGTCTTTTCATAATTTACACCAATAACTAAAGACCCCGACTTTAATTTAATTTTCTACTTTAATTTAAAGTACAATGCAAAGCTTTTTAACATTTTGTTTCAGAAACGCGTTTTTTTTTCAAATTCCTTTAATTCATCTATTGAGTATTCATTCCTTTTTCTACTGTTCATGCCTAAAGGGTATTTGAATACAGATTACTACTACTACATTCATTTGCTTCATATTGCGGTGGAGTTTGTCTAGTCCTAAATTATTCCTTATATGCTCCATTCCCATTTTTTTTCCAATCCTCATGTCCGTTCTGAAAGAGTTTTTTTCTTTTTGTGCAATTTGAATAAGGGATTGTTTTTTATGGCTCAATTCTTCTATTGTAATATCATTCATATCGAACCCTTTTCAAATGGCCTGCCTTTATTAAGCCTATTATTGTTTAATCATGAAGGATCTATCGAGACGTAAAATTAATTACATTTTTAAATCGTCCTTACGTCATCAACTGTGTAAATTTTTTAATTCTTTAAAATCCCTACTACAAAACCAACAAATCCACAAATTCATTTCGAAATCACTTTTCTCAATCAATACAAATTGTAATAAATTTGCTTCCATAAAATCTTACCACAAAAATCAGCGCAGGTTGGAATTTACCGCAATATTAAATAAAACAAGCGTTAAAAGTAAATTAAACCTAAAATATTTAACAATTAAATCCATCCAATGCAGAGAAAAAAGAAATAGGTATTTTCTACCAAGTATTATTTAGAAAAAAAAAAATATATATATATACAATCAAAGCCTCTAAGTGAGATGAACTATGAAATTCACAACAATCATGTATGTAATATGTTTAGCGCGGATGAGGGATTCGATGGCACGTACCACACAAATATTGTGGTCAAACATAACGGCAGTTGTCTGTACGTGCCCCCTGGTATCTTCAAGAGCACATGCAAGATAGACATCACGTGGTTCCCTTTTGATGACCAACACTGTGATATGAAATTTGGTAGTTGGACCTACGACGGAAATCAGGTATGAAAACAAAGAAAAAATACCAAACAGCAAACAAATAAAAAAAAGGGACATATATGAGCACCTATTTTCCGTTTTCTGCCTTTGATATACTTTTGTTGTATTTTTGGAGTATAGTATTGTTTTTGTGTATATGGATTTTTTTTCCCTACAACAGGGAGAAATAATATTACATGGCACAACTGTGTAAGGAATTTTACAGTATTCCATAAAACTGTACACACTCTAAAGAATCTGATGATGTACTTAATATTAATAATGAGGATTAGATGTTTTCGTTAGGTACCTACAATCAAAAAGTTCCTGGTTCAAATCCTTGTCCAAGTCGTTGAATTTTTTTAAGATATTTTTCTTTTTTTCAATTTCTTTAAACATAATAAAATACTAATAATTAATACATTTAACACAAAATTATTTAGAGTGTGTAGTGCCATTAAAAAGTCGAATTTATTAATTTTTGTTTTAAACATTTGTGTAATTCCCGTCCTACCTTTGGCTTACAACAAATGCAAAGTTAAAAAAATTTGGCTGAGTCGATATTGCCTTCTATGTTTTGAATCCCCTGCTGAATTATCTGCAGTTTATAAAAAACCTAAAATAATAAACTAAAATCCCCAACACTTGATTAAGTGCATAATTAAACAAAACAAAATTAAGACTAATAAATCGCAAGTATATTTTGCGATATTTTACTCTCAAAACATGGAACCATGTGAAAAAAGTGTTTTAGCCACAATAAACCTATTTTGCATGAAGCTAATCACCACAAAAAGCTCTGTAAAAACTCTTATAATTTATTTATAAATATTGTAAATGTAACCTCGAACTCCGAAAAAAAAAACAAAAAAAAACTATATCTCTATATTAAACGAAAAAGGATTTAAAGAACAGCGCATGTAATCCCAAAAAGAAAAAATACTTTTGTAAGCAGTCAAAAACCCAATTACATTTATTAACACAATTATTTTTCCGATCACCTTTCAAATAAAAAAAAAATCATCAAATGCAAAAAAAACAAAAACATTTAACAGCTGGATCTGGTCCTCAATTCCGAAGAAGGGGGAGATCTATCTGACTTCATAACGAATGGCGAATGGTACCTAATTGGTTAGTAATAGTTTTTATTACTTTAATTTTATGCAAAACCCATTACTAATCAATTCACTTATTTTTATATTTTTAATTTTTTTTTACGAAAAAAGGTATGCCTGGTAAGAAAAATACCATCGTTTACGCATGCTGCCCGGAGCCATATGTGGATATTACGTTTACAATTCAAATCCGAAGAAGGACGCTATATTATTTTTTTAATTTAATTGTACCATGTGTGCTAATATCATCGATGGCGCTTTTGGGATTTACACTACCTCCCGATTCGGGAGAGAAACTCACCTTAGGTATGTACAAAATTATATTTTTCTTTTGTCATTTATTATTAACATTAAATTTAAAGATATTAAAAAAAAATTGTTACAGACATATTTTAGTCTTAAGATTTACAGGTTACAGGTTCTTGTGAAAATTAGAGCAGATATTATTGGACCTAGAACTTTTAGATTTAAGAATATAAAATAAAAATAGGTATAAATACAAAAACCTGCTATATTTATTAGTTTTGTTAAAAAAAGGGTTACAATTTCAAAATTATTTTCGAACGTTAAAAGTGAACGTTAAACTCAATGATGTGCGCGAAAAACATTGGCTTATTAATTTTTTTTATGTTTATTTACTTAAAATTATTTACCACAAAAACACATTTCCATTTGTAGTTACTTTAATCTGGAAAACTACGAAATGTTTTAAGTTTCTAGTGTTAAAAAATGTGTAAAAATGATACAATAAAACAAAAAAGGATCTGTACTACTATTTAAAAGTGAAACAATACCTGTTTATTTGTTTTTTAAAAAGATTTTATTTTACCGAATACATATGTGTATTTTTCGAAATTACTGCCAGGATTAATACTCCCCTAAGCTATGAATTTTGTCTGTCTGTTTGTCTGGTACTGTATGATAGTTCGCTATAGTACTTACATCTGTTTTTTTTGTTCCATCGCGGAAATTGCGAACAAACTTTGATGAGTCTATCGCTGTAGACTAGCCTCTCTTTACAATTGACTTTTTTTAATTAATTAATAAAATTTTAATCAAAATGGACAATAGTAATAAATCTGAAACCAAATGTTCATGGATGCATTATTGATAACAATTTAAAAACCGTTTAAAACTTTGTTAATTGCGACAAGGCAATAGAACTTTAAAATATTTTTTTAGTATTAATTCTAATTGGATATCAAAATTCTATATTAAAAAAAATTTCAGCCTAATTTTTAAGTCAGCCCGGAGTTGCTGCCATCAACGCAGAAATTAGCAAGCAACTTATTTTAGAATTTTCTTTTTTTTTCTATTTTTCTTGGGTTCATTTGTTTTGTTTTTTTTCTAAGGGTGATTAAAATTTTGGAGAAAATCAAAATTCGAATTGTACATGAAAATTTGTTTTTTTATATTTTTTGCAGGCGTTACTATACTTCTATCATTAACAGTTTTCCTTAATCTTGTTGCTGAATCAATGCCGACAACGTCGGATGCAGTTCCTCTTATAGGTACAAATAAAAAAACGGATTTTGTAGAAAAAAAACAAGAAAAAATACAGTTATATAGAAAAATAAAATGTGAATTGAAAGAAAAAAAAAATATATATATATATACAAAGAAATATATATACAGAAAAAAAAACAATAAAACATCGCGAGGCATTTTGAGAAATTTTAAAAAATTTTTCATATGAAAAATTCTTTCGTTTTCTTCTTCATCTTTAAAAAAAAATTAAAAAATATATTAATCTTATATTTGTATAGCGAATAAAATAAAGTATATATGAAAAATTTTGAAAAATTTCCAATAATGCTCTCATTCCACAGATGTATGCAATGAAAATAGATATTGTTTCAAATTTTTCATTTAACAAACAAATTACATGATTTTTAATTTTATAGTTTAATTTTTTTAATGTGTTTTGTGAACGTGGTGTTTGGTGCGTCAGTCTGTAAAATACTTTTACAACAAAAAAAAAAAAAAAGAAAAGAATAACAAAAACCAGTAAGGGTAATCATATTAATCTTAGAAAAAGAAAATACATATCCAAAAATGTTTTGTTTTATTTGTTTCGTATCTTATGTTTATAAAAGAAGTATCGAAAACTGCTTAAGACAAATAAAAAACATTTAAAAATACGATGATATACCAAAACTACAAAAAAAGAGGGAATTTTATAACAAACAAGTAGAAAACAACAAACGGATTTTTAAAAACAGGCGAAACAGGGTATATTGGTTAATTATTCTTTTATTTATTTGCTTTTAATTTTTTATATGATAAATTATTGTGTAATGCAACTGTGAAATTGCTTTAATATGTATTTTTGCAACGATATGCAGGAACGTCGTTTGATACTTGGTAATAACGAGGAAGGTATCTACCAAAAATCGATTCATTGCTTAGAAGTTATTTAACCCTTCCACCCCCTTCATAATACTAATTGATAGATTAACCCGAGTAGATAGGATCAAAACAAAAAAAATAATAATAATAAGAGAGAAATATCAGAATATTATGATCATTCCCATATCCATGCCCGCCCTCCATATTTTTTGGTGTTAGAAAAAAGTGTATTTTGATAAAATATAATCTTCTTTTCCATTTCTTTCACAAAATATTTAAATATTCAGTACATTGTGCAAAACAGAAATCTTTGGATTAGTAAAGAAAAAAACTCTTTTGTAAGCTTTAGGTCAATTTTGTACCAGTGATTGTAAGGCAATATATTTTTATTCTGTTGTAAAATTTCTAATACTATCTAAAATGTAATGAAAATTATTCTGTATTCTTTTATGATTCGTTTTAGTAGATAATTTTAATTATTTTACGATTTGAGATGATCAAAAATTAACAAACGTAGTAATTTTTTTCGAAATCAAGTATTCAAAAAAGTTCTAATCGCATATATGACTATAAAAACGACACCAGCTTTTACGACTTCTTATAGAATCTCTACTATAGTTTGAAACAGTTTAGCAATCTTCTTTTGAGGATGTTGCATGATCGCACCGAAAGTAAAATTTGAATATCTTTAGAAGTGAGTATGAGCATGCATACGACCGCGAAAATATTCTAATAAAGTTAATTCTTTTCAAGAGAAAGGTTTGGGCAATAACTTTTACATTATTCAGATAAAATAAATAAAAATATAATCATATATGCTTGCATTTTAATACAGCATTATACTCTATTAAAAGATACAAATAATAATAATAATAATTGCCTTACTTTCATCGTTACAGTGCATTGAAAATGCATGCCACAAATATTTTTATAAGTAATAGTTTAAGTCTGTACATAATCAGCATCGTATGCATATTTTATAAAACTTTTCGCGGCAATCATATGGGATTCGTATTTATCAAAAAAAGAAAAAAATAAACTAAAACTTACATACTTTAGGCTTAGACATAAAAACAGAAAAAAATTTTTCAACAGGATACTACAACAAGTTCTACTGCCAAAACTGCTAAAAAAAATAAAAAAAAAGAACTACTACTACTACTACTCCTGCTACTACTACTGATGAAAAAAAAATATATATGTGTATTTTGAATTGTATTTTTCTTTTTGGTTTAATATCATTTTTCAAAATTTCACTTTTTGTTTCAGGAGTTACAATTCTTCTATCGCTCACAGTGTTTCTGAACCTCGTAGCTGAGACATTGCCCCAAGTATCCGATGCAATCCCTCTGTTAGGTAGAGATTGCACAAGAACATTTTTTACTATATACTTATATAATATATATTATTATATATAAACCTTCATTTGTGTCAAAAAAAAAAATCTTATCATTATTTTTTTAAAAAACAACTTTATGAAGATCAAAATATATAAAAAAAAATACTGTTGAACAAGTTTGGATTACTCTACTGTTTTTTTTTTGGATAACTAAAAACCAAAATATATCATTATCAATATTAAATGTTTCTTACCGAGTGTATATACATATATCTATATATATTTTATGTTTTTGGTTGATTTTTTCGATGGACAATTATTTTTATGTTTTTCATTTTTCTATTAGCAAGCGCATTTGTTTTTTTTTTTTTCGAAACTCACATGAACTTTGACCCATTTTGGAATGATATTTCGCAGAACTTAATTTCAATTTATTTTTGTCTTGTTTGGCTTACTTAAAAAAAAAAGCAAAAAAGAAAAAAAAGATCAAAGTACGCAAATTAAATTTGTTTTCCAATGAAAAAATAATAATAATTTGAAAGTATATTTGCAAGAGTTTTTGCCGTAATCGTACGATTATCGTTTGAGTTATTTGAAAATTGTAAAATTACGTTGGCTATATTTAATTATCCTTATTTCAGCCAGCTACCTTTTTTCGCAATTATTGTGTATATGTATGTGTGTGTTAATGTTTTTTAAATGGCCCAAAAAAAAAAAAAAAAACAACAATAATTAATGAATTTTTTAAAAGCTAAAGTATAAAAAGTATTATACAATAGTACAATTTGGCTGTTCTGTGTTTTAAGAAAATATCATTTCAATTTAAATGGGTCCAAGCAGCATAAATACTTTATGTATAGTTGTGTTATTGTTACTAAATATTCACCTTAATCATATCATAATAATAAAACCTAATAAAAGGATGCAAATAATTAAATAAAAATATGAGATATTCACATCAATACAAAATACCAAACAAGATAATTTTTTTGCATTAACATAACATTTTGCATAAAAGTGTTGCGATCAAGAAATATAAAATAAAATAAAATAAAATAAAATATGCTTCATATTAAGGTTATCAATATTTCTTTAGTGATTTTCGTATTTGAATTTTGCTTGCTTACAAAAGAACAGATGAAGGGCATAACAGTCGATTTATTAAGTATCAATGTCTATCACATCTTCTATGTGTATATTTTCTGTGTCTATTTTGTTATTGTTTAATAAATGTGTACGTAAAATTCCAATTGAACGTTAAATGTAGTGAATTTTGTGATAGTGGCACAAGCCAAAAAGAATGAATCGAAGAAGGCTAGCTCAAAAATCGTGCGATTACTTCTAAAGTAAAATTTAATAAAGCTTTAATAACAAAAACAAAAGTAAAAAAAAAACAAAAAGGCTCATTTCCAGATGGGAAAAGTTCATTTGCAAAGTTATTTCTTTTTAATCATCGTCAAACGAACAATTTTGATTAATTTGTTTTTCTGGCTTATCACTCTCTTGGTGTTGAGTTTTTGAATGTGTTTTTTGAAATCGTGTTATATAATAAAATTTTTCGTTTGATATAAACAAAAAATACACCTTAGGGTATTAAAGATTCCAACTTTGAATATATAAGAATGAATAGGTCGTAAAATCATCCAGCAGATTTTTATTAAATAAAATAAAAAATTTCTTTTTTTTTGTTCTTAGATAAAAAGTTAAAACAAAAAATTATGGAAAGTGAAAAACCAGAAGAGCTTCTCTCTTTCAGGTGTTACAATCCTTCTGTCACAAACTGTATTCTCACTATTGGTGGGTCATGTTATAACAAAGACGAGCGAAGCCATTCCACTCTTAGGTACAGCCCCCAGTCTGAAAAATTAAATGAGAAAAAGCAAACAAAATACAAAAATTTAAATATAAAAACCAAAAACAAATCCTCCACTAAATAAATTGAAAAACTTTTTTTTAAAAAAAAGTTATATAATTCCTTTGTTATGCATCAATTAATTATTCTATTTAGAATATATCCACCAGGCATAATATTTAGAATCAACAAAAATATTTATATTATTATCCGATGGCTCTTGTAGCTATTCTTGTATACATATGAAAACTAGTTAAATTCTAAAACGATTTTTTAACCGCATGTTTCAAAATATAAAAACCCTATAAAAAATCAAACTTTTTCTCAAAACAAATAACGTAAATTGTTATCGAAACAAAATTATAAATTTGCTGAAACTTTTTCTAAATCCTATTGCCCTCTTTTTGTGCATGGCTCTTCGCACAAACTCTCTTGTGAAATATTATCAAAGCTTAAAAATTCCAAAGACTTACTATCAAACTTTAATGAATACATTAATATAGTTTTTTTCTAATATTTATTTTTTCAGCAAAGAACTTTTTCTATCTAATTCTAAAGGTGGGAATATTTTGAAGAATTTATAGACGGAATTTTTGAAAATTTATAAATAAGAAATGAAACGAAAAGATTATAAATAAAATACAAGTAATAAAGAAATTAAGTTTGTTTAAGGACAACATATTCCCATTTTTGTTTTTTTTTTTGGAAAAGTTCTAACAGAATAATTTGCTCGAAAACAAATTTTAGCTGAATTGGTATTAAAAATACGAACAAATGAAGCATGAAATTAAATTAATCAAAAAGGTAAAAAATCGAAAAATTTTAAAAATTATATTCGAAAATGAATATTAATAAGAAAAAAAAACACTCTTCTGGTTTGTGCTACTTTTTTACCACTTTCATTACACCCTCAAACATATATAAAAAAAGAAAAAAACAGCAAAACATAGAGCGAATTTAAAGTTTGCTCAGGTAAATAAATGTTTGCTATAAAATATGTTTAAAAAAGCTAAAACACCTGCAAAGGCTATACTGCTAAGGAATGGGATTGAATTTTTTAATTTCTATAATTACTTCTTATTTTTTTTATGTAAGAAAAGATTTAAACAATGTGGTCTTTGATTGCTCTCATGACTCAACACGAAAAAACCATTACAGGAAAATACTTTTCACAATCAATCACGACGGTTCAAACGAATACAACAAATACTCTTCTCTTTAAAAAAAAAGTTAAATAACAATAATTTTAAATTCAGTGACAGTATTTTAAATAAAAAAATTAATTTTTAGAAAATTTATCAAGTAAAAAGAGTATGCCAATTTATTTGGAACTTTTAAAAAGTAATTTTGTGATAATCTAGAAGCGTTTTATTTTCAAATATAGGCACTTTGAATTTTATCATACAAAACGTTAACGCAATCTTCATTATTACAGAATTTCTTGACTTGTACAAAATAAATAATATTACGTCGTTAAATGTTTGCATTAACCTTCTTAATATCATGTTTTTTTTTTCTTTAAAAAAAAACAGCATCTTAAATATAACAGACAATAGGAAATACTATTTACTCTCTGTATAAAATTACTAGCACCGCTAAAAAAATTACTATTTCTACTACTTTACTTCACTTTCTATACTTTTCTGTAAAATCGTATATTATTTACTGCTATTGTATCTGTCGTTTAACATAAATCATTCTATTACACTTGCAGCCTTTAAATATTCTCATTTTTCTTCAACAATTAGAAAGACATAAACTGAAAAATAAATTATAATTATATTAAAATTACTAAAAACATAAGCAACAAGTTCAGTTTATGGCACTTTCTTTAATTACATCTTCACACGGATTTCATTATTAAATAATACTTAATATCACAATATACACAAAAAACTTGTCAACTCTAAAAAAAAATTCTATTTAAAATTCCTCTTCTCTCCAAGTATCAAAGACGACTTAAAATGAACAACGTTTTTAAAGCTTATTAAAAAAGGAATTCAATTTAAAATATTTAAAACAAAAGTACTTATCTATTTATTTATAATTAAAAATAATTTCAAAAATCTTAAGTGACGATATATAAAACTGCTTTAAAAGTATTTGCACAGTTAAAATGGTAGAAGTTTATTTATTAAGAAAATTAATTAATATAATCATATTTCGATTAAATTATTGAAATGAACAATGGCTGTCGCCTTGGAAATTTTAAATATTTGCTTTTTTTTACTCCAATATAGTTTTTATTATAATTTTTAATCAAACAATAGTAATTAAATAAGGATAATTGGAAAAATCAAGAAAGTCCTCAAGTTTTAATAGGATTAATTCTGATTGCTATTATACACAACGCACATTTAAATTTATCTTTAAAACAACAATTAAATTTATGATAAAAATTAATAGAAACTAACAATTTATCTAAGGCCAGAGTCATCGTGCATTTCAAAATCGTAGATAAACAGTAAAAATCTAATTTAAACAAGAAAATATTTTAATTAGATTAATAATGCAATGAGGGATCACGAAAATTAAATATTCTTTTAAAAGGAGATTAAAATCAAAAACAATTTTTTTAAATGAAAATCAAAATGCAGAAAAATAATTGCATGAACCTTCACAAATTGAATATGTAGTGTGATCTTAGAAATACGTTTTGTTATGCTCGGACTACTCATGAACACTTGTTTTTTTTTTTCTAATTTTTAAAAGCTAAAGTTAAAATTAAAACATCAAATCGGACTTCTATCGCATTTCGTAATAATTAGATTTATAAAATTTCGCGGTGAAGTGCAACCTTGTTGAGCACAATTTTGCCAAAAAATAATTGTTCCGTTTTTAGTGTTGATTGTATTTTATTTTTATTTATCATTTTAATTTATATTTAATTTTTTTTTTATTTATTTATTTTGCCATGAAACTAAGTGACTATTTTATATTTAAGTGTGTGTATGGGTAGATGGATGAAGATATTTAATTTTTTTTTTTTTTAAATTAAAACTAAACAAGTCGACTTAAAGAACAATGTTTTGACATTGCTAAACTAAAGAACTAAATAGAATTTTGGTTTACACTATAATAAACAAATGCCAATAAATAATGAAACATTAATATTAAACAAATAATTAAAGCAAGATGGTCTTAATATTGGAATGTGTTATGTTGAATGCCTCCCAGTTTTGGATATGGATGTGCCTCTTCTCAATGTATTGGTAAATGTGACTTTTTTATTTTTTTATTTTCTAAGCCAAAATATAAAGCAAATACAACAAACTTACTAACTACTATATATATTACATTCAAGAATCAATTGAAATAATCAAATCGCGCAAAATAAATAAAAGTCCATACAAGTACAAAATATGAAAATTGAAAATCGCAATTGTCCGAATTAGCTCAATGATCTAGAAATAGTCTAAAAGTCTAATCAACTACCAAAAACAAAAAAAAGAATAAAAATGAAATTTACAAAATTCGGTCTTTCGCAAATGCAGTCGAAGACTTGATTATTTCTCTTTTCCGATTAGACTAGTTGTTTGAGTTACTTTACAAATATATCGTAAAAATACCTATACCTTATATTGTACATTTTGGACATCTTTACCAAAAATTCACATTGAGTTTTTTATTTAATTTTAATTTTTTTGTTTTGTTTTTTTTTTAATTACGTTCTCTCCCCGAGCATATATACTTGAAACAATTGCGTCTATACAAATGCGAAAATCACTTCCCTCTTGTAATAAATTTCCCGACGTAATAAACATACGATATATAAGCGAGTAATGTTCAGTATTTTAATCACTTTGTATGCCACAGTTTTGTCTTAGCCATTTTATAAGAATTTATAGATTTTGTAGATCTATAATTAGTTGCCGTATGCATGGTCTTGTCTATGCTAGCCTATCTTGTAGTTAGCATGCTTCTATCAAAAGAAATTATTCTCATAGTCTAGCTTGCCGTGTTGTAGTTGCATTTTGTAAACCCTGTAAACCCTGCATGCCTGTTATAAAGCACTTTTCAATACTATTATATGTACAAACAAATTTGAAACATTAAAAATATATATATTCAAATTCGTCTTGTTAACACAATTGTTTGGTTTTACTGGACCTATTTTTAACTAATTCTAGATTATCTCACCTTCCTATTTAGGTACATATTTCAACTGCATCATGTTCATGGTCGCCTCATCGGTTGTTTTAACGGTTGTTGTTTTAAATTATCATCATAGGACTGCTGATATTCATGAAATGCCTCCATGGGTATGTATGCATATATTACACTCTTCCTAGTCTGAACTAGTCAATTTTTATACGTGAGCTATCATCTTAAACTTCTTCCTTTTGAAAGGAAGTTGTACTTATAAAAGTTTAAAACACCAAAATTTTTATTATTTACTCTGAAAGTGCATACAGCAGATTTTTCTTTTTAATAATTTGGGATTGTGTGATAAATATTAATATATGTGACTTTTTCGACGATAGATAAAATCAGTATTCTTACAATGGCTTCCATGGATTTTACGTATGGGACGTCCTGGAAGGAAAATAACACGAAAAACAATATTATTAAGCAATCGTATGAAGGAGCTTGAACTGAAAGAAAGGTCTTCCAAATCTCTGTTAGCGAATGTACTCGATATAGATGATGATTTTCGTCATCCAATTTCTGGTTCGCAAACGGCGATCGGATCTTCAACGTAAGTTAAAAGAAAGTAAAACGATAAGGTTTTTAAATCATCGTTATGTTTTATCAAAAATATAGTAGTTTCGGAAGACCGACAACAGTCGAAGAACATCATAATTCAATAGGTTGCAATCATAAGGATCTGCATCTAATACTTAAGGAGCTACAATTCATTACAGCTAGAATGAAGAAAGCTGATGAGGAAGCAGAATTGATAAGCGATTGGAAATTCGCTGCCATGGTTGTGGATAGGTACGATCTCTATAATGATCGTGCTTTAAAAATGAATACTTAAAATATTATTATTATTTTTCTTAAAGGTTTTGCTTAATTGTCTTCACACTTTTTACGATCATTGCCACTGTGACCGTTTTGCTGTCTGCCCCCCACATCATTGTCCAATAATATCGATGCGTGGCAGCGCAGAGCCTAGATCAGATCCACCTACAGGATGCTGTAGGACACAATAAGAAACGAATTGAAGTTAGTTACAAGCAACCGTGAGAGAGAGAGAACGAGACACAGAGCGGAGGAGGAGGAGGAGGAGGAGAAGAGATGGAATTTAAAAAGTAAGCAAAAAAAAAATGATAACTTTCGAAACTGCCGAATATTTGTAATTTAAACTTAAAAAAAAAATCATTAAATTTGAGCCCTAATCGAAAAAAAGTGAAAAAGATGGAGAAAACAATGTTCATTTCTATTTAGCGCACTTTTCTAAGTAATATACATAGATTGTTCCTAAAAACTAAGATGAAACACAAAGACAGAACTCAGTACGGCAAACAATAGCTAAAAAAAATAAATAAATAAAAAATGCAAAGTATTTTTTATGAAGTGAAAGAAAAATTGTTATTAAATGAATTATTATTGAAATATGATTAAGGACACTATAAACACAAATACAAATACATAATACCACACACACACACATACTCAATATATTCCAGATGATGACCGACAAAACAAAGATTTATTTTTCATACTTAGCATTTTTGTGTGTTTTTACTTCTGATAAATTCCCCCGGCACAACACCGACACATTCCAGTAATTGTAAAGAATAAAAGTAAAAAAGCCAAAGCGAAATGAAATGATGAAAATAATAATTTAAAATAAATGATAAGAGACACATTATTCTAAAATCATCTATATGTAGATGGATAATATAAAATATCTTGAAAATTAAACGTATATGTTTAAAATATACGCTAAATTTTAAATACATTATTAAAAAAAAACGAGAAACGCACATTGCAATGAAAACAAAGTTTAAACTCAATTCATAAATATAAACATGTGATTTCCATATGTTTATATCTATAAATAAAAAATTTAACTAAATTGTTTTTTGTTACATTTTTAGTTTGAATCGTTTTATTATTATTTTAAATATTTCCTAATACGTGAAATTTTTTTTACCTTACTTTTTAACAATAAACGTTGTGAGCCGCATTTTCCCACCGTATAAAATTTTAGATACGACTACATTACAATTATTTTTATACTTTAATTTTGTGTGTGTAATATTTTTATGAGGATACCTTTGTCTGTGAGAGAATAATGAAGGAGAAATTATGCGAATGCAAAATAAGTAAAAATGTTGTTTTATATTTCTGTTAAAGTAGCGCAAGACTTCAAAAGACGTGAAACACCAAAATAAAAGTTTAATGCTATTTTGCGATCGTTGGGCTTTTACAGGATGAGTTTTAATATCACTCTTGGATTTGAGTTTTCAAATATAAGACTCCTGTTTTTGGAAATATTGCAACGGTTTTAAACCGTTTTTAAAAATGAATGAGTTCAAAAATTATTTCCTACCCACTACCGATCGTGGCAACATTTTAATTTGTTGTAGGCATTTTTTTACATTTTGATAAATTTCATTAAAGTCATTGTTTTAATTCGGCCGTGTTTACTGCTGATTATTTGTTTTTTCATAGACATTTTTATAAAAAACCCAAACTGTAACCGCTCAAGATCGCAAACTGGAAAAAAGTTAAAGCAAGGGAAAATGTAACACTGTTGAAGAAATATTTTAATTTTAAATTAAATTTTTACAACGCATATTTATTTTATCACCACTCTCATTATTTTTTTAAAAAAAATAGCAAATTAAAATAAAAAAACTAAAAATAACTAACAGGGATAGAAACCGGGTTTGCGTTTCATAAAACTGAGCTTGTAAAATAAACAAAATTTATTTTTAAAATAAAAACTAAATAAAAAGCGATAAAATAATGAAAAAAATATTTAAATGAAATTCCTTCACAATTACAATTTCAAAACAATGGATTTGTGTGTGAAATTCCTTGGAACTGAGCTTTAATTAAAAGGAAAGTAATGTGAAACAGTGTGGTAACTATCGAGTAGTACTGAACACCTTCCGGGCTAGATGCACGAAAAATCGCATGGAACGTCGTGGCAAAATTTAAATAAATTAAAAATAAATAATACTAAGTTTCATGCAATCGAAAAATTATCAGAAAAAAAAAATCGAATTTATGAAAAATGAAAAATTAGGGCCAGTTAAGACAAGACACACCCTGTCCCACCAATGTCGAACCTCGTGCATTTATCTCACCGTCTCAGTGCTACTAAAAACTTTGCGACTTTATCTCAATACCATATTTATTTATTTATTTTTTAAACTTTTATTATAATTTCCTCAATCTTAATGCAATTATAATATGAGTGAATTTTTATAAAAAGAAACAATTATAATGTAATAAAACACAAATAGAATACAAGAAGAAAGAAATGCGAAAAATTATTTTTCAATTAAAAGGTAAAAAAAAAAACATTTGATAAAATATCGTGAAAAAAAATAATAAAAGAAAAAAAAATCAGCGTAAGCAGGTCTGTTGTCGATATGCGCTACTAACAGACAAAGTTTCGTCACATTGACGAATAATTTGTAATAAGGAGGAAGAATCTTTTTTGATTAACTAGAAACCTAACGTACTGTTTAAGAGAAAAAAAATGTTTAAATTGTTTTGCATACAAAAAAAAAAATGGAGAAAACTTAAGCATACAAAATATATCAAAAGTTCTGAAGAAACTTCATGTTGTTATATACATAGGGTGATCGTGTAAGGATAAAATGAAAAAAAGAACATTTTCGTTGGCGTTTTCTGTTCGTTTTTTTGTTGTGAGATCGTCTTTGTTACTTAATAAAAAAGAAAAGGAAAAAAAGAAAAGAAAATTTATGTAAGATTGAAGAATATATAGAAAAGATCGATTCCGTTCAATGTTTGATTTGAATGGAATATTTTAAGGTGTTAATCAATCGGAACATTTTATATAATTTCCTAGTTTATATTAAACCATTTCATTATATAAATTTGCATGGCGCGAGTACACAAATGCAAAACTAATGACACGATAATTAAATGACGTACTGCAGGCGATGATAGTCAGAATAATTATTACATAATATTTCCGGAATTGATAGAGGTAATCAATTATATAATGGAAAAATAAGAAAAATAAAAATAGAGAAATCCATGCAACGTGGAGAAAAAAAATAAAAATTATATATAAAATGTTATTTATGCAAAGATTAACATATTTACAAAATATGTGTGTTTCCATTGCCCCTCCTCTGTGGTGATCGTTTTGGGTCTGAAGTTTAGTTTTTCCTTGTAAGCTGAATCGATCCAAAATATTAAATTTTTAAAACTAAAAACAGTTTGATCATCCAAAATATTCTTAATTAATAGCTTCAATTCTTCGATATGGAGGGCGTTCAATTTAAAAAAAAAATCATTGTCTTTTTATTTAACCTAAAAATTTTATAAATAGTGATTTATTCAATACCAAAGTGTACTTTTGTGATATTGTACAAAATAATGGTTATCGAAATTTTATCGGTTAAAATTAAAAAAAAAACTACAAGTTATAACGAAAAAAAGCATATACGAAATCGCAAAATTAATCGGCGGCTAAAAGAAGAATTTTATCCATTGGGATTCTAGCGAAAAGATCAAGTAAAGGTGACTATGTCCTAGATGCGCATTGATTAATAACAACAACTCAACTGAAGCTCTACGATCTGGACGATCACTTAAGTACTTAAGACTTTGGAGCTTCTTCCGAAGACTGCATCTACTCTTTAGCGACCGTTGTCATTTATCTAGAGTATCAAGTCAACTGCTAGCTAGGGCATGAAAACTTCTGCGGCTCGATGTAACTGGACCTAATGGTTAACTGGAAGCGTCTTAAGAATGGTCAGCTTCCCTCATTGCATTCTCAATTGTGTATCCGTCGGGAGCAATGTTGAATGCAACAACTCTAGAATACTTACTTAAGTCGTCTTCAAGATCGAAGAGCCTTAGTGAGGATGTTACCGCTGATCAGTGCGTACTTCGTACATTGCCGGTGGTCATTCGTCTGGACACTGATGGGATGTTCATTTAGTATAAATTACTAGTCGTTATACACTAGAATCTTACAGGGTAAAATGCGAAACTAGTCAATTACTGATCACAATTTTGGTCTATTTTAAAAATAAGAGTCACGCTGTTACTTCAATTTTTAAATATTTATACAAGAAAATCACAGTAATCGTGAAATAGTATTAGCAAAGTTTACATCGATTTTTTAAAATTTTGTTTTCCATTATTTAAGCGATAATTGAAGAAAAATGATCGAAGAATTGAAGTTTTACGCTTATATGTATATTTGCTTTTATTTTTAAAAAAGACCTACTACACACATCTGTATTTTTTCGTTTTGTTTTAAAATATTATGGAAAGTTTTTTAGTCATTTACTGTTTTATTGAACTTTTTAAATTTAAAATATATTTATAAAAATTTATTAAAATATTTTTTAAAATTTACTAAATCAACGGCTTAGTGTAACTATTTAAAAAAGTGGTTATTTTTCTGCAATTTCTGCAAAGAATGTAACGAATTTTTTTTTGAAACCGCTTTCTTGAACTTATAATATTATCACATTATTTTTTTCATTTTTACGATCGTCGAAAACATTTAAATTTAGTTTTTAAAATACAATTTTTTAAATCAATTTTTATATTTTCTTTCTAGAATTGTTTAACATTTTAAAATAATTGAACCGGTTCAGTTTTAGATAATGGTGCAAAGACCTTTCGCCACTGGTGACTATAGATTGATAAATATATAAGAACAATTCGAATACTTGTATCAGTTCTTCATTTAATAAAAGAAATCCAAAACAAAGCAAAAATATTTCTGTTATACTAAAATCCCCTTTTATTTTTAAACACTATGAAGCTTTTTTCCCTCTTGAACAATTTTTTAAAACATAAAGTTTATTTTTTCAAATGCTTAGGGTTCCTTTCCTAATTAAGGCCTTTTTTTTCTTTTTCCGATCGTGGTAGCTGAAAATTTGGAATAACAGATAGCTTATTTCACCCCCATGAACCTTACCTATTAATCTACAAAATTTGAAGTGAATGTGTTTAGTGCTTTTTGTGATATAAAGTAACGAAGCAAACACAGACCACTTGGATTTCTATAGACCAGCTCCGGTTAAGCCAAGCATCCAGAAATAAATTTCCCGATATTCTGGCAACACCAAATTCTTATAAACGGGTTAATATAGTGCTTCTGCGCTTGTGTTCTGCGGCCTTTTCCATTTTTTCAGGAAGATCTGAGGGCTCCTCGAAATATTTAGGGAAAATTTCTTCTTTCGAGTATATTCTATAGGATTCTAGGATATTTCGCTGGCAACCCCACATTCATGAGGGAGTAGTATAAATTGAAAATTTCATTTATAGAAAAGAAAAATTCAAAAACTCCTTGAAAATGGTGGACCGTTTTTCCTTGAAGTTCTATGTCTACCTATAGGCGACCTTTTCAGCGCTCTTGGAGGTTTTAAAGGATCGAACTTTAGATTTCTACTACACAAATAAATGAAAGCAAATGCATGTTCTGAAAGGTCAGCGATGATGTGGAGGCTATCGAATCCGTAGTATCTGTTACAAGGAATGGCGTCTTGGAGACCATCTAAGGAATCAATAGTGGCTATAGTACGGACATTTAAGTGTTCTTTGCAATTCAAAATGGAGAATTCCTAAGACTAAGTTCTAGGCTTGTTAGACTATCTGGACTATTGAGGGGGACCAAGAGGTAGCCGGGGTAGTAGTGGGTCAAGGCCTTTTTGTACATTAGCGACCGTCGCCACTTCCTGGACGGGTAAATGGGAATCAATGCTGGACCTGGACCAGATGTAGCAGGGTATTTGCGCACCAGGGACCACGCGAAAAATCAATGCAGTTCCTATGCGACAAACGGGAGCTGATAAAACCACGCTAGAAAATCTCCCCTGAAAAAACGGCAAATGGTTTTGCTTTGAAGATGAAGTAATTGAAAATTTTTATAATGGTATGAGGAAGTGGGTTTGTAAGATTGCATTTAAGGCTTCTAACAGAACAGAGAAACTAATTATTGAATTATAATTGCTTAAAGTTCCCTGCAGCAGTATGAACATAAAAAAAGGTAAGCAAAAACCGGTTCGATATCTTTTGTATTTCTGTCACATCCCTCCATATTTGTCGAGTCAAAACGGTTTTTTGACCCTAAAAATGCAGGGATTCTTAGATATATTATGTAAAACAATACGGCGATTTAAAATAAACTAATTTTTTAAATAAATTAATGCGATAAATGTACTTATTCAATGAAAATTAAGTAAATTCACTCCAATTATAAAGCGACCTTAATTACGTTTTCGCGCACAAAATTCTCGAAAAGCATCCACTGAACCTAAAAACACTTAAAGAGAATGCAAAAGTCATTTTTGTGGCAACCGAAAAATGTCTGCACATTGCAGGATTCCGATTTTGCAGATCTACAGGCAATAGATTTCCTTGGTTGCTGCGAAAATCACTTTGTTTTCTTCCAAATAAAAATAATAATTTTTTAAAAATGAAAAGATTGTTTGAGTTAAGTTTATTAGTTCTACTTTTGTAAAATCTACAGCCTTGTTGCCAAGATTTCGAAAGCAAAAAATGAATCATTGCAGCCAACATTGAAAGTCGTCCACTGAACATAAAATCAATTCTCCCCAGCTCACTGAACCTCGCGAAAAAACAAAATGGCTACAGTCGACGATGCGAGTGGATGTGTTTTATTGTTCGCCAAGCAGTAGTTGTTAAGGGAATCAGCCAATTGTCATTTTAAAAGTGTTTTGGTTTGCTGTAGTATAAACATTATGAACTAATTGCATTCAAGTTTTTTTCTATATAATTTAAAACGTAAAAAATTCGAGTGATTTTTGTGCTGCGTTATCAGGTCGTCGCCGCATTGCCACTTCTCACAAAATGGCGTTGATGAAATGGTCGTGAAAAAAAAGAAGCGAAGTCGGTATTGCAAAAAGGGAAATTTTTCACAAGAAATTTCTTAAATATTTCGTGTTTGCGCAGCAAATAAAAGTTTTCTAAACGAAAAAATTGAATAGAATTGGCGTTTTTTTATATGTTCGCAACATTCATGTACTGTGTGGGATTGCTCAAAGATAGGCACTTATATCATGAACCAGGTAAAATAACAATTTATCTTGCTAATATTAAGCTGAAATTGATTTGGGCAATTCTATGGCTTATTGAGATGATTTTCCAGCTGTTGAAAGCATAGGGCGTGGCATTTTAGTGCCAGGGACTTAGAGGATTTTAGCTCGGTTTCCAAGTACCCCCATCCTTTTGAAGGGCCATAATTCCCAAGTCCTGGATTGTTTCACAGATTTCTCTCTGTAGAAACGTTCTCCAAAGTCCCTGGCATGGAATCCACGAAAAATTTTTGATTTTTAAAAGGGACCCATTTTCACAATTTTAAGCCAAAAGCAAGCCTTCCAATGCACTAACAAAGCTAAATGCAACTAGGAAAGCATCCCCAATATGTTTATAAGTTATTTAGCAAAATTTTATTGTGTTACGTAACGGCCCTGGCCAGCAGATTTGGCTACAAGAAAACTACGATTTTTAGGTAGTTACTTTGGTCCAGAATGCTGGATTTTGAGGGTATTGCGCGGGAAACTACAGAGCCTTTAATTTCTCGTTTAAAGGAAAACGATGAATCAAAGGAAGGCAGTCATGCATCGGAAAATGAGGATACAAGGGACGGCAGTAACGCTTCGGAAAGTAACAGCAGCTCCAGCGATTCTGATAGGTATTTTATCCCGTTAAGGGTTTATACTATCATCCCCCGCGTGAACCTTACCCGTATCCCTTCTATACTATAGTGAATCCGAGAGCAATTCCCAAAGTTCACAGAGCTCTGATTCGAGCGAAAACTCGGCTAGTTCTGGGAAGGAAGATGAGCCCCAAAATAATTCAGGTGACAATGATACGAAGACAAATTTCTCCAGTAATGATTCGGAGGATAACTCCGGTGAGAACTACAATGGGGAGGATTCGGTGTCGGAAAAGAGCTCTTCCGTTGTAAGTGCTACTCTGTGCTAAAACATGGCAGTGATTTACTAATGGTTAACTTTACAAAAAAGGAAGAAAGTAAAACGAAACGGTCTACCAGAGTCGTGAAGAAGCCCGCGCCCCGTAAGGCTGGCACGAAGAGGAGAAAGAAGTAAGATTTGTACTATGGTCTGGATCCTTAATTTGTCCTCTATTCAAGAATTTTTTTGGCAGTTGGAAGTCTGAGACTAGTGAAAGTGACAGTGATAGTGATGATAGCTCCGTACAAAATAGGCGTAGTACTGTAAATAGGAAGAAGAGGAGCAAGAAGGCCAGCAACTACTCTTCTGAAGATGATATCGACACCGAGGACGAGGAGAGACGCAGGTAATTTAGTAAGGTAAACTAGGAAAGTATTGGCCAATCTTTAATTATACACGTTGGGAATGACAGTGACAGGACCTCGCAATGTTATTTACCATTTTGACAGACGTCAAATGTGTGCAACAGATTTTCGGGCTGTTTAACGTCTTTTTCGAGCGGTGATCAAATTTTGAAATTCAAAAATTTTTAGTTTTTGTCAAATTTTGATGAACACTACATTTATGTAACTTTGTAATTTTTTTTAGTTTTTTTTTATATTTTAAAACGTTCAAGAGGTGTTAAAACTTGTAAAATAATTGACATAGCGATCAAATAAAAATATAACATTTTCAAAATATCATCAAAATCCCTTCAAAACTTCTTCAAAATAGATTTTATACATCTAAAAAATTTTTTTAAAGATTCGTGGAGCCGTGTTGATGAAATATAATATAGCAATTTTTCATATATTTCCCATTTTCCTTTCTATTTTAAAATGTTGATAGTTTTTTCAAAAATTTAGAGCCAATATAAGGTAAGTTTTATCTTCTCCAATTACTTCAACATGTTTGGACTTTAATGGTACGTACCTTTATTATTTTTTATGACGCTTTTGATTTTTTTTTTTCATAAACTCGTACGAAAATGGCAATTAAAAAATTTGTAAAACTGTTTGAAACATCACAATGTAAAGTACAAAAGTATTACATTGCATTCAAGTTGTTTTATAAAAAAAAATGATATTTTCTATATTTTGACGAATATTATTTTCTAATATCGGAATAAACACTATAAACTTTTCAATTTTTAATGAGGAAAATAATGTGTGCGTAGTTATGATTGATTAAACAAATAAAATATTGTAGGATTTGAATTTTTTTATTTAAAAAAGATTTTACATTTTCACGTCAATAGTTAAAAAAAACATTTATGCTAAAATTTTGAATATATATTAATACAATTATTCATTAAATACCACTTTTATTGTTATTATTTAGTAATTTTAGTTTAGATATTTACTAATACTTTTCAAAATACAACATTTGTGCTACACAACTTTTTTTCTTTGGTTTTGATCTTTATTTCTATACGTTTTGCAATATTTTGATAAGGAATTTTAAAGTTTGATGTAAAGATATGTAATAATTTAAGGGAACTTGATAAAATACTACTATTATAACAGTAAGTTGATAATTTTTTTTATGTATTTACATCCCTTTTTTAAATTATCAAAATTGAATGTCCTTTATTTCCATTTTTTTATACATATTTGCTTTAAACTACATACACGTCTTCAGAAGAATTAGAAGCAATTTATATTTTTTTGCCTTAAATGTGTTCAAACTTTATAAATATATTTTGGTTAAAAAAATATGCATATAAAGTGTTTGGACCTAGATTTAAAAGGTTACTATTCTTAGCTGACCTTAAAAAAATGAAGATTTAAAGATTAAATAAAACGAAAAATAGTTTTGAGGTGCTTGGCCTGAATATCAAATAAAGGTTTTATTTTTTTTTTTTCCAAAAAAGCCAATACATTTTCTAGTTTACCTATTCCATTAAATAAGATACGAAAAAAGTGTGGTGAAAAAAAATCAAACTTCCTAACAGAAGGTACAATTTTAAAGGTTTGCTACAAGACGTGCCACAACAGCAGCGGTGAGTTATAAAGAAGATAGCGAAGAAGAAAAAACAGATTCTGAAGACCTAGTCGAAGTAGAGACCGTCGAAGAGACTCAAACTGAAGGCGATGCTGAAAAGTATGAGACCATTGAACGAATAGTCGCAAAGCGGGTAGGGAAAAAGGGAGTTACTGGCAATCAGACGACGCTCTATGCAATAGAAGAAAATGGTGATCCTAATGAGGGTGTGGATGAAAATGATGTTGAACATACTGAAATACAGTACAACATCAAGTGGAAGGGTTGGTCATATATCCATAACACTTGGGAATCAGAGGAATCTCTGAAGGAACAAAAGGCTAAAGGGACAAAAAAACTGGAAAATTTTATTAAGAAGGAGAGAGAAATTGAAATTTGGAAACAATATGCCGGTCCAGAAGATATTGACTACTATGAATGCCAACAGGAGCTCCAGAATGAGCTACTTAAAAGCTACAACAATGTAGATAGAATAATTGCCAAGAACGTCAAGGCCGACGACTCTGTTGACTACCTGTGCAAATGGGAATCTCTGCCGTACTCAGAGGCGACGTGGGAGGATGCCAGCTTAGTACAAAAGAAATGGAGTAAAAAGATCGAGGAGTTCAACGAACGTGAGTCGTCAAAGAATTCTCCATCCCGTCACTGTAAAGTACTCAAAAACAGACCCAAGTTCCAACAGATTAAATTTCAAATGGACTATCTAGCTGATGGTCTAGTTCTACGTGATTATCAAATGGATGGATTGAATTGGTTGATCCATTCCTGGTGTAAAGAGAACTCTGTAATTCTAGCGGATGAAATGGGACTGGGTAAAACTATTCAAACTATCTGCTTCCTGTATTATTTATTTAAAAGCCAAAGTTTATATGGTCCATTTTTGTGTGTCGTACCTCTGAGTACGATGACTGCGTGGCAAAGGGAATTTTCAATTTGGGCGCCAGATATGAATATTGTAACCTACCTCGGAGACGTCCAATCCCGTGAGATAATTCGACAGTATGAGTGGTGTTTCGAAGGCTCAAAGAGACTGAAATTCAATGCAATTCTTACCACATATGAAATTCTATTAAAGGACAAAGCGTTCCTTGGCTGTATTACATGGGCCGCCTTATTGGTGGACGAAGCCCATAGGCTTAAAAACGATGATTCCTTGCTGTACAAAACCCTGAAAGAGTTCGAAACAAATCATAGACTTCTTATTACTGGAACACCACTCCAGAACTCACTGAAGGAGCTATGGGCTTTATTGCATTTCATTATGCCCGCTAAGTTTGAGACATGGGAAGAATTTGAGACGGAGCATGAGAACGCCGCTGAAAAAGGATATGCTAAACTGCACAAGCAACTAGAACCTTTTATCTTAAGGAGAGTAAAGAAAGATGTCGAGAAAAGTTTACCAGCGAAGGTGGAACAAATTCTCAGAGTAGAAATGACCTCTATTCAAAAACAGTACTACAAATGGATTCTGACGAAAAATTTCAATGCCCTGCGCAAGGGAGTTAAGGGCTCAACAAGTACCTTCTTAAACATTGTCATAGAGCTGAAGAAGTGCTGCAACCATGCTGCGCTTATTCGTCCTGCAGAACAGGAGACTTCCATGATGACTCAAGATGATGCTCTTCAACAGCTCCTTAAAGGTTCAGGAAAACTAGTCCTGTTGGACAAACTGCTTTGCAGGTTGAGGGAGACAGGTCATAGAGTTTTGATATTCTCCCAAATGGTTCGGATGCTGGACATCCTTGCGGAATACTTGCAAAAACGACATTTTCCTTTCCAAAGATTGGACGGAAGCATAAAAGGTGAACTTCGCCGGCAAGCTTTAGATCATTTTAACGCCGAGAACAGTCCCGATTTCTGTTTTTTGCTCTCGACGCGAGCTGGTGGTTTAGGTATTAATTTAGCCACAGCCGACACGGTTATCATTTTCGATTCGGACTGGAATCCTCAGAATGATCTACAAGCTCAGGCTAGAGCGCACAGAATAGGACAAAAGAATCAAGTAAACATCTACCGCCTAGTTACAGCGAGATCGGTTGAAGAACAAATCGTCGAAAGGGCTAAGCAGAAGATGGTGCTCGATCACCTTGTTATTCAAAGAATGGACACCACCGGGCGCACAGTCCTAGATAAAAACAGTTCCTCGAATACAACTCCGTTTAACAAAGATGATCTTTCAGCTATCCTGAAATTCGGAGCTGAAGAATTATTCAAGGATGAACAGGAAAACGATGATGACCTGGTCTGTGATATTGATGAAATCCTCCGTCGGGCAGAAACTCGAAATGAGGATCCAGATATGGCAGGGGATGATTTGCTTTCGGCATTTAAGGTAGCTAGCTTTGCAGCTTTCGAGGAGGAGAGACAATCGCCCGCAATGGATGTCGATGGAAATGACCCAAACAACGAAGATACAAAGGACTGGGACGATATTATTCCCGAGAATTTCAGAAAGGCTGTGGAAGAAGAGGAAAGAAATAAGGAGATGGAAGATTTGTATCTACCTCCTAGACGAAAAGCTCTTCAACAACAAGAAAAGTCAGATAACTTTAAAAATAAGAAAGCAAAGACAACATCAGGAGGAGAAAGTGAAGAGGCGAGTGAGGCTAGCGGTGGCGAAGATAGACCTAAAAAAAGAGGACGTCCACCTGTTAAAGAGAAAATTTCTGGCTTTACAGATGCTGAATTACGGCGGTTTATTAAGAGCTACAAGAAATTCCCGGCTCCTCTTAAACGGTTAGAGGCGATTGCATGTGATGCTGAGCTGCAGGAGAAACCTCTTGCTGAACTGAAGAGGATAGGTGAAATGATTCACGATAGGTGTGTGCAATTTTTGGAAGAGCACAAAGATGCAGAACCTAAAGCAGGGGCTGCAGGAGGTGATGCAGCGAAGAAACGAGCTAGCAGAGCGACATTCTCTGTAAAGTTTGGAGGAGTGTCGTTTAATGCTAAGACACTTTTAGCATGTGAAGAGGAGCTGAATCCTCTGGATGAAGTTCTTCCAGCAGATGCTGAGGAGAGGCAGAAATGGGTTTTAGATTTGCATACAAGACCTGCCAATTTTGATGTAGATTGGGCAATAGCTGACGATTCCAAACTGCTTTGTGGCATTTATCAGTATGGTATAGGATCGTGGGAGGCTATGAAGATGGATCCATCCCTTGGTCTAACTGATAAAATTCTATTAAATGAAACAAAAAAACCTCAAGCTAAGCACTTACAGTCAAGAAGTGAGTATTTATTAAAGATCATCAAGAAGAACGTAGAGCTTAAGAAGGGCATCCAGAGGCAGAAGAGGCCGAGAAAGCCTAAGGACAAGAAGGTGGACAGTAAAAAGACACCTGAGGTGGTGATGGAAGAAACTCCTTCTGGTGATGATAAGAAGCCAGTCAAAGAACAAGCAAAGAGTGATATGGAAGTGGATACTTCTGAAAAACCAAATGCTAACACAACTGTTGAGAATGTAAAGAAAGGAAAGCCTAAGCGGGTGAATAAGGAGCCGAAGAAGACGAAGAAGAAGGCTGCAGATAAACCAATGCATTTCACAGCTAACAACGAACCAAGGGCATTGGACGTACTCGGTGATCTGGATCCCAACATTTTTAACGAGTGCAAGGAGAAAATGCGACCCGTTAAGAAGGCTCTTAAAGCACTGGATAATCCCGATCTAACTCTGACGAATCAAGAACAAGTGAAGAACACTCGCGACTGCTTGCTCAGTATTGGAAAACAGATTGATATCTGTCTCAGTGACTACAAGGACCCCGAAAAAATCAAGGAGTGGAGGAGTAATTTGTGGTATTTCGTATCAAAGTTTACAGAATTTGACGCGAAAAAGCTATTTAAACTTTACAAGCATGCACTGAAGAAAAGTGAAGAAAGGAATGCGCCAGGAGAAGACAAAAATAATGCTGATGGTGGTATTAAAGATAAAAAGAAGGAACATAAGGATAAGAGTCCTAAGAAAAAAAATGCTGAATCCGGTGACGCTAGCAAGAAGTTGAATGATTCAGTAAAGAGAAAGCATGACGAGGAAGATGGCGATCGAGGTGATAAGAGGGTGCACATGGATGGAAGGTAACAATGCGGTCTCATTAAAAAGTTACGTCTTTATAATAAGTTTTATTTCATTACAGAGCGCGAGAGAAAGAAGAACGGAAAAAACAGAGAGATGAATATTATGCCAATAATTCTGAGAAAGGAGGTGAGCGTATTCGGAGGAACTCGTCGAACTCATCCCTGACGCCGGTACGGCCTATGCCAAATCCTAGTCAACGAATTCCGCCGGTTATGTATCCTGATGGAAGAACATCAGTTTCTTTCATGGAAGCCGATAGGTGGAACCCTAGAGAAAGGTTAGTACATTGAAAAGATGAACTTATTTCGATTTTCTATTATTATTATTTTTTTTTACAGATATCCAGATTTCAAGCGTGAGCGGTACGACAACTACAGTGGTCGCAGCCATTCCCATGGATATCATAGGGATCATCGAGACAGGGAGAGAAGGTCGGAAAAAAGAAGGTACAGTAGTGTAGTAAACGTTGTTTGAGAGTAGCTAATAATTTGCAAAAAAAATATCTAGATACCCACCGCCACAGTTGAACTATGGTCACTACATGTCACCAAATTTCTACATGGGCAATGGCCCAGTTCCTCCGGGGTACAGAGAGCGGTATCCCGTACCCCCAGATTGGGGTCGTGACCGGGGTGATTATCCCGACTACAGGCGGGATTACGACCGGAGACAACCATCACATTCGAATTCGTAGTCCAAATCGACTTGCCCAAATATGGGAAGTGGCTAATTTAAGTGTAGGTTGTAGGCTTTTATGGGGAGAAATACCAATGGGTGGAATAGTGTAATATATTTCGCCCCCCACTCCTGCTGTGTAACATAATATATGAATTCTTATTTAAATTGGATTCAGCGAAGAAGAGATAAAAAAGGATTGCGCATGCAATTTAAAACACTTCAAGGAAGCATTGTCGATCTTTCGTTTAAGTTAATTTTAAATGAGATATAAGTACGTACGTATGTATGCATTTTGAGCCGAAAAACTGTTAGGGATTATTTTTTTAATTGTTTTATTTATGTGCATAACTTAATCACTAATCTAAAGAAAGAAAAAACAGTAGTTTGATACTATCTGAAGAGTTACGGTATAGTTAAAGGAAAAACAACACTCAACAAACCCCCTCTATTCTAAGTACTACAAATCGTCATCAAAACTGGATCTTGTAAATAATTCTTAGCGTTAGTGGAGAAAATAGTGTGTCAGTTTTCTGTAAATATTCATGAAAGTAAATTTATATTTAAAATATTAATCTGGTAATTGTGTTTCCAATTCTACCTAATTCCGTTTAATTGCTAAGCAAAGCTAGGTTATTTTTTATACTATTGGAGAATAAAGGTTTGTAGAAATGGAATCACGAACATTTTGTAATGAGTTGTTGGAGAATTTAGATTGAAGGCGAGTTTCGTTTTTATTCGAAGTGCAACCACAGGAATGCAAGGCAAATCCTCAAAGGTAAGTAATTTCTTCTTTTATTATTTATATACGGAGTACATAGGGCCGAAAATTACAAATAGTTCGCGTTCCAGTTACATTATATATTCTTTTTATGACGACTTACGTGTTCCTTACTGAAAAAGACAAATAAAAACTTTTGTTGAGCCATTATTTGCTGAACACAGCGTAGCTCATTGAATTTCCGAAGTTTTCTCGTGGTTTCTAAAATTAAAATTATTGTTTCTCCAATATAAAATTAGTCAAAAACGAATAAAATAAACGAGATTTACTTGTTTGTTTCTCATCAGGCAGCAGTCAGATTTGACTCATTAGTCGTATTTTAAAAACCATGAAAATATCAATTGCGAGGTTTCGATGTGATTTCAACAGAATACGAATCTAAAAATCAACAAATCACATTAAGATTTCACGAAAAAAATGGATAAGAACTAGAAAATACCCGTTTTTTTCCTATATTATGAAAGGTATCAAAAAACAAAAAATCAAAACTCATCGAAATCACTCCGAAGTTCAGTTAGCAACGTTGAGATAAGACGTAATATTTATTTAGAAAAGTAGTCAGATGTTTAGCTTAATCATATGATCCATTTGAAGACCAGTGTACTGATTTGTTTCTTTTTTGAGAAATTCTAGAGTACGAAGATTTTGTTCACTTATGAAAAACTGAAAATACGTCGAAAATCAGGTTATTTCAAATTAATTAATCGAGTTCTTCGTATTTCTAAAGCTTAAAATAAAATTTTAATGAAAATCATGGCTTCGGTATGACTTTTCACTGAAGAAATATTTAGAAATGCAGATCAGGGTAATGATAAAAAAATTGCTTCTAGAAAGTTCAATTTTAAAAACTCTTGACCATTATTAAAATTAGGACTTGAATTATGAAAGGGTTAATTGGTACGCATTCACGAGACACCCTTCACCTTAGAGCCCCCTGAAATCACAATAAAAAATAAGTAAAAGAAAAACGCATCCCGACATCCGCGTGACTGTGCACTTGTACATGAATCCAACTGCTTCACCCTTCCCTTTGCACTACATTTCAAAAGGGTTGAAAGGGTTAAGGTGCATTTGTGTTACGCCTTTTCTGAGCACCTTACGCTTATTTTAACAAAAATGAAATTAATTCAAATTGAAAGTCATCCAAAAACTCGTTTTTCTAAAATACTTTTGTTCTTTTTCTTTATACAACGATAAAATATATTGGATTTTCCCATGGTCTCCCTGCACATGTGCTACAAGAAGATGGCAGGGAAATAAATGCTTTTATTTGAGGCAATAAAGCTATAAAAGGGAAAATCCGTCGAAAATGGGCAATGTGTGAAAATCTCAATTATTTCGGAGAATGTTTCAAAGGCGAGCTGTTTTAATAAGGGGAAGGTAAATGCATGTACAGATGTGCATTATCACTTATCAGTCCTGGAAAATTTCTTAAGGTTCTCTTAAGAAAACAATTCTTATCAGCAAGATATCTAAGAGAATTTGAATTCATTCATAAAATAAGATCTTTATTTGAAGAAGTACATTTAGTAATTCATTTTCTCCACAACATTCGAGGAGAACATTTATCAACATGGTTTTATCGTAATTATTTTTAAAGGTTCAATTATCTCGGTTATTGATAAGAAAATAAATAAATAAATAAATTCATCGGCAATCCGCAATAATCCCTATTTAATTTTTTAGATTTCCGTACCTAAAAAGATTTCGGTGTCTGTCTGTATACCGTTTTCCTCAGTAACTACTATTGCTATCGGTACTTGAATCTTGGCACAGTTGTAGGAGTCATTTGCCCGCATCTATTCCCGATGAAAGAATTTCAGAAATACTTTTATTAAAATTAGAAAGCAAATTAAGAATTCGAAAAAATTTGTTTTAGTTTTATGTACCGTGTGGAGTAATCATTTGAAAGGGCTTGCTTTAACGATTCGAAAATTATTATTTTTTTAATTTTAAACCGCATTATTTATGCCAAAAAATTTGCGAGAAAATACCATCCTTCTCCTTATCACCGAAGTTTGCAGCCAAGAAACCTGAAATAATTCGTACTAATAGAAAGTCTGATATGTATTGTATAGATTTCGAAGAAAATAAATAAATCTGTTAATTGTTTTAACATTTTACGGAGCCTTCGGTGCGCGAGTCTGAATCGCATTTGGTCGGCTTTCTTTTATTTGTTAAATATTTTTTAAAAATCTTTTTATTAAGAATATAAAAGCGTAATTTTAACCAAAATTTTTGATTAATTTTGAAAAAATGCGTAAAAATGTCTAGTAGAATTTTTCAGGCATTTTGATTTTAAAATTTACATTTTTAAGCCAACATAAAGTATATTTTTGTTTAAGGCATATTTAAAAAATTGTAAAAAGTCCAACAATTGTTCTATCTTAATTATTTCAATTAATATACCCTATCAAATCTTTCCGAGTTGCTGTAGGTACTCTTAAAGTAACAAGTTCTTATCAGTGTAAGATTTAAGAGAACTCAACAAGATTTTCTTTCCAGAGTCCGGTTCTCTCCAACAGTGGGGTCTAAAATGTTTAAACTTTGTAACTTGTATTTTCCAATAATTCCATAAATTATGCTAGGTTTTTACTCCAAAGTATTTAAAGTAAGGGAAAAATAATAAAGCCACGCACTTGCACCGGCAAAGTGTTCACTTGCCCTCGAAACGAAATTCAAGAGCTCGAACATGTGTTCAGTTTGATTGGGAACCCCTCGGCCCGTGCATTGATCTGCCAGTGGTCTGGACTACTCGATGCTACGGGCGAAAGAGAGTTCTTCGAGAACGACTAGAACTGCACGAACTGTGAAGGGTGGAGGTGGACTTTGGTTAGCCAGTCAACCAGAGAGAAAGTCGCATGTACTCGCTTGGGTTGCCGGGAACAGGGATTGGGACTCCTTCACGGCACGTTATTCGTTTCGCGCCTCGAATCCAGTTCAGTTGAAGTTCGTCTTCGGTTGTGTGCCGAGTGGCCATAGGGTGATCCTCCTCCAAGGCAGTTTCAGTTTGAATCTTACAGCCCTTGGACTCGGTCGCTAGCCTATTTACCAGTTGGTCTTGAACGGCGACATTAACGAAGTGTATTTGGGCTAATTGCAGTATCCACTTAAAGACGCGCGAAAAAGAGTGCCCCTTTTATGGTGTACAATTTTTACTGATGCCCTCCTTTTGAGATATGCTAGTGCGCGGCTATTCAACGTCGGATTTCTTTGATCCCAGTGTTGGCGGGGCCTCAATTAGCCCAATTGAAATCAATTTGTGTCCTTTTGTGTGCTTTACAATTTAATTCCCCGGATTAAAAATTGCAAACCGTGATGAGAACTACAAAGTGAGAAGAAAACTGGGGAACTAAAAGGCGGTGTGTAGTGTCCAGTGACCGACGATACTATTTCGAACTTTCGATCCTTTTTCTCAGCTAGTGATCCTTTTTGGGGATTGGATTTTATTTTATTTTAATCGCTCAATAAAAAATTACCATGGCTGATGAAAGTCTTCATGTACCTGGCGAGAACAACATCGACTATCATATCGTTACCTTGTTCGAAAGGCTAGAGATGATACGGAAGGATTCGAATCTGATCCAGTCGATTGGCGCCAGACTATCAAACAACAGTCATCCGAAGAGGAGTATGCAGGTCGAAATTAGAACCCTTGAATTTTGGAAGTGAGTAAAAAGGACATTTTTTTGCTTGATTCATTCTTTAATCCAAAGTAGATAGCTAGTCGTTTAAGAAAATGTTCATGTAATATATGTTTCAGCATTTTGGTAAAGTAAGTCTTTCTCGCCGTTTTTGAAAAAAATTACAAAAATTAGCAAAAGTTCTTGGAATTTTTAAAACATTGTGTGCATTTTGAGTTTTCGAAAATTTGAATGACAGAGTTACTTAATTTTGAAAGTAAGAGTATCATGCGCTACCCTATTCTTCTTTAAAAAGGTTGTTGTCTCAAATTTTCGAACAGACTTTTACTCATTTTAAATTTCAGAAAATCTTCCAAAAGTAAAAGGAATACATTTGAATAATTTTAGAAAGTTTAGAAAGAAAGCAAACAAATTAATACACAAAATATCTACAAGGTTCTCTCTAGGATCCAACTGAAACAAAGCAAATACAAACAATTTTTAAAAAATTAGCCTATTCAGAGTAAAGACGGTAGCCCTAGTTCCAGATGCCCATAAAAAAAGTGCAAAAATGAATAGTGACTTGCCTCTCCGCAACTCCCTTCTACGCTTTGAGCAGCGTCTTCTTGTCTTCTTCGGCTTTTTTTCTCAAGTCTTCTTATCTTTTCCGGACGACTGTGCCGTGATCGTGGTGGGTTTGTTTGTTTGTTGCTGATTTTACAAGGAATTCCAGCCAGCAGCTGCCACAGTTTTTGATTTTTGAGTTTTGTTTGAATTTTGATAGGTTCAGGGTTCGGGATGCACGCGGCTGTCGTTCCCTTATATCAAATGCTCTAGTAGAGCCGATGTCGCACGACCTTTGGAAGCGTCGTCTACCCACCAACCAACAAGTAAAGACTTTCCTTGTTTGCTGAACCATGAATTTTGGGTATTTTTATGATTATTCAGAAGTTTGCCTTACACTCAATTTACCTGTGCAGGAGGAAGGGTTTACTTTCTGGGACAGAAAACAGAAAAAGCGATTCGTGTTTTTAGCTCAGTGGGCCTCCAATGACGACAAAGACATTCTAAATCTGATTATGGGTTGTTGAGCGGTGGCGCGAATTTGCCACAGTTGACCCTTGACAGAACTAAATGATTTGGTTGATTGATTTTCTGGATGATTGCACTTGTATGGTCCTCCTAAGACTATACAGAATTTGCGTCTTCAAATTAGACTCAAAATATCTAACGGGGTGGTCAGAAAGTTTTCAGAAACGACTTTGTAGCATAAAAATATACAACCTATAATATTAAAATAAATTCCATAATTTAAAAAATGTAAACCAGTGAACAATCTTTTCTTTTATTACACGGACAACTCATAACTCCCAGTTTTCGAATGATATGCTCGTTTTGTAGTTTATATCAAATGCGTGGAGCATACTAAAACACTTAATGGAGCGTTTAAAGACTATGAACTTTAAAAAAAATATAAAATCAAGTTGATTTCCCAAATTTCACCGAAACCGCTATAAAGTGAAATGATCCATTCCGCTCAAAATAACCCTTTTTAAAAACACAACATACTTAAAGTTATTTTTAATTGTGTGCTTTGGTAATTTAAAACCATTTGTGTGAATTGCTGCGCCGTCATTAAATAACTACTCTCAAAAAAAGAAAACGAGTTTAATTTTGTTGCCATAAAGTTAATTTGTTTACGTTTCACTACCATTCCAAATCGGATGTGATTTATTTTTTTCTTCTCAAAAAAAAAATATATTTACAGATCAACACTATGTGAATGTGCCGCATCGTTTTTTTACGTATTTATCGTTTGTGGAGCAACAGCCGGAGCGGGTGTTGGAGCGAGCGTTTCTTCAGTACTTTTAGCAACAGCTCTTGCATCGGGATTCTCAATGGCAACCTTGACGCAGTGTTGTATGCACATTTCTGGTAAGTTTCGGGATTTTATTACTATTTAAAAGCAGTAATTTGACCTTGTTTCCACGGTAAAATTTTACATATGCTGGCGGTTGAAAATTTTAAGTGCAATTAGTCATTTTGCCTTTAAGAAATCTTACGCGGATTTAAAGCACCTCTTAAAAATTTCGACAAAATGCGATGACTCCCTGTGGTCCGGATGTTGGTTTAACAAATTTTCAAATTGCCCTAGAGATATTTAAAGATTTGCAAGCCTTGTGGTCTCCTTGCGGTAGAGCATTTTTTTGGATTGTCGTCGCACTGACGATGTCCATGTCCATAGCATGGTGAATCCCGGTCGACTGACCACCGCTAACCAAAAGGAAACCGCAGTTTCCTGTCAGTCGCGTTTTGTCCACTTGTTGCTCGAGTGATTCTTAATTGCCGCCGGAGCGGTTTAATTGCCTTCTCCTTTTTTAATTCTGATTTTCAATAAAAACGTTTTTACCTCTAACGAAAATTTAAATAAAGAGGCATGTCTGATTTACTAAAATTTTAGTTTTATTACATGAGTAGAAGTCATATTTTCTGATGTCATAGGTAATTCCTTTGTTAAAGTTTTATTTTTATAATTTAAATTCTAACAACCACTGTGTAATATTAAATGTATCATTAGTTCCAAGCTACTTAATATTAAAAGCAATTGAAAACTTTTTATTTTTGAAGATTTCAATCCGACGTACACGTCACCCTTTAAAAATTTATGAAACCCATTGAAGAAACTCTTCATAAAAATTTAAAATTGTCTACATCACTCGGTCTCAATTTGTTGCAAATTTCAAGGGATATTCTGACTACTTTCTCAGTGTCGGTAGCTCTTAATCTTAACATTTTACAAAAAGTAGAAAAAAAAGAAAACTGAAATCTGCCGGTGTTTCCGGTCGTGTGTCGTCCAATAATATGCAAATTCATCTTGAGGCTTCCATCTCACAAAATGCTTGTAAAGAATTTATGCAATGAACCACATTTCTCCAGAATTTCAAAAGCATAGATGAGCATAAATAAGTGAAAATGCAAAACAGTATCATGTATCAGAATTTATATTTCCTTTTCTATCCAGAAAATTATTGTATAGAGACTAGTTGAAGATTCACAGAATTAAGTAGTTTTTAATGAAGACGCGTTCACTATACTTAAAAGATTGCCATCTCTCTTAAGGGAGCTCTAGGTATTCACATATTTCAGTTTAGCCCTTACTATCTTTTACTTATACAGGTGCCCACATTAATCCAGCCGTAACCCTTGCAACATGTGTCATAAGAGCAATTTCACCCCTTCGGGCGGCCATGTACATCTCAGCACAGTGTGGCGGAGGAATAGCCGGAGCCTTTCTCCTTTATGGGTAAGTACAAAATTGTCTGTTTGTTTTTGCTGTTTTTAATTATTTAAGGTTTATGGGGGGACAACTGAACTTAGTTCCACCTGAATGTGGGCACTTTCGACGTGTGCCAAAGTAGGCAGGGTTGTTTGTGCAAGACCCCCATAAAAGAGAAAAGATTGTCTGTTTCAGGCGTCATGATCTTTTAATAATAATGACATAAGTTTTCGGAAAATTATTTACGTGTGTGTATTTACGTTCTTGTTTTTTATATTTTATTTATATTCATAATGAGAATTCAAGTGGTTGTTTTCAAAATTATGTGTTCAAAATGCATTTAATTAGTTTCATACAATACTGGAAACGAATAATTCACATATGACAAGAGCGTTTTCTTTTTATTTATTTCAAAATTACCTTAACAACTGCAAACAACTAAAAAAATATACCAAACACTTCTTAAACATTTGCAAACTTTCGCCAAACAATCTGCCAAACATCAATATATCGTATTTATTTTTATAAGTCATATAATTTTCCTTTAAAGAGCTGTTTTACAAAACCGTATACCATTCATTTCTGAAACTCTTAAAACTGTAGCAAAAACATCTTAAAAACGATGCACAGCTGAAAAAATACTTAAACGAAAGTTCATGTCTTTTGAAAATGTCTATACCTAAACGCACCAACATCTACGTGATGGCCACCTTCATCGGAGTTTAGAAAAAAAAGCCATATCCAGTCAACAACAAAAAAATCACATTAAAAATGGAAGAAGTGCAGCTGCTAGCTGGTATTGGATTTCATGAATAGTACGCTCCGCACAAGAAGGACACGCTGCTCATCGCATCCCTTGATGATGATGATTCGGGCCTTAAGGTCCTTAAGGAGGCCCAAAAATTTTTAAAATCGTTTATCAAGCGAGAAAGAAAGAAGGAAGAAGGATCGCAAGGAGGATGAGGGTAAAATTTGGGATCAAACAAAATTGCATTTGTACACTTTTAAATGCGTATAAGGAAATGTATTGTAAAAGAAGGGGGTGCAGATGTACCACGTATATAAAATTATAGCGTGGATTTTTGTCCACGTTTTGATAGCAAGACAAAATTTTTGATGAGCGTCCCTAATTCATTTGATTGATCACGGTCAGAGCAATAACCCTCCGCGAACATAATAACAATAAAAATGTTGATTAAATGGCGAATTACTGCTAAAGGGAAGCAAGAACCATGTTGTTCCCATTTATACGCTTTGGCCACCTTGAAGATATCTACCAATAAGTCCACAGAGTACATGCCTTACGGACAAAGTCGTGACCATACGTTCGATGGCGACGGCAAGGTGCCTTTTTGAGTCGCAACACGTGTCCAAAATTTTAATATTTTTCTTGTGGACGACGACGCACACCTGAAATTATCAGCTGCTCACGTTTTCTTTAGCTTCTTCCCCCAACATACACCTGAAGAACAATAAAAAAATACGTTCTTTTTTGTGGCCAAGGGTCTTCTGATCCCAAACGATTGCTGCCTGCTACCTTTCAATACTATCGGCATGCTAAGTACTTTTGGGCACGGATGTCGGAATGATGTCTCTTTAAGGGGTAGAAAAGGATTTTATTTCGCGTCCATATCACATAAGGATAAAAAGAAAACAAATGGGCTCACGTTAAGACGGAAGGAATTAAATTTTCACCTGGAAGTTCTCTCTTGCGTAATGAGCTGAATGGCGACATCTGAAGGTATGAACTTTTTTATGGAACTAGGATTTATAGTGTATTTTGGAGTCTGCAATTCTCTTGGAATTTTTAATTTTTTTCTGTAAAAGCGAATAGTATTGATGAATATAATTACTATCCAGGCTTATCCAGGTCCTATCGTGTATGCTTCTTAAAAAATATACCCGTAATTTATATTTATTTTTGACGAATAACCCTAGAAAAAATTCAGCACAGATGTAATTAAACAAAAAGAAATTTCCAAGGTTCCTAACACAATTATTCAACTAGTTTTAGCTCAAAAGGTTCCCAATTAATCCCTCCATCTCTGTTTGCGTGTTGCTGTTGCTGGTATAAAATCAACATTGAAAAAAAAAAACAAAAACAAACTTGCCACCCAACAAAAGTGTTACTCCAATCTCTTCGTAATTCGTTCTTTATATTAATTACGTGTAAATATTTCACTACCCTAACTTTTGCAATGCTATTAGTTTCACCTGCCCTATAAACTTCTTTTTAAGATGCTGATGTTTGTTAAAAAAATATATACACGAACACTGTGGCGAAAGTGAGGAACGTTCATTTAATATTACCAGCTCTACCTTCGACGGCTATCATTATGAATAATTTGAGATTCATGCAATTTTTGCTAAAAACACCACCTACTCCTTTGACTTTTTAAGAGTATGAATTTTCTTGTAATTAATTTTCAAGTGCTCCTTCCATCAAAAAGGTATGGACATTAAGTTTGTCAAAAAGGAATGCACTTTTGGACATTGGGAAAAGTTTGTTTCATTATAATATTTAATTTTATACAATTTTAACACTTTGTCATCATCCAAAAAAGATTAGAACTTCATGGTTAACTTTTTTTTTTAATTACAATCTTCTATGTCTACTCTTTTTGATAATATTTAATAATAGGTGATCCAAGGTTAATGCTTGCGTTATAACGCTTTTGTAATGTTTAGAAATATACTGAAAAGATTTTGATGCCTTTATTATAAATTATAGTGGTTATTATTCCAAAAATTTTGTCTAAATATTAATTCACACGAAATTGTCACCCGCATGATATTAAAAATAAGTCTTCTTATGCAAGGAAAACTCTATTATAATATCTAGAAAATTTATTCGGTTTGAGATTTGCTCTAAATCGTTGAATGATGCCTACCCACCTGGCCAGTAATACTTATATAAAGTACGACAGACAGAATTTCCTTTTGATCCGTGTCTGAAAAGGTGTGGTATACAAAGCATTCGAGTAAAACATTTCTCCGAACATCTGTTGTCATCCAGTGGCCTGGGTAATTCAGACTCTATTCTTTTTGGGTTTCTTCTTCTCTAAAAGATTCATGAAAAAAATAAAAAAGAGTATGCTTCCTTGAGCTGGGTGCTGATTCTCTAAATTTATTGATGTGTGTGCCGTGCACGCGTCGTCAGATGTTCTGGGCAGTTGATACAAACGTTATTCTTTTTATTTTAATTTTTTGTTAAACAGATAATTTATCATATGAGAAATATTTATCCTTGGTTACGAGGTTATTCAATAAGTGAGTATAAAACTAAAATTTTATTCTGTTTATGAGTACTTAGAGATATTTATTTTTAGTATAGGATATGTAAACATTCGTTCGATCAGTTCCAGTAAACCGCTTGTAAAGTCAGGTGAGACTCGTGAAAATAATTTTCTCCAATCTTTAAATGGGTCAATTGCATCTAGTAGCATCGCATGTGCTACTATCAATAAATATGCACTTTGTGCTGCGTCCCTCGTTTGTTGTAAACAAGTGCTCGAGATCAATTTATGGGTCAAATTCATTTGTAGCGCCATTGTGCAGTCTAAAAAACTCATATAGTAATACCCCTGCCGGCTAACAGCTACCCAAATAAGTAAAAGATGTGAGAATTCTAGTGTATTGTGTGCGGGTCTTTTTAAATCAAGGGTTCTGGGAGACCCTAATTTTTGCTTAACGAAATTGTGGTCTAGTCCATTTTATGCAAATCACTTTGGTCACCTCAGTGTGACACTGCAAGACCAGGAACATGTGTCACATTCTGTTCGACCGAACTCCCTTCCGTCCAACGCCCTGGTAGAGGGTACAAATTTATGAGTAAACAAGAATAGGGTTGCATCCCGAAGATGTAAATAAGCGGAAAAATAATCACCGAAAACCTTTGTGGGTGTCGCGTTTGATTTTTTATCAATTGAACCTTATTCCCTGGAACACTCCTGCTTTCGTATGCATCGCTGCTAATTTTCGATTGTCCACTTTTGATCTATAAAGGCGTCATTGGGAGGGACAGTAATACTGTCGGATTAGGATAAATGATCCGATAGTGATTTGTAGTTTTAGTGTTTTTTTTTCTAGTCTACAATAGCTCCCAGTCGATAAAGTGCTTATTTATGAGGGCCTTATTACCGCTAAAGAGGATTTCATGCCTTTGCTTTTCAGATTTTGCTATTTTTACCCCATTTTTCGTGGTCGCGTTAAAACGATCAGGGGTTATCGTTATTTGAATCCCATAAGAGTTCTTTTTTCGATGAATTAAGTTACTGAGTTTCTTATCTTGGTTTTCGCTTAGAATTAAGTAAAAATAAAAAATAAAAAGCTATTTAAGATTAATTTTTTCCTTTAATTGTTATAATTCGATACTGATCCGTCCACTAAACCATAATAGACTCATTTCCAGTTAAAGAAACCCAAATAAAGTGCAAACTGCATTCAAAGAGCTAATAAACTTCCTGAAAACGACTTGGGGGAAAACCAAAGGATCTCACCTTAGAAAATGTAGCACTCCTAGGAGGGTAATACCAGGATTGGTGGCGGTACTTCCCAAAGAGCTTTATGACTGACTTTATTGAAAATTTAAAAGGCTCATAAAAGTGAGTAATTGTCGCGTCCCAAAACAAGGGCCCGGGCGACATCGCCATATTTGCATCCCATAATAGGCGAAGAAAGGATCTGAAAGGAGAGTCTCAGAATCCCGGGTAAAAACAATTTCCCAGAACTGAGTGGCTCAACTGCCTTTTGGTCGTAAAAGCCGTTTTGAGGCAGTGAGTGAGACTCCTCCATACTTAGTCCTCCAGCTCGAGTGTTTCTGCTGGCTGCTACTGCTGCAAGTTCTTCCAGTCCTTGGTCGGTATACCTTTTATAATTCTTGTTTCATACACAGAAAACGCCAAGAAGTGGCCAGAAGGAGGACTAGAGGACCCATGGCAGCAGGCGAATAGTGTGCCTTATCTGTTCCCGATTCCATATGCATCTGTGTACATGACACGCGGACAAAGACGTGTTTTATCCTCTTAAACTGGAGATATATCATCATTCCGTAATCTCCATTCGCCGCCACTCGAAGAAATGTTCTTTACTTCTTTTTTTTTATTATTATGATTCCTCTTTTTGGTAGGGTAACTTCAGCGATTTAGCACTGAGAATAGAAAACCATAGTACGAGGACGTAGAAGCACCAAAGTGGAAGGACAGCCAACTTTTACAGATCTCTTAAATAAACTGCGGATTATTTAGCTCCACTTGTGTCTTCTCTACCTGTGCCCTCCTAACGTTCAGTTAAACGTTTCTGGTAAAAGGTAAGGTACCATCTTCCCTTTGCGGCATGGAACTTTCTTACCGTCGAGGTACCTTATTAACAATGAGCGCGGAGGAAGTGCCAAAGGGAGGAGGAGGATATAGAATTACAGAAAAGACACCTGGCTGTAATGTTTCCTGTTCATTATTCACATTGCTCCTTGCCACTATTGGTTATGAGTCCCCAGGCGAGTACCTGGCCTAAGGAGGCTTAAACCACCTCAGTGGAATGACGAGAGAGTCATCTTACTTATCCTTCTCCTTTCCAGCTAGGATTAATTCTTATCAGGTATCGATGTTGCGTAGTTGCATTATGCATAATAATCCCAGAAAAACACTGAAAGCTATTTCCTTCTTAAGCTCCTTCTTTATATCAGCGTTTGCCTGCTCCTAATCTAATTAGGTTTGTCCAAAAAACAAAAAATAAGAAATAGAATAGCCGAACTTGCTGACCCTGTGACATCCCGAATTCAGACCATTTCTATCGACTCTAGTGTGTGCTAAATGAAAATAGTTAAGAGTTTTACTTATATAAAATCCAGAATTACAATTTCAGTTGGTTTTAATTGGCCTGTTTAAGGAAGTAGTAGAAGAGTCACAATTGCAATCATTAATGCAGTGAATGCCAGGCATTTCTCACTTTTAAATCCGAAGCTTCCTTCTGTAACATTACCCAGTGTGTAAAGCAAACATTTGCTTTGCTGGCACAGTACTCAGACGCAAGAGCAGACCCGGCACTTATAACTAGTAAAAAAATAAAAAATAAAAATGATGAACGGCTGAAAACGATCACAGAACGTTGCCGACGAGAGAACTACTAGCTGTAGAAAGTACCCGGCTAAAGTGACAATAATAAATATGATTCAACATCTCGAATGAATCCGGGTGCATTTCCTCCTCAAGTCATTTACCCCCGAAAATAAAGTGCCCCTTCTCTCATTACCCGAAAAAGATTTTTTTGTGGATTCTGGGCTCGGTGGTGTGCGGTGGATTGAGTTTGTGTTCCATGGAATAATCGCTCAGAAGGAATCACTTTTTGTGTTTTTACCCAACAGCAGCAATTCTGGAGGTACCCATCGTATGAGCAAGTCTGATATTATTTATGGCTTTGTTCATATGCGATGTTTTATGCTCTCCGCGGAAAAGCAGTTATAAACAACACACCATAACCACGGAGGTCGTTGTGGCGGTGTTCACTTCCTCGTTATTTATATTTACTCCCTTTTCGGCAACAGTTTTTGGTTCGAAATCGACAATTTTAGGGTTGAAATTGAATAACGAGGTGCAATAACCCATGCACGGTGGCAACCAAGTACTTAACCCCTTTTACACTTTTCGACTACAATTTGACCCTGAAGGGGTGTGTATGGCGCTTTTGTTTTGATCTGTTCGAGTGTTGCGCTTTTCCACACAAAATGAGTGATTTTCTAACAAAGGAAAATAAAAAAATAATAATGAACGAATGTTACAATTTTCTGTACTGTGTTGTTTTTTCGTTTTGATTCGAGCAAATGTTTCCTTAAGCGATTAACTCGTATACGGTTGCCATAAGACTGTCGCCAAAAGAGCTTAAGAACTCGATTCTGAAGGAATATGGAAAGACCTCACAGGGATTAAGTCGCTTTGGAAGTTTTGCAATTTTCTTCTGGATTTGTGTACTTTAAGTCATATAAGTCGTTCATATTAATACAAGCCTTTGCTTGCTTTATGACATCTACTTCACGGGCTTAATACAAAAATGCCTTTTTATTTTTACATCTTGAGGTGAATATACCCAAATATTTGAACACTCATACCGTAGACACAGATAAAAGTTTATTGCCATATTTAAACTAAAACCTACAAGCAAAAAAAAAATGTTTACAAAAGTAATTCATTTCAAATCCAAGTATTTAACCAACTAAAGTGCATTTTAATTAAAACTTAAAATAAATATATGTAGTGAATGACAATGTCCAAGTCCACTTATATTTTTAAACAAACCCCTAGTATGAAAGGTATGATTAATAGATTATATACAGACAGGCAAGTCTTAAATAATGAACGAAACCATTTATTTCCATCATTACTCCAAAGTGGAAAAACGATATTCTGACTATTCGAGCGCCTAATAAAAATCTGAAATAGGCAAAAAAACTCATATGTGCACCACATGATGCATAAAACAAATCTTCCGAAAAACTGCCAGAAGTGGTAGAGTAAATGAAATGCCACTATGCTACTTATAAGGAAAATTTAAAAATAAACTCATTGCGCTGTCTCTCTAGATACTTTTCCCGGGGATCACAAAGTCGCTAGTGAGAAAATATATTTTTTTCCCGGAATAATGATGTGTCGATGCAGTGTCTAATGTAGTTGGTTAAATAAAAAAAGAAAAATGCATAGCGCTATGGTTTCCTCCTAAATTTATCCATAGATCTAGCTTATCAAGAGGGAAAAATATGATAAAAAAAATAAATTGAAAAAAAAAACTAAAAATAAAACGACTACAAGTCGACACCGTGCGCGTCTGGCGTGAATGGGTTTAATAATAAGCGCCAAATGTGCGCAAAGACCGCAGTCCGTGAAATCATAGCCTTTCCCCCGTGTCGGTTTTCTTCAGGTTGTTTATCTTTTTCTATATGGAAACATTTTTGAATTATAATCGTGTCGACCACCTGCTCACATACCATGACACGACGGGATGGGTAGAAGACTCGATTCCGAAAAAAAGTAGGCAGAGAGGTAAGAAAAGGTTAAAAAGGTAAGAAGGCAGGAAGAAGACGAGAATGTGTCGAAATCGTGGCCGGTGTTCAATTCGATTTGCAAAGCGTCAGCAATCTTGCACACACATGGCGAATTAAAAGGATCTCTGGCAGGCAGCTGATTATATTGTATTAAGGTGTCCCAACTTCCCAGGTAGAAATCCGTTGATTGTTGGAGCAACTCTGGGATCACGCCATACCAGGCCAACCGATAATTACTGCGGGCACGTTCAGAAATTATATCGAAGCTCAATTAAGGGAAAGTCTTGGGCTAAGAGAACAAAAAATTGATCGTCGCAGCAGGTGAGTTTAATGCACCTAAATAAAGCATATTTTAAAAAAGGAAAAGTGCACTCGTCGACTGTGTGATCAGCGATCAATAAAAAGCCTATTTATGCAAAAATCGCCAACTTAGCAAGGTGGAGGAAATGGATCAAGTGGCGCTCGGATGTTCATCGTGCGATTAAGAAACCCCTTGACCTCATGCAGCTGATCGTCGTGAAGTATGCTACAACTGCAAAAGACTAAAACTGCCGCTGCCTTCAGCCCCCGCAGAATTCAGGTCGACGGGCTCCGATGGGGCTTCAACGATCGTGCCGACGTGTTCTTTTCTTCTGTTGGTTTGTCAGCGAAACCGCGATTGATCTGGTCGTCGCGATTGTTCAAACAATCCCGCGCCTTCTCTGGCTGCGTATTCATTACGAACGGGGCACCAGAAAACAAGCTAAGATTGATGGACGTGCAATCATTCTGACCACCTGTCTCGAGGACTTGTCGCTGTTTTTTGATTTTTTAATCCCTTTTTTTATTATTTTTGGTCAATTTGAGGGATTTCGCTTGATCGCGATTTCTTTGGGCAAACTTTTTTTTTTTTTTGTTTAGTATGTCCTACTTGTATTCGCTTGTTTATACTATCGCTGGAAAAATGTTGTCCATCGATAAGGTAATTTAAGTCGTGTGTTCCACATGTGAATTCCGAAAAAGTTTTTCTGTTTTCTGCTACTCACGTAAGAAAAAGAAGAAAAAAAAAAACAACATATCCCTGAATTGTATTTACGTTCTTAAAGAAACACACTTCTCTGGTTCAAATCCGGTTTAAACTTATTTCAATGACGTTATTTATAAAATTACATACAATTATTTTTAAAATCTCCTTTTGCATTTTAAGTAGATGTAAATAAATTACCGAAACAAAATATGTGACCAACATTTAATGACTTTTTTAAGATTCATAATTAATTTTTCCAGTATATAAAAAAATGAAATGTTAAATAAACTTTTAATAGCACATGTAAAATCTACATGCATATGAAGCTTCTCTGCAAATATTATTCCTTTCAATTAACTTAAAAGGAGGAATAACAAGCGAAGGAGCAGAAAAGGCAAAGGATAAACGACCTTGTTCAGAAAACCTCAACAACCTGTTCATTTACTTTACACAGTTTATTTCAGCATTCTCAACAGACCTTTTTTCTTTTTAAAAAAAACCCATTCCCGATTTAAAAACACACATATAACATAAAACTTCTACGTTCCGGAAGTGAATGTGGAAGGAAGGAAAAAATTACCAGAAAAATACTCACATATGTCTTTTGAAAATATTTCCAATTAACAAGTCCTTTGTCCCAACAAAATTCGCCCATTCAACAGTCGCATATAAAACAATTAAATCAGGAGCAAATAATAACTTTCCTGGCATAGTATGTTGGTATTATCACACCCTCGTGTATCCTGTACATTTCGAATAGGGCAGAGAGAGGGAAAAAAATAAATCCGAAACAAGTGAAAATGTGTCACAATCATAAAAATCAAGGAGCCGCAATAAATTCCTGTCCCATTAATTCAAGCAATATTTTTTGAGAATCCCATTTTACCCGTATGTCGGGCAGATTGGTGGTTTTAGTTGGCGTGTTCAACCATCGCCCAGTCCTTCGTGCTCATTTGCGGCTGGGGCCCATTTAAACGCCCTATTCAACAATCTACATATTCCTAGGGCAGTAGTCTACATATTCCTGGGAAGCCCACTCCTTGGGATGAGCCAATTACAATGTACGGAGTTCCCATTTGCAAAAGGAGCAGCAGCCACTAAAAACAGACAATTATGACACTTTGAGACATTATCTTGTGTTCTAGCGCTCTACTGTGGACCCATTTAAATATAATATTCTGTACTGATGAATTACCTTTAAATATGAACACCATTCTGCAGGTTTTATCCTGTGGAAAATCTTTTCGGTGACAAAACACATTACACCTGGCACCCGACTGAGTAAAATTGTTTTCGTCTCTCCCGTCATTCCTGTATTTATCCCCCTAGATGAGTTTTAAATCGAATCAGATATGCAAATAATCATCAGACGGAAAATAATTGTGTTTAGAACTTAATGGACCATGGAGTTAAAATTCGGAACACTTTAAACATCCCCCGTACGTGAAATTTAACCGGGGAATCGACTGTGTGCCATGCAGATGCTCTAATCCGTGGAAAATTGTACAATTCCCATTTCATGGATAACGCCCTAGCAATGGCAATGAAAAACAGAGTAGATTCATTTTTGGTGGGTTCTCATGTCGATTTTTTTTTCCAAAAATCAACCAAATGTTGCTTTGTTTACAAAAGAGTGGCTTATAAGAAAAGTTAACATCCAAAAAGGGTTTGATCTTGGGAATAAGTGAGGATTTAAAAGAAGACCAGTCCTTTACAATAAGGGTAAAAATAGTAGGGTGGGAATAATCACATTCTCTCTCCCAAAGGATTTACGAACATTTCGAAACAAGTGCACCCCTTCAAAATTCTACAGTCATGGGAAAATGTCAAATTTTAATTACCCATAGTACGACCCTAATTTTCAGAGATTACTCCCGCACTCATCGTCGACGATTAGCCAATGTAATATAGGGTAGCAGTATCCTGCTGAGAATTTTCCATAAATTCATGAGTGAGTATGAATTCAAACCCCGGGGTAATACAATTTCATTTTCAATAACAACATCTTCGACAATTACTTACTCATTTCGAGGACTACAATGGTATTATGCAGATTGTAAACGTTTCAGCCTCAGCCATCATCTTCTAGACTTTTGCTTGGCAGTCGTCTTCTTTCAAGATAGAGGGATGGAAAGTGTAATTAAAGTTATATCCTCGATATAAGAACAATGTGAACACGGGGAATGCTGTTAAAGGTAGGATGAAGGGTGTGAATGGAATCGTGTTCACTTTGTGCCATAAACTTAATTTACAAAGTCACATGAAGTTTAATGACGACGACTTGTCTTTCGACAGGCAGTTAGTCCCATTGACGAGTTTCTTGTGCCCTATTAAATCGGCCTAAAGGAGGAGAATATTGGGTTAGCGTAACTCTTAATACGGTTTTGTTTAGGGCAGGTAAGGGGCTGCAGGCTTTGGAAAGGAATGGGGTTATTGCGGAAGTTATTATTAGTTTCCTGTTTCTTGTTTCTTGCTTAGGAATGCTTTAACTTAAAAACGCATAATACACAAGTAGAAATAATTTCTTTTTTTTTAAAACGCCTATTAATTGATTTGAAATATTTTCTACATAAACATAGCTTTTAATAGAATGTTGACAATATTTTTTTAAAAATTAATAAGTTGCTCTTCAAACAAAAAGAGGGGCTTAGATTTATTACATTTTTTCTACTAATACTATTGAAGCAATAGACAAAATTCTAGAATTTTCAATAAACGACACAACAGATACAGAATTTTCAAAAAATATGTTACAGACAAACTGAAATTTGCTATCAAATTAATTTTTAGTATATTACTGACACCTTGCTAAACAAGTTTGATAAAGAATTTTATGATCGTAACTGATAGCTATTTTTAAGGAAATTCAACACTTCCTTATTACACACTTGGCTGCATCCTTATTAGTGTCATTCATGGCTCTGATTTCACTGAAATCCATTCTGATCGTATAGCGTCTTTCCCACAATTGTTTTAGTTAGGAATTTATGAATGATCAGATCACTGGATATTCTATAGTACTTTAGGGACCTCTAATGAGGTTCACTTTCGACTTCACTTGATGCGAAAGTATCAAATACCGGTTTCATGAGATATATGGGAACCAGTCACCAAGTTTCTTCCATTCAAGTTGTATGTACGTATACGAAAAAAAAGGCAGTATAAACATGTCCCACGAAATTGTGGCAAGTTCTACAAGGGCACCTTGCAAAAGGGTATCTCTCCTCTTCGACAGGCACTTTTCGTTGCAACAATAGTGAAAAATTAGCATCCAACCCTTGAGCACGGATCATTTTCGTGCTGAAAGTTGTCCACTTGAGCAGACCGCATCATCTAGTAAAGCCCGGCAACCTGACACATGTCGCGAATGAACAAGTGATTCGTCCGCGATATCACATGCCTCAAGGATGCTGCGGTCTCATAAGAGTAGGGTACTCTATACCGCGGATTCACATAGGGCGCGCCCATTAAGTTGATAAATTGTTGAGACGTCCGACAATTGAAAATTAAGGGATGAATGGGCACCGGATAATTCCTGGGTAATTCGCGAAAAGGGTCTACGCGTCCTCGAACATATTTCAAGTGGATTTGAATTTAAATTCGTTAAACGACGGCGAGCACACTTGATGCAATCTGGGAGCCTCTGTGAAGTGGTACTGTCGGATTCGACTATGCGGGTCCAGACATGGTTCGGATGTAATTCGAAATTGATACAGTAGTCGACCGAAATCCCCTACTTTTGTGCGGTGGATGTTTTTTAAACCCCTGAGGTTTTTATTTGCTTCCCGATTTTACCTCAATTACGATTGCAACCCGGAGGGTAAATATCACACTTACCCGCGTGCCAGGGTTGATATGATACCGCAGCACCCTCTTTTACAACGATTTTTTTAAAGGGACATTACTGGACTACGAAATTGAACCCAGAGACAGAAGGTTTAAAAAGGCCTTTGACACCGCATGTTAGAGGATTTTGAATTGCCCTCAAATTGCTCTTCCCTGCCCTAGGAGTAGCAAAAAGGCTACAGTCAGGTTGTTCCCAATCTATGACCTTTTGACCAGCCATCGAGTGTTTATGGTACGAGAAAACATTTCTGTAAATTTGTTAAATTTTTCAATTTCCTGGGGGTGACTGGCTACTATAGTTTTTTGCTTGCTTGCTATTCTTTGTGACTATAAAGTCCAATTGTGCCATCGTCCAAGGGCGTGTAATCGAACTCAATGGGCGAAACTATATTGATTCGATTTATTGAAAAATTGTAAAATTTATGGACACTGGAGAATTAAGTGTTTATGACACTCGAAGTGAAATATGTACGAACAGTTTTTTAATGGCTTTATTTCGAGAATGGATTCAGTTTTGTATTATTTATAAAACGAAATTGAATTATGAACTTATGTGCGTTACGACAATCGCTATAAATTCTACTTATTTTATATTTTAATGATTTTCATTTTCAATTTTTGAATTTGTATAGTCAATTTGGGAACAACTACTAATATTTAAAATCTTGCCCGTATTAGAGTAAGTTTAAATGTGTAAAATTAAATACAAAAAATGCATGCACATATAAAATATATGCAGTTTTTTAAACACATATTTAATTTCAAAAGATATTCCCATTAATTTTCAATAAATAGAGAAATTGTTTTAAGTTCGTATATTTGATTGTATGTATATTCATTTATAATTTTCTTATGACACCTGCAATAATATGACGCTAAATTATTCTTTTCTTTCCTCTTTTTTTTAGTATAACTGTTCCCGGCTACCAAGGCAACTTCCAGAATGCAATCTCGCACAGTGCATCCCTGACGGCATGGGCACGATTTGGTGTTGAATTCATTCTCACATTTCTTGTCGTTCTTTTGTACTTCGTCTCAATGGACTCCTATAGGCGATTTTTCGGTAACGCTGCATTGGCAATCGGCGCGGCGTACAGTGCGTGCAGCTTCGTCTCGGTAAGTAACCTCCAAGAGGCACAAACTCTTCTGGGTCTCAAGGACCTCACATGAACCCTTGTCACCTCCTTAGAAAAATATCTTGAAATAACTCATTTGACTCTCGGACCTTTTTCGGTATTTCCTTTTTCTCCTTTTTTTCGGGGCGCAATCGAAATTGAAGAAAAATCAAAAAAAAAAGAAAAGAAAAAATTTAACCGTCGTCGTCGCCGCTATATGCACACCTGCCGTTTAGGAATTTTTGGGATGTGCATCTTAAGAAGCGAGTGCGCCTCAAGGCGCAATCTTGCAGTCGCCTTTGGCACAATTTTTCAACCAGAGAGAAGAATCAAAAGAAGCGGTTTCGATTCCCTCCTTTCGCTTTTTCTTTTAAATACCCAAGGTGTATGCTGGTGGTCATCTTAAAATTGTTCCCGCCAAAAAACGAGAAAATAAAAATGACCAACAGAGCTTACAGTTTCTGATTAACAGCAATTTTAGTAGGGACTTCAGGTTGGCTTCTGTGCTTAAGGCTAAAGGATGTTGGATCCCGTCCAGATGATATCGAACTTGTTTTTCACTCAATTGATACTATGTCGACCTGTTGTTGCACCAAGAGTTAATTTGATTTTCGGTCATCTTCCAACGATTAAGAAATAAGACTAAAATGCATCTTCTGGCAGCAGGTGATGATGTGCTGGATCACACTATAAAAAGGAACGTGCCATTTTGTTCGTAATTTATTCGTAGAAATCGCCGTATTGAACACTTTAGTAAAAAAAAATCCATCCCCTATACACCGTGGCGCTTTTTTTATAAACCACTAATAAAGGCGTTATGGTGCGTCCTCCATTAGCCCCTATCTATATAAAACAGCCTTAGTTTACTTTTTGACCATAGTTGACCGGAGACATTATAAAAAAATGGCATAATTATTTTTCCTTAGGAAGGTAAACTAGAAAAAGGTCTTCCCTAGGTAGGCCAAATGTTAAAAGTACAAAAGAAACCACTATAAATCACATAGTGAATCACAAACAGACATTTTTATAAGAGGGAAGAGAATTCGGTGAATTTCCTGTTCACAAAAGAATATATACGAATTGCTAGAATTCTACCTGCCTTCTTATCTCGTTCAATATGCTCTTTGGACAGACCAAGAAATTTTAGATTGCCAGAGGAATATGCAAGAGGACTATCATAGCTCGGCAGGACGAAGGATACGCTCTTTATATCTTGTGGTGAAGGTTATATTGGCTCGTGCAATAAGTGACAAATCAAATGATTTGCTTCACTAGCGTGCATTTTATTTTTTGTAGGAAGAGATCCAGACTATTGATAGAAAATAGTTAACTTAATATAAAATTTCTTGGGGACGAAAGTTCTTAAACGAAAGCACGTTTTCCTTCTCTCGAAGGAACTAAATCAGGCATATGCAAATGATGGCTTTACCTTAATTATTAACTATTGAGTTTTCATTATACTTTTTTATTTTGTGTTAAGTCTTGTTATGAATTTAATTATTATAATAAAAAGGAAGTAAAATAATAAAAACCACAAACATAAGATTTCAGAATTCCCCTGTTTCTTTTGCTTCCTAAATTACACAGTATGACTTTTTTCTTCATACGTTTCTTATTGATGTCCTTTTTCTGAGGACACCCTGTTAGGGGCTGATAACTCAACATTTGAATCAAATACAGTACAGTTGTTTACTGCTATCTATAAAACTTTTTTTCCAGATGCCCTACCTGAATCCAGCACGTTCTCTTGGCCCTTCGTTTGTGCTTAACAAATGGGACAATCACTGGGTGTATTGGGTAGGTCAAATGTCGGCGGGCATCCTAGCAGGAATCATTTTCAAATACATATTCAATTCACGACGTAATAGCAAAAAGGATAAAGAAAACATTGAAAATGATTCCTCCAGCATCCATTCCGAAGAAGATTTGAACTACGATTTAGACATGGAGAAACCAAATCCAAAATTTCAAGGTTCCACATATCGTTCTCCCACTGGTACTTTGGGACAACAGGGCGGCTATTGCCAAAACTTATACACCACTGCACCACCAATATCGAAATTCGAGCCAGAGCCCCTATATGGTGGAACTAGATCCTTATACTGTCGATCACCCCCGCTGACAAGGGCTAATTTGAATAGGTCCCAATCGGTATATGCAAAGAGCAACACTGCCATCAACAGAGACATAGTTCCGCGCCCTGGACCACTTGTTCCTGCCCAGAGTTTATACCCGATTCGATTAACTCAAACCCAAAGTCCCCACCTTCAAAACCAAAATGTCCAAAATCAAATGCAACAGAGATCGGAAAGTATATCCGCAATTAGGGCGTCAACTAGAGGTCAAACCAGTCAGCAACAGCAACAGCAACAGCAACAGCAACAACAGCAGCAACAACAACAGCAACAGCAAATTGATCGAGTGCAAGAGGCCCAGGGGTTTCAGCCGGTTTACGGAACCCGACACAATCCAAATCCAAGTGATGGTAATATAAAATATGAAAGTCGGACCTGTGGCGGCGATTCCCGGGATGATGCTGTAAAATACCCCACCCGGTCGAATAGGCCCGAATCGGTTTATGGTTGGACTCAACGAGTTAGGGGCCAATCGGCACAATCCGATGATAGTTCATACGGATCTTATCATGGGTCGGCAATTACACCACCAGCTCGGAATCCAAATCCCGAGACCCTTTTATATCCCCCACCACCGCCACAAACCCAGTTGCGGGGTAGCCAGCCCGAAAGAAAAATTTCTAGCGGTGGAAATCCAAACGGTAATGGGGCCCCAGACAGGCAACAGCAAACGGTGACGTACTCAACGAAACCCCCACAAAATGTTGGGGGCAATCAGGGTCAAGCGATTTCACATCAGTACGGAATGTTACCCGTTCGGCAGAACTAGACCTCCTAATGTAGATTAGCTCAATGTTTGAAATTATAATAGGTCGTTGACAATAAGGAGAAACTTCGTATTTATATTGCAGCCCCAAAGCTGGAGACTCACAGAACCTCTAAAACATCCGGAGTACTTGCTGACGATTACGCCCCCGCCCCTTGCCATTTTATGGTCCTAATATTGGGAAGCGGGTATGATTTGTTGGTTTCTCGTAATTTAGAGATCTAGAAGTTTCTAGAAATTTAGGTAATTCGTAAACTATATAAGGTAACGTGTATCTGAGAAGAATGTAATATATTATATTTGACGCGCGTACTTTTTAGGCCTTCAAAATTTTTGTAAGCATAGTTTTTTTGTAATTGCTTTTTTCTTCTACGGCGAATAGTTACTTTCGGATAATAATTATCTTCTTGATTTCTCGCATAACTTAATTTTAAAGTAATTAGTCTTGAAAGGTTTTGAGACATTTATACTGTGTAAATATTTTGTCGATTGTCGTTTTTTATTATTCAATTTTTCATTCTCTGTGGCTAATAGAAATATATATAAGTTTGTTGCGAACGAAATGAGTGTTTTATTTATTTACTACTTAATTTAAAAACAAAATCCTACTTCCATCCCAACATTCTCCTAAATCAGAATTTCTGGCTATCATTAATGAAAAAAAAACATATTTATAATCAAGAATTTGCCTACAATACCAGTTTCTTTTATTATACTATAATATTTACAGAAAATAATTTATCTCCGAATTTGTTGATAACAGAATTACTTCATAGACAGGCATTTCTTTTTTTTAAAGTTAAACGATAATTTTTGTTTCCTACTTGTAATTCTCACTTATAAATTAAAAGTAAAAGGATTATATTACATTATAAATAAAATAAAAATATTTCCGGAGAAAATAACGACTTTTTAGGCTTCCATATCCCAAAAGGAATCCTTGTAAGACAACCCACGCGCCTGTCCGTCAGTCACAGCCTATTTCCTCAGAAACCATGCGACGTAGAAATTTGAAATTTGGCATAGTGTTGGATCTGGGTAGTGCGCAGATATTCCGACAGTGTTAATTCATGAAATACTTTTATTTTATTTTTGAAACGAGAAGCGGACCTCACAAAAAACTTTTTTTTTCTTGAATCGTGTGGGGAATCGTTTGAAGGGACACATTTTAAGGACCTCAACAAAAATTTTTCTTTCAAATTTTTAAATGAAATAGTTTTAAAGTTATAGCGTCCCTCGTATCTTCCAGGTTTCTAAAGCTAAAATTTTAATATTCCGAGGGTTAGTAGTTATTTACTCATAGACAATAGGAAAACTGCAGCTTTGTTACCAATCTAATAGTAGCTGAAAAAAAACATTTTGTAATAATAATAATATTTAGTTTATATTTTTTGTCAGTTGTTTTGCGGGTTTGCTTCTTGTTTTTGGGTAATGGTTTTGGAAAGAATGTAAGTAAATAAAATTATTTTTATATTTCTAAAGGGTCAGGTATGTACATAACTACTTTGTAAAAATTTGGTACGGAATTCTCATTGCGCGAAACTAACTCGCATTTGACCGGTTTTTTATGCTCTGCACTGCCGATGTACACAGTAAAATAGTGATCGAGTTTATGAAAAATTTTCTATTTATTACGGACTGTATTTTACTGCTTGATCGACTGAATACCATTCTTGTTTGATGATCTAAACTACTTTATTGACACTATCTTTAATAGATTTTTATTTTAAATTTTTTTGAACCGCGTTTTCTCTTAATTCTTATGGTATTCTTTTTTTTCAAATATGTCTTCTGTTGGCAACCCACTGTTTTTAAATAACAAAAGCTTTCCAAGAAGCTTTCGAAGAAACTTTCCTTTCCATATACCGTTAGATGTCGTTAAATGAACTTTAGCACTCTGTTGACATTCAATAATTAACAAAACCTTCTCAAGTTGGTAGCACACCTCAGTCATCTTTGGAAATTCCCAAGGGAAAGGCGCTCGTTAGGAACGAGTGGAAAGATACTTTGCAACGCTGGGTGCTATCATTTCAGTGAAAGTAAATTGATTGGTGCAAAGCAAATTTTAGTTAATATTTCACAAATTTAATTAATTAGTATAAATTAAAGGATAAAGTAATAAAAGCACTATCAAAATGTTCCGTGTTACAAACGCAATCGTCAAAAGCACAAGAAATTTAACAAATGCCGAGCTACGAAGGTAGGAGGAAATTTTTACTTTTGATTATTAATTATAAGAAGGGCTCTTAAGTGGGTTATCATCGCATAAAACCTGTTTTTCACCTTGAAAAACAATATCCAAAATAGACAACCTTTGGACTTGATCATTGGCGAAGGCGGCCAGAGCAGGCACAGTTCGTTTTTATTTTCATCTCTCGCATAGTGTAAATAAACGGTGACGTCATGTGCAGCAAGGAAAAATTTCAATGTTTTTCTCCATTTGCATAACAAGTGCCTAGACCGTAATAAAAATGGTAAATTATCTCAATTGGAGGTGTTTACAGAAGTCGAATTTTATTTGCCTAAAAATGGCTCACATAAGCGTGAGTGGCGGTTAAGGCGGTGGGTTAAAGTCCGACCTATTTTTGACTAGATGGACTAAAGATTGACCTATCTTAACGTCCCCATTACTTTGTATTAAGCGGAAAAGTGCATCGGCCTGCAAAAATAAAAACTGCTTGTTGTACTCGGGAGGCGGGTTCAGTTCAAACATGCCAGGTGACATCGAACTGCTTTTGCAAGTCACCGCAGCTTTTTCTGATATTACAAGTAGTAAAAATATTCTTCTTCCAGTCTAGAATCTGACTGAAATATTAAACTACGCGTGCTGACTGAGGTGTCTGATCTTGAGTCCAACGCTTTGCTTCATTGATAAGTACTGAAATCGGACTTTGTCCAAGTTGGCAGGGTTTTCAACACATTTCTTTGATTAAATCGCGAGTCATCTTCGGAGAATTCTAATTTAATACAAGATAAACAGAAAAACACGCCTAAGTTTAGATATACATACGTATATAGTGATATTGTTCCTAGATTGAGTCGAGCCTCTCTTGAAAAGGTTTTTGATTGGCTGGTTTAGTTAGTTAAACCCAATAAACAACTGAAGGGGCGCTGATTGAAATTGCATTAGTTAGGAATCAGAAATATGAATCAGTAAACAATGACAAACAGAAATTGATGCCACGTTGAAAAACCAATTAATTTAAAATGAAAAATTGGCCGAGTTCGGAACACGCATATAAAAATAAAATAAGATTCTGTAGTCATTACATAAACTGAAAACTTGATTTGATATTTACAATATCGTATAGATATCGAGAATCCTTCCATTAAGGAAGAAACGAAATCTAGTTAATTTTAGGATCCAGAGTGATTTCAAATTAATCACTTATTAAATTTCATATTTTTTCAGATTCCTTGCTTCAGCTGCGGCACAACCAAAAGTAAAAGAAGTGACCAAAGATGACAAATCCGAGCGTCCCAACATGTCCTTTATGGCGAATATTTTTCGCGGAGAATTACAATCGGCACAAGTCTTCCCCTTCCCAGATGTGATATCCGCCGAAACGAAAGAATTCACAAATTCCATGGTTGATCCCTTTGAGAAATTCTTTTTGGTAAGTGCTAGCTAATAAGTGTTTCTTCAAAAATTCTATGAAAATTGTTTTTCAGGAAGTGAACGATCCTGTTAAAAATGACGAGCAATCCCAACTGGAACCCAAAACCGCTGATGCTTTATGGGAATTGGGAGCATTTGGTATCCAAGTGCCTCCAGATTTTGGCGGTTTGGGTTTCAACAATACACAATATGGCCGTATGTGCGAAATTGTCGGCGCCAATGATTTGGGCCTGGGCATTGTGATCGGTGCGCACCAGAGCATTGGCTTCAAGGGAATTCTTCTGTTCGGAACGCCCGAACAGAAAGCGAAATACCTGCCAAGGGTCGCATCAGAGAAAGTTTATGCCGCTTTCGCTTTAACAGAACCGAGTTCTGGATCGGATGCTGGATCCATCAGATGCAGAGCTGTTAAGTCCCCAGATGGAAAGCATTACATTTTGAATGGTTCAAAAATTTGGATCTCGAATGGTGGAATTGCTGATGTTATGACTGTATTCGCACAAACTGAGCAAATTGACAAGAAAACAGGGCAAAAACGTGATAAGGTAAGTAGAACATTTAAGACTATTTAAAGTATTTTGTTTTATTAACTGTAAATATAACGGGAATGAATAAAGTAAGAATGTTAAAAAAGTACTAAGTGTACCTATGAGAGAATTTGAATATATAAAGTATGAAATTAAATGCAACTAGAATTTAAAGAGAGTTATTTTAAAACTAATAGCATATAACATTAAAACCGACAGGTAACCGCGTTTATTGTTGAGCGTGGTTTTGGTGGTGTCACCAGCGGGCCCCCAGAGAATAAAATGGGTATTAAGTGCTCAAACACAGCTGAGGTTTATTTTGAAGATGTAAAGATTCCAATTGAAAACGTCCTCGGGGGTGAAGGCAATGGCTTCAAAGTAGCTATGAACATCCTCAACAATGGCCGATTCGGAATGGCTGCAACTTTGGGTGGCACAATGAAACACTGCATTAAAGTGGCTACAGAACACGCTAACAATCGTTTGCAATTCGGCAAAAAGATCAAGGAGTTCGGAGCTATTCAGGAAAAGTTGGCTCGCATGACAATGCTCCAATATGCTACCCAGTCTATGGCTTATACCATTTCCCAGAACATGGACTCTGGAAGCCAAGATTACCACTTAGAGGCGGCTATCTCAAAAGTTTTTGCATCTGAATCCGCCTGGTATGTCTGTGATGAAGCAATTCAAATTCTGGGTGGCATGGGATTCATGAAATCAGCCGGACTTGAAAAAGTTATGAGGGACTTGAGAATCTTTAGGATTTTTGAGGGTACCAACGATATCCTCCGGCTGTTTGTCGCCCTCTCAGGAATTCAGTATGCTGGTTCCCACTTAAAAGAGTTACAGAGAGCATTTAAAAATCCGGCTGCAAATTTGAGCTTAATTTTCAAGGAGGCGTCCAGTAGGGCCTTCCGATCAGTCGGACTGGGAGGTACAGATCTAAGCTCATACGTTACCCCCGAATTGCAGCCCTATGCTAAAAGGGTGGCCGAAAATATTGACATGTTTGGCCAGACAGTGGAAGGCCTACTAATGAAATACAACAAAGATATCGTTAACCAGCAATTTGTACTGAAACGACTGGCTGATGCTGCCATCGACATCTACGCCAGTGTTGTGACCCTCTCAAGGGCAACTAGGTCAGCTAAAATGAGCCTTCCAACTAAAGATCATGAACTAATGTTAGCTAAAGCCTGGTGTTTGGAGGTATTTTAATGTTTTACTAATTCATTTAGAAGTTTCTAATATATTCCTACTTCTCCAGGCTACCGATCGAGCCCGTAAGAACTTGAAAGCCGCTACTGCTGGAAATCACCTGGAGCTGTTCGGAAAGATGGCTGAGATTTCAAAATATGTGACTGATAATGAGGGAGTTAATACGACTCATGTACTTGAATCGTGAAACCATTCACTCCCATCCTAGAAAAACACGTCCATGTCTGTGCATGTTAAGAACGATCTAATAACTGTATGTCTGTTGTGTGATAAGTATTTAAAAGTGTACATAATAAAAATTTTATTTTTTAATTGAATTGGAAGTTTCGTAATTTTTCCCGAATTTCTGATGTTACTTTGAATCCAGGGCCATGACCTGGGATGATATAGTCGACCATTTCGGCTAGCATTGAACGTTTCTCTTCCTGTAGGCAAGGATTCTCACTTCCGGCACTCAGCCAGAGGGAGGAATCTTCGATGTCCCCTTCCTTTTCGAAGAGGTCACCACATATGCCGACACAGTCTCCTAGATTTGTATCTTTAACGATCACGCTAACGCAACTGAGGGTATGACCCGGTGATGCTATCACAGAAATATCGTCAGTAAGATTAAAGGCTGCAGCGAAATGCATTTAGGAAATTTGATTTTATTTGCAGAAGAAATAGCAAACCTTTATCGAAATTATGGGTGTAGTATTTGTCTCTAACCGAAGGACTCTGCCCGACAAATAACCACTCAGCATCAAGGAAAAGGTTGTTGTTCCCAGTGTGATCCGAATGCCCATGACTGCATATAACCACTTTCATATCTCTAGGGGTGAGGCCATGCTCCGCCAAAGCTTCAAAAGTAAGTGGCTCTTTTTAAAATATCTTTTTATGAAAATCGATTATACCATCAATGATTCTTTGGGAATCCCAAGGTGTCATAGTGTCCACAATTATGTTGTAATTGTCTTTGCCCTTTATAAGAGTGCACGTACAATTAGCTCGCATTATTTTTCCATCCTCGGGATCTATGAAGGAATACCCCTCAAATAAAACATGTACTTTGTTAGCCATTCTCTTGGACTGGTCACCGGTAAAGTAGAACTGTCAGAATCAGCTGCTCTTCTTCTTCTTCTAGTAGCGATATAGTTCAAATCTAGCCTCAGTTCTTAAGTCGTTTCAATTTAGAAACACTAGCTCATTCAAATAAGAGACGTTAGGACAGCTGTCTAGACTCGCCTAGCACACAGCACTAGACCTGTCTGACTATAGTTAGTTATAGTCCCCATCATCTAGCAACACCATATGAACCTATAGTTTGGGACCACACTATTGGTTAACCTTGTAGTTGTGGAATTAGTATTTATCCAGTTTATATATCAGAAATCCCTAGTATGGAAATATTGATATTCCATGATGCAAAGGCTCTGTTATCAGTACTATTATTGTGTACTGTGCAGTGCACTTCTCAACAGCTCTTCCTTCTAATGAGTTCTAGACCTTCAGCATGATCTATGTAAGTTAACTAAACTGAATCCACTACCTCAAATACAATTTTATTTAATTTAGAGGAAATATAATCCCTAGAACTATCTTTAATACACTGTTAAAATATTTATGAGAACTGAAGGAAATGTTAATGAAGTAAATGGAAGTATTTGTACTTTTTCTAAGGGGACGGTCAAGTTAAACACTTTATTTCTAAATATTAAAGTACACAATAAAACACACATTATATGTACTTACAATATTTTTATTTAAGGTTTTACAAATGTCCAAACAAAATTCCTTTCAAATATTCCTTTCTATTTCGATTCTATAATTTTACTTTTCTGGTTCCATATCCAACATTTGGTTCAGCAAATTTTCTTTTTTATATTTATCATTTAAATACAGAAGAAAGAAGAATGCAAGGAAAAACAAACGTGCAATATCTAGCACAGCGCAAATACACACGATATATAATTTTTTTTATAGAACTAAATTGGAACTTGCATTTTTATAGTTATGATACTTACAAAGGAAAAATAATGCACAACTTAGGGCTAAATACAATTTGATTTTGCTGTTTTTTTTTTTTTTTTTGAAAAGAAATATTAATTAAATTGTCTGTCTTAAAAAAATAACAATTTTTAAAGAGTTAAAATACTATTTACACTTATTTTTTCATTTCTCTTTAAATCGATGTTAGGAAATTAATTAATTAACTAAGTTCTTTTTTTTTAATAAAAAGAAAATCAACTCTGATTTAAGAGATAAATTGAGAGAGATAAAGAAATAGTGGCTTTAAAGCTCACAGCCATTTATAAAGTTTTCTTTTCTTTACTATTTTTTCATACTTAGCACTGTGATTTTATTTAGACTTTTTCTTAATTTATAACAAGAAAAAGGTAATGAGAAATGGATGGTTTATTAATTAAAAAAATATGTGTGAAAAATGTAAAAGCTATTGTGAAAGCCTTTTACCACCGAACTCCTTGTAGCGTTTAATGTAAAATGTAAAATATATTACCCAAAAATTAGATATAAATTATACGTCGGAACAAACATGAAAGACAAAATAAACAGAAACAAGAAATAATTCCCAAATGTTGATAAAAGAAGGATGTCATATTGAACTATATCAATTAAAAATAGTTTTAATATATAAATAAACAATTCGTACAATTTTTTATATGATTTTTTATAATGTAGCAAAAAGAGTTCGGTGATCTTATTAAAATCAGCGAAACTTTACTGTGAAAATCACAGTACTCAATACGAAGAAAATACAAATATTAATGAAAATTTTACAAGCGATAGAAAATCTTTTTTTTTCAACTCCATATTTTCCTACAAAAAATCCTATCACGTAGTAACGATTACAAAATAAATTTATATATTTTATTTTTAGATTTCGTTTGACACAATTGTCCGCATATAGTAAATAATCTTGATATTATGTACTTTTTTTTCTTTTAAGAGTAATAAAATATAAATAAGAATATTCCTAAAGGCTCTTCCCATAAAGGCCTAATAGTCTAATACGTGTTGAGACGGGACTTTGAACTTGTTCCAATATTTCCAACTTTTATTATGCAAGCAACAATAAATAAAAATTTAATAATGATGTTTACTCGAGTGTAACTTTTTATTGTTATTATTATTTTTTTTTTTCATGTAATTTCTTCTTAGTTTTACTGATCTACTGCTAAATAGTTCTTTGAATTCTAAAAATAAAATTTAATTATCTAGAAATAATTCTGGATATGAATTTTCGTAACACAGCTGATATTACAAAATTTTTAAGCGGAAGAGATAAATATATAAAGCAAGTATAGAAACACAAAAGCTAGAAATATCTAAAGTTGGTAAGCTCAAAAACAATTCTTTTTTTATAAAGGGGAAAAACAAAATATAATTAAATCCAATGTAAAAGTTACGATAAATACAACCTCGCATTATATATTTCCGCTGATTTGTTCCTCAACTGGATTCTGTGAAAAAAGTAATGAATAACCATGAAAAATGCCTGTCCCAGGAGAAAATGCGACAATTTTTTGAATAATCACCCAATTATAACAAATATACACTCTTTTTATTTATTACTTTATTGTGTGAAATATTCTAGAGGGTGTTATTTACAGAGTGATTCGCAAAAGGAAGGTAAAGATTACAGTGAATCAATTAGAATGTTTAGCAAAAAGCAAATTTAACGAAATTAGTGGTTGCGACAGTTTCTCTGTAACCCCAAAGCATATTTTTCTTTTGTAAATTAATGTTAATTTATTATTTACAATATTGTTATATGAATTAAAAACAATTAAGAAAACCCCTTAGAATTCATTTCGCTAAATATCTTCAAAGTCCAATGCGATTTTTAACTAATGAATGGACTTTCTACAGTAAAGTAAAAACCTCGATAAACTGAAACCGAAGCCCCACTTCTCTGTTATGTTAAAAAAGTTGATCACTTTTTAAAAATGAACGCTTTAAATGAACATTTGACCTCTATAAGTCGAACCAAGATGATCTCGATAAATCGAAACTATTTGTGCCACAAATCTTCCCGCTCCCTTCGGATTCATTAACCGAGTTTGATTTCGTGTGACTTTTTATTTCATTTATAATGTTTGATTAAACAGCGAAATATTGTAGCATTCCCATTAGGACAGGTTTCTTAAACATTTTAACGTTAACAAAACTTCTATTTTATCAATAATACGAAATTGATTTAAAACGTAAAATCAGAAATCATTTCTCAATAATGTTTTTACCCTTAGAACTGCTCTAAAATATATTCATCTAATTTTGCTACAGAGATAATATACAAATGAAAATTAAAAATAAATTAAATTTAAATCACACGAACAAAAATAGCAAGTAGGATTTATGTAACAAATGTAAATTAGTGCCGTGATGAGATTTATAAAATGGTAGGCTTGAAAACGTATGTTTATAACACAATTTTTTAATTATATTTCTTCTTTGAGCAGTCCTCTATTTTTGTTTATAATGCAGAGCTAGAATAACTAGAAAGAATCTTGCTCAAAGGAAATTTTATTGTCATCGATGTTTTTCGTTTTTTTTCCCTCTTACTTTGCCTTTTATTGTCACAGACAGCAAATATTACATTCCGTAAAACACGTGTACGTTTTATTCTGAAACATCTTCAAGCTTACGTAATAACAATAATAAAATAAAAGACACAGCACCGTTTAAAATTTAAAAAAAAAGAGTGTTTATACACCATCTCTTTAAAATTAAGTATCTCACAAAAAAACCCTTTATTTTCATAAAAACAAAATTACAACGATACACTTATAAAAACTCAAAAAAACAACACACTACAAGTTGTAGGCGTTCAGGAAATCTAATTGTTTATGCTCCTGTAATAAAAAATTAAAAAATGCAATTGAGGGATGGACGCAAAATATAAATCAGTGAATGAAACAATAGCGGATAAAAAAAGTGTAAAGTTAAATTAGTGAAAAATGTAAGTGATAATTTTAAATCTTACACATCTAGTAAAAATGGTGAGGCTTGACTGCGAAATTCTGTAGTTAATTTATTTAAAAAAAATTGAAAATGACTGTTTAAAAATTGTAACTCCTTGAGTACAAATACATGCTACAGAATTTTACAGCTGTGTAATAAAATATACTCAATGTTTTAATGATATTACAGTATTTTACATTTATGAAAGTGTCAAGCAAGTGTTTTAAAATTTTTTATGCAGTAAAACAAACCACAAAAAACACCCATTGATTTAGCAACACCTGCTTGATATCCAAAAACGTGTCATCTTATTCAAACAACTTCTAAACAACCACAAAGCCCAAAAATGATGATAAATGAGTACATGATATGAGTAAAGTGTCTGTAGCTTCCTTTCACATAAAATCATTAGTTACAACATTTAATTCAGCAATAATCTGGTTGGCTTGCTGTAAAACACTGTTTGACTTTTATTTTTTGTGTGTTTTTGTTGTTTGCGTACAAAAGTTGTTCGATATATTTATATTTATTTTTTTTTTTTTAAGTAAAGAATTAAAGTGTTTTTTGACACAATTTTAGCGTATTTAAATAACATTTACAACGGAAATTATAATAAAATACAAAAATTAGTTGTTTATAACATCGGAATATGTAAACAAAATTATCCATTTGGTTATTGATTATTTTTTCGAAAAACAAATAATTGCCAGCATGCAAAGTAACGTAAAAGTATTAGGTAAGATTTTTCACTTTTTTTACTGCCTGAACAAAAATTATTTGTGTATCTATATTTTATATTCATTTTCTACTATAGTTTACATTTCCCTCTACCATTTATTGCAGTTAAATAGTTTCGTATTGCTCAGTGCCATTTCTTTTTAAATTTTGATGTACAATATAAAAATTGGTTCGATACTCTTAGCAACCGAATAATATGATTTCAACCCAAGTTTGCTTCGTTAAATTTACATAAAATTTAAATAAACAAAAAAACAGTAGTTAAAATTCTTAGGTAGGTATAGTTCTGAGGTTTCTGAATTAAATTATTGTTATTCAATGATAAGAAGTAGAAAAGTTCAAATAAAAATAAACAAAATTGTTAATGACTAATTTAAGTAAAAATAAAACTTTTTAAATGCTACTTTAATTAGAAGCAAACTTTTCAATTGATCATACACGTTTTATTATTAAAAAGGTCCAATTTACCGATATTATATTACTATTTATACCGCATTCAAAAATTCTAAAAACTGTTTTCCTTTTTAAAAAAAAACCCTTAAATACCCTAAAAAAATTAATAATACTTTCAATATTTTATTTTTCCTAAAACGAATTGCCTTGATCCTCCAACTGGGTTTATTTTATTTTTTTTATTTTATTACCAAAAGAAAATCAAAGCAAACGTAATTTAAAAAGAAATAAATTTTTACGCTATTTATCATCAATCACGATTTTTATAACTTGCAAAAAATGTATTCCTATCATCCGATACAATTCTAATACTTACACGATTTATTGAATTTCTACGTGGATCTGTGCCTACGCCACCTGTCCCACCGTTACGGTAGTCTTCATCATCGAGGCACAGATCAGAATCTGAATCTGAACGTCTCGTGCCACCGTCCTTTTGATGAGAAAGTTTTTTTTTGTTTGTTTTTGTTGTATGGTATGCATATGAAATTTTTATTTAAAAGAAAATATAATGGATTTTTGTTAGTTTACATTATTGAAATAGTGTGTAGAATTTAATTTTTATATTTACAAGATGCGTTAAAAAAATGTTGAGACATGTATTCATAACACTTGATCAAAAATTAGTGACCTCAAATATTTATTTATAACACTGGAAGTATTGTAAAAATAGTGTCGCTAGATTTCAAATCTTGCGTCCAGTCTCAATACTTTTTAGATACACCTCACTTGTGTTTATGTATTTAATTCCAGTGCCTTAGGTCTTTTACTATAGTAAATGTTTAGAAATGGTGTTTTAGCCAACACAGTAAGCCAATGTTTTGATGTAATCATGTTTTCCTCAACTCATTATTTTACTAGAATTACTAGACCTTACCTGCGTTAGTTGCTCCGTTGTGGTCAACAGCCTTGCAATGGGATTGCAACAGACCGGCAAAGTTTCGAGCAAGGTGGGTCTTGAATGCGTCAACAAAGGTTTCATATACCTGTACAAAATATGAATCAATATTAAATAAACGAAACCCACTTTTTTTAAAATATTTACTTTGTATCAAAATTTCCCCAAATTCGCGCTAGAACGGCCTTATCGTTATTCTTCTTACTCCCCCCGGGCGTGGTAGCCCCCTCTACATCTCCATTATCAGTATCCTGCAAATAAATATTTAATTATACAGAGTTTTTTATTTTCCTATACTCATGGACTAAGGGGGTTCAACAAGGACTCAAACTCTCAATGGCACTACTTGTTACGCATTTTTTTGCAAATGGTAGCGTGTGCAATACACCGATTGATTAAATAAAATTTTAAGTGCAAAACAAAGAATAGTTAGATATAAAGTACTGGATATAAGAAAATCAAAAATAAAATGAAGACAAATTGTCTCACCATAGAACTTCGTCGCCTGGAGATTGGTAACTGGCCCAAATTCAGTCCTGTATCGATTGACTGTTTCGAAATAAGATTTTCATTGATTGGTTTATCTTTTATAATTTGGGTTTCTTTTTTTTTTGTTTAGGGGACATGCAGGTCGCTTTATTTATTTCAAAATTATGTTTGCCATCCATTGTAAATTTAGGAGACAATGTGGATTAATTAGAATTTGTGCTAGTATTGTAGACTAATTAGGCTTAATATGGAATTTTAGAATATTTTATTTCAGAAAATATTGGCCTAATAATTTTTAAAATATATTTAAAAATAAACCTTTAAATTTCGTCCTACATTTTATTATTAAAATTAGTTTAAAACTTTTGAAACATCAATTCTGTCATTTTTTGTGCTTTTGTTTTTTTATACGAAGATAAGACAATCCAGAAATTATTGTTAGGACTTTTAAGAATTGTACAAGAAACCTGTTTTCATAAAAGAATTTATTTATTGAATATGGGGGTCTTTTACCAGATAAAAATTAAGTAGTTCCTTTATAAAGTTTGAGAAAATAAAATAACTAAAAGACTCGTGCATAACGAACGACATCAAAAGAGGTTGAAAAATACTTTTAAGGAGACAAACATAATCTTGTAATATTTTGGATAGAATATAATGAAAATAAAAAACAAACAGGTCAGAAATGAAATGGGCAAGTAGCTAATTTTGATCTAAGGAAGGTGATTGTTCACATCCACTAGGTTTTTTGTTTGTTTTTTGTTAAACATACCCCAGCTGTATTTTCCATGGAATTATAAACCTGATCGAGATATGCCGAACGAGTTTCCCACATATAAAAATGGTTTGAAATAAAATAAAGTAATGTGCACAAGAAATTTTTTAGTTTTTTTTTCAAAAAATTTATTTTAGTATATTTATATTAGGAAATAATTTTTAAAAGCTTTCAATTGTGCATTTGCCGCAATAAAATTATATAAATTGTTTCCTACTTCTTATAATGATATAATAAATTATATAATATTATTTTAATTTAAAAATCTGTAATTTATCTTTGAAGTTATTTATATTATTTTTATGTTAATAGTAAATTATTGCGCCAAATTCAACATTTGAATTATTAGCAACAGCTTTCCTTGAAACCAATGTCAGCACAAAAAATTATAATTAAACAATAAAACTTTAAAGTACTTACACTTCGAACTTGATAATTATTAAGCTGCTCAGTCTCGTCATCCACTCCAATTCTACCAATAAAAAGTTAGAAATTAAAAAATATATTATAAAATATATATGTATCAATAATTACGGTATTTTTAACCAATTTAAGAGGAAATTAGCTGCGCCACCCTGTACAATGACGGTGATTATAACTATCAACGATGTGGCAGTCAGCATGGTCTGCCGAGCCTCTGAAACAGTATTTCTAATAGCTAAGGCAAATGACATAGCGCCACGTAATCCTATAAAATAAAGAAAATATAATAACCTATTTAGATTCATATATTTATAATGTACCAGCAAAGAAAAGCATATGCTGGAAATTCCATGAAATTTTTGGTTTTCGTCCCAAATTTAAAAGGAACGATAAAGGATAAATGTTTATTGCACGACCAATTGCGGCACAAACCTGAAAATAATGAATAAGAGTTTTTCAATTGATATAACTCCATAGACGATTTTGAATTACTTACAAATCCTGCTGAAATGAAGAAAGGATCGAAGTGATGTTTCGGAAATGTAAACATTGATACACCAATGTATGAAAAAATGAAATTTTCGGCAAGAAAATTCAGTAATTCGAATATTTGTTTCGTCCTTGTTCTCGAATCCTCGGACAAATTGTTATAGGTGTAATGTGCTTGACAAATACCACAAAATAGCACTGCAACAACACCCGTCAATTCAGAAGCTTCGGCTATTAAAAATGTACTATAAGACATTAGGACGAAAAGCGCTGATTCCAACAGGGGAAAATCTCGAACCCTAGTAAACTTGGTCAAGTATTTTCGTGGTTAAGGAATTTTCTATGTATTAATTTTCGAAGAAAAATATTTAATTTTTTTAAATGAACATGCAAACAGGCAACAGAATTTTTTTGTATAAAACTCGATAATTCTGTCTACATTAGGTACTAAGAAAAGGCAAAATAGCAATAAACTATAAAAAATTGATGATTTAAAAAGGATATCAATGCTGTGACACATCCCATTACAGCTCCTATTAAAAGTGAAAACATGAATATACAAAAGAAGTCGCTCAACGACCGAAAGAAGGCGTTCGTCTCGAAACCTCCCGTACTTGAATAATGTTCCCCATAGTTCTGAATAGCTCTGGAAAAAGAATTGGCATCAAATTATAAAATGGCTGTATTTCTAGTTGAGACTCTGTTACCCGCTCAGTACAATGGCAACTGCATCATTTAAAACAGATTCTCCAAAGACTAGTGCATACAAGTTAACATCAACGTGCATGTCATGGAAAATGGCTAAAATAGTCAAAGGATCTGTTGGTGAAATTAGTGCTCCAAAATACAGGGTGTCAAGGAAAGTGAAACTTTTACGTAGATACTCAGGCATCAGTTTCACACATCCGTACATTAAGGCGCCTATGAGAAATGCAGAAAGTGTTGTTCCAATGATAGCGAAAGTCAAGATAGCGCCAAGATTACGAAAGAAATATTTCTGCAAAAGATGATTACAATCTTATTTAAACATCCATCACAATGGTGAGTAATTAATTTTATTGGATTCGACATGATAAGATGATGATTTTATCCTGTCGTGATAAGGGTAAATACCACTGTTAACACGTTGGAAACATAAATTTCATTGCATATATATATACCAAAATGTTTCAAAAAGTTTCTATTCTCAAAAAACATATTTAATCAATTATCATATTTAAAAAACAATTATAGTGTCCTAATGAAAGCCTAAGTGGCTTGCCTCTTGTTTAATTAAAAATATTGTTGTTCTTTATGTTGTGTGCTACACAACGGATCTTGTGTAAATATCCAAATTATAAAAATAACCTTTTTGATTTTAAATGATTTTAAAAGGCACAAGTAAATTATATAAGTTCCTAAAAATACAAAATCTTTTTCAAACGAGCGCTTTAAATATTTTTAGACTATTTACAATAAAAATTATTTTATATATCACAATGGTGTTTCCCCAGAAATCATAGCAACAGTTTACATTGGGGTTTGAAATAAAAATACTCACCCTCTTGAGACTATAGCCGGCATGAAATATAATTGGCGGCAAAATGATATTGAAAAATATTTCCGGATCAAATGTTGCCTTCAAATCAATTTCATTTTCATCAATGTCCACAACCTGTCCACGAAAAACGTAAGCGTACGTTTTGTTGGCGACCGGCTCTTTATCGTCAGTGTTATGGGGCAACTTCCCTGGAAACTAATTTGTTTTCAGAAGGTGGCGGTGCCAAGCCGCTTATTTGTGATTTATCAAAGCCGTTCACACTTACCTTTAGCCACAGGGTGTCGGGCGGTAGGCTCTGATTAAATTTCACATCGCCCTCCGGCTCAACAGGTAAATGAATGAGCGGGGTGGTCGAACCGGCATAACGTATTATCGCTCCAACTATGAGACCTGTAAAAATATCCATTTGCAGTTTCGGAATTCTTAAGGGTGACCTGAATTCATCGATTTTATATGCTATTAAAAATTATGCCGTACAAAAAGAAATTAAAACAATTGTTTCACTTTATTGTTTTTGTTACCATTCAAGGTTTTCTTTAATTGCAGAAGAGTGCTAATTGCTCATGTAGTGTTTTTCGTAAAATTCAAATTATATTACACTTTAAGATTGTTAATTGCGATTTTCTTTTGATTAATTAAAAATCTATGCAATGAAAGTATTTATTAACGTAATGAGACATCATTGTGATTAACATCACAGAATTCTTAGGTAATTTAAGAAAGCGAATATTTCTTAAGGAGTGTAATGTAAATATAAACATGTTGTGAAATTTACTTGAAGAAGAATTGTTCTCAAATACCTTATATTATGCAGCACGGAATTTTCTTACGTATTTTTAAAAATTAAAGTTAAAACTAATGATATCACATAGAGCCTTGAATTATTGGAAAAGTATTAACGATATTAAAATTGCAAATTATTTAATGGTTCTCAAAACAATTAATTTCAAGAAAAGATACATAAATTGCATATTATCCTCGTTATAGAAACATTACAGAAATTTTTGGTATTAATACTTTAAATAAATAAATTGAAATGTATCTTCCAACACAAATGAAAGAAAAACTTCTTTACAGAACCCGATTAAGAATTTATTATAAGTTTGCTCGTCTTTATTCATTTCTCTGCAAAAATTGACGAAAAAATTCCAGTCATTTTTATATCAGATTTCGTAAGCTTGTTTTTTCCCATGTAAACATTCTATTAATACATCAACCTGTTCTAAAAAAAAAAACATACGTTAACGAATCAATAACCGAAACTCCCCTCGAAGTCTATGACGGTAAATCCCATCTTTAAAATGAATAGGTTAACTAAAGTATTGTACAAGAATTAATTAATTTTTTCCCGCCCCGGCCATATCTCACTTAAACTTGCCACTTCTTCTTCTCCATATAAAGATCAAGAAAAATTTACAGATTTGCATTTAAACTGCGACAACGGGCTAGCCATAATAAAATAACGTGACTAATCGGGGATTTCGTAAGTAAACCATTGACGACCGCAAAATACTTAATAGTCACTTAATTATGGATCCTTATCTTATCGCCTATAGTTGATTGTTATCACGCTTTAACTATTGCAATCCTTCACTTGAGCTCATACATTAGTATTATTTACAGTCTAGAGAAAATACATAGATCCTTTAGATTTGACTTCTTACTTTGATTATAATCCATTCAGCTAATAATTTTACAATGACAATACTATTCCATTTTTATAGTTTTATTTATGGCTAAAAAATATAATTCACACACTCTTTTCTTTTGAAGGAAGCAATTGCTAGTCTTTCTAGTTCCAGAAAGCATATGTTCAAAAATTTACTAATGAAAGTACTGCTTAAACGTTTTTATTATTGCAAAGTCCCGGCTTCTAGACATGTTTCCTCATCCTAATTTTGTGTTTTTCTCTGATTTCGTATTTTCCTCGGCAGTAATGGTCAACATAACCAACGATTAACTTAAAAGTGCAGAAAGGCAAACAGCAACAAAGGGTTAAAAAATTAGCGCGAAATTCTAAGTCAACGATATTTAATAGTACGTTCACCTTACAAGAAGACCTGATATCCACTGGTGGTCATGGCCATATGTTTGAAATATAGACTGAAATACAGACTGTCCTATCCAAATTGAAGGCTTAGTTCTTGTCTCTAGCCGTCTACATTAAGGGTAGGGTTCCATTGCACGTACGAACAGCTGATAAGGGGTACTTTCTTAGTCTAATGGGACAAAAATCAATACGAGGAGAAATTGTTCAGGCGTGACACCTTCTGGCACGGTATGAATAATAATTAGACCAAAAATAGCATATTTAAGATGCAATATATTTGCCTACAACTTTGACTAACCATAAATTACAGCCAGCCCAGTTTCGTGGAGCCAAGAAACGCGACGATGTTTAAAGAGCCATATCGTGAGAACGGTTAGTGTCAGGAGGAAGGTGTACAACAGGAGGTTAAGACTGTCGATCCTGTGAGTAAGATTGGCCTTAGCGTCCAATGCGATATCTGTCGCTTCTGCATCTCCTCTAGTTATTAGACAACCAAGAATGAATATAATCCCAAATACTACTGAAAATTTACAGCAGCCAATTTTCGATTTTTTCACCCGATGATGACAATGGGACATTTTGGCACTCGTCCCTGTCTGGTCGTGTGAATTTTCTTCACCGTATTTTCCTAATTCGATAGCATCTAGCACTGTAAAATTCTGTTCGATTTTTGCACTTTATTCACTAGCACTCTTCTAGATCATACCAACCCGCGACCGAAAAACACATTCGCGAATTTTCTTCCCTTGCCAGCGAAGTTACAAACGCCAAAACTTGAACTACTCAGCGCCCGTCGCAGTGATCTCGGAAACTCGCAATTCAGTTCTCTTCGTTTGCTTCGCTTGCCTCTTCCCAACGTTGTGCAACTTATCTCGCTTTGTTTTGAGTGTATAGAAAATTTTGTTTGGCGTTTTCTTTTCGAGTGACGTTTATATTTTTGTTTTTCCTCTTTATATTGCCATCGTGAATAAAGGGAGCTGCCAACATAACAGCACTGAACTCGATGCTGTGCGTGTTTACTGGCGGGCTTGTACTACCGACGGAATTGTATCGTTAATATTCACTTTAGGGTTTAAACCTTGGGCTTGGCTTTAATTCATTGCCAATAATAAGCAATAATTCGAGAAGTTTTAAATTTATTTAAAATGAAACAATAAAAGCTCCTATTTGTCGACGTTATTGAGTCGAATTCCAGTCGCCCGGGCATACTCGGGCCAATGTATTATTAAGTTGTAGGCTTGCATTTCAGCTAAAGTCTGGGACAACATACTAGACTTGCGATATGTCCATGCAAATACACAAATTAATTGCCTTTAAATTAGACAGACCCTATTTGGATTAGTATAATAATGATTTGCGTTAGCATTTTAACCAATAAGTAGTCTATCAGTAACCTTCACAAACCCTAGGAATGGCATGATAACTTACGTATTTTGCTTTTTATTTTTTAAATAAAACAGTGAAGTAGTGTTGGGTACGCTTCGGTTTTTTTCCGTATATTTTAAATCAATTAAAAAAACAAGGACACAGGAATAACAAAGTGTATTTTTTTTATTTTTATTTATTTTTTTTTTATTTTTCATTTGGCCAACTTCCTCTGTAACGATGGAGTTGTTGGTGTAGGAGGAGGTTTAACATTCTGTGAAAGGAAATAAAAATGAATTAAAAATATCTGTGAAAGAATTACAAATTCTCCTACACTTCTCACTACTTTCGGAGTATTTGGTGTTGATGGGACTTTTGGACGTGGCACATCGTCACCACCGACAATTGTAACAGCCACTGGCCTCTGTTGTGAATCATTCAATCCTCGCTCTGTACTTGCACTCCTCGAGGCCGAACCGGATCTTTTAAACATTCCAGATATTCGGCCTCTTAAATCCTTTCTGCTCGATTGAACATCACTGGACATACTCACATCTGAATCTGATCCTTGTATCTGAAATAATTCAGTTTAGCATTAAGATTGAAAATTTGGAATTTATTTAGAATTAGGATTTCTTACAGATCCTTCACTTTCAGTTCCTCTACTCTTTGTTAGACTTCTCAGTTTTCCCATTAAGCCCTTCTTCTTTTTCCTTGGCCCACGGGGCATATCACTTTGTGTTGACCCACCAGATAGTCTGGAATCCATGCTAGAGTCACGTACTAGACCTCCAAGTTCTGAGTCAATAGATTGTATTGACGACATGCTACCATCGTCTTGTCTCCAAATTGACTAAAAATTTATTTGTATTAAAAACTCTATCCTACAACCGCATAAAGGTTTACCTGATCCTGCTGAATGGATTGATCAAGTGATAAGCTCTTTCTATACAAACTACCATTTTGTGTAGATGACCTGGATAATTTTCCAGATCGGGAAATACTTGAAGCACTTAGACCTTGTGGATCATTTTCTGTAGATACAGCCCTTCTCATTCCTCCTCTTCTAGACTTATTTCGCTCCCCTTCTTCATCACATAATCTCTGGTACCTACGAAGTTCCTCTGAGGCTTCTGCTAATCTCGCCAAAACGCTCGATATTTGGATAGTCGGCATACTTGGAGACGGACTGCGACTTCTTCTGACCGGCTCTGGTTTTAGCTGCTTTTGCTGTCCGACAGGAGCTCCAGGATTTGTGGCAATTTGAAGCTCTGGAGCTATCTTAACCAATTCATCCACAGTCTGCAAAAGGGCTCCAACCTTTTTCTCACCATCGTGTTCCAGTCGCCTTTTAGCCATTTCTCGTTCATAACGCTCCCGTTCACGTCGCAATTTTTCGTTAGAAGTACGAAGCTTAGCATGAGCATCTCGGAGCTCTAGAAGATCACATTGTAATTCAGAAATCTTTTTTCTTCCTTCCTCAAGTTCCTCCTCAGTCGCTCGTTTCAATTGTTCTAATTTCCTCTTAGATTCTAACCTTTCCTTGTCCCTTTCACGCTCAACTTCAAATAGGGTCTGTCTCAAATCACGAGCTAATGTTGAAGTCTCCTGAAGAAGACGTTGTTGCTCTTCTCGTTCCTTTTGCCAAGACAATTCCAATTTTGTCTTCATTCCCGGAATCTTTGTGCGACCTGATCCTATTAAACGATCTTCTTCATACTCATTCAGTTTGGAAGTCATTTCGGAGATTTTAATTTCATTAGCACTACGTTCTGATATCAGTTCCGTTTTTAATTTACTAACTTCTAGACGAGATTCACATAGTTGATCCTCCAGACAGCCGACCTGGAAATTTAAATTTAGTCTTTTTTTGGGCTTAGCAAATAAAGTTTACCTGTTGTTCGAGGTACAGGATTTTGTTTTTATCATCTTCATCGCCACTATTTCCAGAGCTACGGCTTTGTCGACCACTACTCTGCTTTAAATCCCCGATTTTCTTTTGTGCTGATTCCAGCATTTGTTTGAAGGCATCACGATCCTTTTTAAACCTCTCACATTGCCTCTGAAAATAATGGTATTGTTAAACTCTTACTTTGAAGATTTGAAGGTATTCCGTACCTGCATGGAATTCAGTTCAGCACTTAAGTTTTTCACCTGTTGCTCATACCTGAGCCTGGTTGAAGCTATCTCAGATTTAGCTGTTAGTTCGGAATTTTCTAATCTGAAAAGTCAAATTGACTAAGTAATAGTACAATAGATCTGAGTGTAGCCTTACTTTATTCTTAACTTTTTGAGTTCAGTTTCTAGCTGGTTGTTGTGGTCGTTCATGCTTCTTTGAGCTTTATTCAATCTTTCGAAGTCGGCTAGTTTCTTGGCTAACTCGTCATTATCTTTCCTTAATTGCATTACCAGATCCAGATTCATGGTATTTTCCTTCTTTAACTTTTCGAGTTCACCCTCCTTTTCGGCTAATGATGATTTAAGCATACTCTTTTCATACTGCATCGCTCCAGTTTTAATATTCTTCGATTGCAGCTCGGAAATTTTCTTTTCAGCATCTTTCAATTTTTGGGCTGTCTCCGCCTTCTCCTTTCTAAGATTTTCTAGTTCTGATTGCTTTTGTTTCATGATATTTTGTTCCGTCTGCAAACTCTGTTTTTCAGTAGCCAATTGTGCCTTTAAAAAGACATGTTCTTCGGTGAGACTTTCGAACTTTGCATTAAGGTCTGTATATTTCTTCATCTCTCTTGCAAGTTCTGCTTGAAATTCTTCAACTTGTTTCTTAGCTTCTTGCAATTTTTTGGTAGTTGCTGCATCGACCTTTGATCCAGCTTTTGATTTTAAATCCAAAATCTCTTTTTCGAAGGCCGATCTTGTTTTCTCAGCAGATTTTCTTACTGATATTAACTCATCGTCTAGATCAGAAACCTTCTTCTCCCAACGTTCACGCTCTTTTCTCTCCTTCTCGAAGTCCTTTTCAAGTGATGATATCTTGTCTTTTTCTCTTTTTACTTGAGTCTCCAAGGTAGCCTTAGCGGATTCGGTCAGTTTTATCTGTATTCAAATAAAATTAAAATGGAACTGATGATTTATTTTTTAAAAGGTAATTTTACCTGAGCGTCCTGCTTTTTAATTTTATCCTCAAGATCTTTAATTTTTGAACTCAATTTTGAACTTTCTTCCTCGGATTTTTTTAGTTTACTTTCTAATTCTTTAGCAGATTGTGATTGGGACGAATCTTTAGATGATTTTAATTTTTCTGAAAGCAATTAGAATTAAACAGTCAAGAACAGGGTACATATAAGTGGAATTTGTACGCACTTAGTTCAGTATTGGCGGCGTTAAGCTGGTCCCTTACATCTTTTAATTCCTTTTCTACCGAGTTCTTTTCCGATTCTAGTTTCTTTATTTTATCCCCTCCGCTATTAAAAACCATAGCCCTCATTTCTTTAATTTCATCTTCAAGTTCTTCTACCCATTTCTTCAGATGATTTTTCGGAGTAAGATCAGTGATCTTTTTCGGAGTCCGAGGTGGCAGTTTTTCATTAGCTTCTTGTAGAATAAATTTCAATTTGGAATCAAGTTCGTCACGCTCCTTTTCGGTTTTACTTAGAGATTCTTTAAGTTTTGTTAGCTCTACACTATTCGCTAAAGATCCATTCTTTTCAACACTCGGTACTGAATTCTTTCTTAAATTTTGTAATTGAAGCTTTTTGTTTTCCAGCCCCAATTTTTCATTCTCTTGTTCAAGATTGGATATCTTTCCTCGCAGTATTTGGGCTTCTTGTTCTACCATCTCAAGTTGTCGCTTAAGATCAAGTTTTTCTTCCAAAGATCCTGATCGTGTAAGAGTTTTACCCGATTTGTTCTTAAATGTGGTTATTTCAGCTTGCAGTCTTTCGATCAATTTATCTTTTTCCACTATGGATTTTCTTAACTCAAACATTTCATCTTCTAGAGCCTTTTGCTTTTTATCGCTAGAATTTTTGGATAGTAGGGATGGAAGCTTTTTACCACCTGTTTTGAGTTTGTCTTGGAGTTCTCTAATTTGTTTCTTTGACTCGATATTCTCAGCTTCGAGGTCTTCAACCTTTTGCCGAAGGACTGAAGCTTCCTAAACGTGTAGATATTAATTAAGAGAAATTACCTTCGAAGGATTTTATACTTTACCTGCTCATTTAGTTCTAGTAACACTCTCAGTTCTGCAGGATCATCCTCGTCTGAGATTCCCTCGTCGTGTTCTACAGGTGGCTCAGGTGTTAACCGAGCATTGGGACTGAGTTTTCGACCTTTCATATAATTTGTAAATATAAGTATAATTTTATGGTTTTAAACTTAAATTTTGTTAAATAAAAGATAAGCAGGAATGACAATATTCATGTTATATAATGGTAAAACAAATTTACATTGTTATAACGTGAGATAATGCTCCTTATTTTTATACTAAGGTAGTAACAAGGTATAAACTATTAAGAATTTTTTTGTAAAAGCATTTGTTACTATATTAGAAATGATATTATGAAAAATATTTATTAAGAAAAAAATGTTCAATTATTTTAATTTTATGACTGTTTTGTTAATCACCAAAAATTAAACGATAAATGAGCAGCTTAAAAAAATGGCACAAAAGCCGGATAGCCGAAAGAAAGGTATTTTGAACGGAAAAGGCAGAAACACAAATAAATTAAAAACTATTCGGGCAAAGGGAGTTCTTGACCTATTGCTCTAGGCATTACAATATATTTTTAAAAGAGTATTTTAATTTATACTTCTTGCTCTCGATGCCATTTTTTTCAACTGCATCATCAGGGACTCGTTTTCATCTTCTACTCGGGATGCCTTCTTCCGTAAACTTTCTGCCTGTAATTTAGGGTTAGACATTTTATTAAAATTTATTAAACAAATTCACGATTTTTAATTGTTGTATTAAATTATTTGTATATAGAAAAATAGAATCGATATATTTCTTTTGGAAATGTACTTAGGTTTCAAAAAACAATATTTCGTATTATGTACCTTTTATATTTTTCTGCCTTTAAAACAAAATTAGCAGCTAGAGCAAATTAGTGAAATAGAACGAAGTGCGACGGGATAGAACACATAGTGGCTACTTGCTATTGGTTAACTACATTTAAGATGATGCATTTTATTGCAGGCATATTTCACTACCTGAAATCACTGAGACCAATGCCTGCGACACAATACTGGGAAAGAAGTAGCCTTGTAATGGAGGGAACGAGAAAAATGAAGGTCTATTTGAAGAAGGAACTAATTTTTGCTGTTGAACATCTTTTGGTATTTCTTCAGTTTGTGTGAAAGAGGTTCTATATGAAGAAGATATTCCCTCTCGTTCATTTTCTTTTCGTTTTTCATCAGTTTGTGTGGAAGAACAGATTTTTGAGTTTTCTTCTATATCCATTTGTGTCCCACAATCTAATACATCTGGACAAATTTTTACTCGACCCTCTGTAGTGCACTCAACGTTCTTTAAAAATAATGAGAGATATCCATAATCAGGAGAAGCTTCCTGATCTCTAGTAGGTACATAAGTCTGAGTTGCACGTGGTAGCGCAATACTTTCAATAATTTCTGTTTGAACCCAACGATTTTCTTTTGGTGGAATATGTCTACGATGTCTCAGTCTTTGGCTCTGTTTTGTGATTCAATTTATTTTCTAAATTAATCAAGAAAAAATAGACAAATCACTTACTTCTTCTTCAGCGAATTTTAACTGCTCTTTAAGATCAGCCTCGCGTTCTAAAGAATCCCGTAAATCTCGCATTAGCTGTTCTGGATCTTCTTGAGATCCACCTCTGGTTAACGATTCCCTTGAGAATTTTCCATCAGCCGAAGTCGACTTGCCTATTACACCTAAGCTCGGTGTCTTCCTCTTGCCTGGATTTTTCGTTTGTTCAGCTTCTGCCTGAATTTAAAAAGGAATATTCAGTAAAAGTGGATTACTGATATCAAAAGGTTTTTTATTTACTTGCAGTCTTCTTGCCAATTCATTCGCCAACTTTAGATCGTCCTCCAGTTTCTTAACTTTAGCAGCCATATCAGTGCCGCCTTGTGTCCCAAGAGCCTGTTTTTCCATCTCAAGCTGCTCAATCCTCCGTTCAGATTTCTTTAACTTAAAACTAAGGATTCTGCAATTTTTGGTCGTTTGTTCAAGCTCCTTTCGCAGTGTCGTGAATTCTTCGACCTGATCCTCCCTAAAGTTATCGTGCATTTCATCAATCTCTTGTTCCATACCCCGCAATTCCTTCTTGATATCATCATTCTCATCCATCAACTCTTCACAGAGTTGTTCCGCAGCCTGGAGTTTCCTCCTCAGTTCGTCTTCGACTGTCTTAGCCGGTCTAGAATTCAAGTCATGCTCTAATTCTTTAACCCTAATCGAAAGACTCCTTTTGTCATCTCTCAATTCCTCAACTTGTGTTTTAAGTTCGTTAACTTTTTGCTGAAGTTTCAGAGCTTCTGAGGCAGCTGTTCTGTTGGGTCCAGTATCAATCGATGCCAGTCTTCTTAGAAGGATATCGCTCTTGTCCCTTTCAGCTCGTTCTGCACGTGCCTTCATTTGTTCCAGTTCCTTTTTCAAGTTCTTAATCTCTTCCTGCAGTTCTTTATCATTTGGATCCACTAAAGTCGTATCGGTGGTTTCAGTAGTTAAAGAGGCACTATCATCTTGCTTCTTTGAAGCATTCTCTTTAATCTGTATAAGAAATTCGACGTCCTGTTTTGTTTTTATTGTATCATCCTGTTTTTTCACTGTAGTCGTCTTCTTAGGAATACCCTCTGGTTTACGTGTTTGAGTTTCCGTTGAACGTTTTCTTTCACGCTCTTTTTCCTTCTCAACGGATGGAGATTTTTCTCTAAAAAAACGAATAAATGAAAATTGATATGGATTTTTAAAAGTATGATATACCTTTCAACTTTTCGTGGTACGGATCTTTCTCTGCTTGATTCTCGTTCATTGCTATTTTGTTTCTTAAGTAAATTCATTTTTCGAACACGTTCAGCCAGGGAATCCGTCTTAAGGATGACGAGATCTTCGTCCTTATTGGCCGATGAAGGCGGTACCGGTGGCCTTCGCATTGTGAAACTTTCTTCAAACTACGTTAAAGTAAACATAAAACGTGTTAAAGTTACTTTTCTTACTTTGAAGGAAGAAAGAACATCAATAAATGGCAGATTCTTAGAGGATTTTAATTTTGGGAAAGTTTTTTTTAACTTGCAAACTTGCACTTCCGCTTATTTCCCCCAATTTAAAAAAAATATTCTGAATACTATTGGCTATTTTAATGAGAAAAAATTAAATTTATTTCTCTACAAAGAAAACAGAACCCATAAGTGTTTCTTATTTAAATAATTGAAGTCGTTATCAGTTTTTTGGCTCTAATTGGGATATTTTTGATCCAGTTTTGTTTTCTGAGATCTGAAAGGCGCTCTTTATTTTGGTACCTCATCTGCTGAGGTCTTGAAAAGTTGAAATTTTTCCCCCAAAAATTTGTAGGCTAACGGCTTTGGATTTCTTCGAAAGTTTAACGAAATTTAACATACTCTTCTTTCGACGCCAAATGAAAGTAGACACAGAGGGCAACTTCCACTAGCCTTTTTTTGGCGCAGGCAATTCTAACGCTCGAAATTAAATTTCAAACACGCGGAAAATGCGAATCTTATCCAATTTTTTAACAATTATAATTTTTTTTTTCATAGCCTTAAGAAAAATTCGCTATAGAAAGTGGAATAAAAATTTGGTTTACAAAAATTTTATTAAGATAACTGCCATTTTTTTGGAATTATATTTTCAATTAGAAATACCTCCCTAACATCCAACGTTGTGGTATGCCGTCGTTGTGGTATTTGAATGCTAACAGATACTTCGGGATTCTTCTCATTGAAGCCATCTGTAAGTTTTTCAGATTCTTCCAAATCTGGTGTCGATGTCCAGGAAGACGGTCGTTTACGCAATTCTAAGTTATAGTGAACAACTTTGTTGAGTATAAAAGTGTCGCAAGCAAAAGAGTGAGTACACAGATAGGTGGTAGATAAGTAGTAGACAGTTAGCAGACGGCGGTTAACAGTTAATCACATAGTTTTGGTAGATAAATTGCAGCGAAGAAAGTAAGTAACTAGTTTTATATTTGGTTAGATACAATACTCACCAATACTATTGCCATTATCGGATAGGGTGGAGAGGTTTTGGGTTGAGGTCCAAGTCCTACCTGGTGCCCTGAAATTAGTAGATTTTCGTTTCTGTATAACCCACTTTGAATCGATAGGAGGTAAGAAAAAGTACATCTCATCGAAATAAATAAATAATTCAATTGGAAAAGGCGATTAAATCAAAAAATTTCTTTAATAGTTTTCCTTTCAAATAAATAAATAGAAGTTAGATATTAATAACAGAATGAGTCAGATATTATGGAATTGTTATCATTAATTTTAAAGAGTAAAAATCAGAAAGTTTAGAACTGAGTGAAAAGAGTTAAAGGAAGCAAACTAAAGGATTTTTTACTATACAGGGTGGTTTTTAAAAAATTAAATTGATTGAATTGTTCGTTAGAAATTTCATGTGTCTCGTCGAGACTTATTTGCGCTTTCCCAATTGACTTAATACCCTTTGAAACACCTTACATGGAAATCTTACTTAGTACTTGTTGAGTCCGATAAGCTTGGGGATGATGCTGCTATGTCCTCGCTACCCCTTTTTCCACCATGTTCCTTGTAATCTCGAAAACATCGCTTACACCTGGTTGGCCATCTTACCTGTGGGTGAAATCCTAGCGGACATAGCTGATCCCCTTTTGCTAGTGGATACAAGTGATGCATAACTCGTCAGATATTGCGGGGGCTGAAAGTATAATTAAGAAAAACACATCTCTCAGAATTGCGTCAACAGGTACTGAGTTGTGGGCATTTTCCCGCTTTTGTCGTCATCCCGGCCACAGCTTGTGTCTAGAGAATTATGCGATGACCCCTAGTGTGCGTCTTAGCGATCCTCTTGGATCGCCGCCAAGTAATCATCAGCAAAAACGTAATAACAAGAGTCGGACACGTTTTCGGCAAAACGAAATTCTTTTGTATTTCATTTTTTTTTGCTGTTGGTGGAGGAGGAGAAGGCGGGGCCGGAGGTGGTGTGCGAAGAGGTCGTCGAAATTGATAGGTTTTTGAAAACGTGATGAAATTACCCATTGGGAACAAAACGCGACGGATCTTCGTCCTAAGTGAAGAGAAAATAAATCTTGCGAACGATTGATTTATTTGATGGGGTGTAGTTTAGACGGCGGTATTCCGACAAGCCGATGATTCGTTGGTATGGCTCGTTTTATATCGCGGAGATTAAAAGATTCCTTTTTCGTTCCCAAGGTCAGGATTGAGAGAATATTTTTCTACTCGAAAGTGATGTACATTGCAATCAAAAATATTGGTAAAATGTAGACCTTGGAGATTCCATGAGTTTCAGATAAAGTTCTTGTTTTCGTTACGTTACACAGAATTTTTTGTTTTTTGGTTAACGTTTTTTTTCTTTTAATACTATAAAGACGCAACGTAAAACATGAAATATAGGAAAGACATGAAATATAGATTAGAAAGGAGCCTTAGAAAAACAATCCCTAAATATAATAGAGTAATGTCGCTACTTTTCCCAGTAGTATGTGTGCTTCATACTACTTTAACTAAGTATTTATTAAAATTATAAATAAATTATATTTTAGTAAAAGACTAGGGATCCTGAAAATAATAACAATTATCTGAGAAATTTGTCTAACTTGATATAGCGCAACTAGTACATAAGAAACTCTTGTCCAAAAGGTTGAGGTTAAGCCAGGTCTGCTAATTTGAGAGCTTCTAGTGAACTAGTTCCCAGGAGATAGAGAGTGTGGCGTTAGGGGTGGGCAAGTAGAGCTTTCTAAACACCAGCTCGCATTTCTTTTATATAATCAATATGCTTAGCTAAGTTGCAAAAGCAGATCAATGGTGTTATAGAATTCGTGGATACTTACTGATAGGTTTTAATATTTTAGCGAGACTGCACATGCAATCTATTTACAAATAGATTTGTAGAGGCAAAATCATACTTAGACTACAGAAAATAAAAATAAATTTATTATTATTATATGTATAGAAATAATGAATCAAAAACGAACTAACAAAGTTCATATATTCCAAGGACAAAACCTCATTTCATACTTGTGCGTAAAAAAATTAAAACAAAAAAAAAAATATAGTCTACAATGCTTTAATTATGCACAGTATTCAACGCAGATGCGCATAATTAAAATTTTAAAAATACATCAAAACCTAAATAGCAGCTGAGTAATGAAGGACATTGTTTTTAATATAATAGTTTGATCTAATTTCAAAATAAACAATTTTTAGAATTGAGGTGAAAGGAAATTAAAATTATGGTATCCCAACTTGCATGTCCCCAAAGTCTGAATGGATTTTGTTTCTAAAAATAAATATCTTTAAAATAACAATAAAAAACTTGGCAATTTTGTTCAGTTTTGGCCAAGAAACTATTTTGAGTCATCAAACTTTTGCGATTAAAAATAGTGTGTTTCCCTTAAACTTGAAAAGTGTCTTGGTCAGTATTTGCCTTTTTTAAATTGTTTTTAAAACCGGATTTGGGCAAATTCACAACATAAACCCGATAGCAATTACTTTAAATATTCGATGATTCAATATTAAGATGGTTCTAGAATTATTAATTCATTACTTTTATTCGTAATTAAGTAACAAAAAAATGCAAACTTTTTTTAAAGGGTTGTTATTAACGTTAAGAATAGTGTTGTTTTTTTTTTCTCGTACACAAAAAGTTTTTTTCTTAGAAAATTTCTGCAATTCGCAGCATTTAGTTTGAAAGTGCTTTTCTTAGAAGATCTGAGAGAACGTGATTTTAACTTTATGAATTGTAATAAAAAACAGTTCTCCAACTACTTTTTGTTCTTATTGTATAAAACTCTATTGCAAATGCGGAAAGCGAGCTTTAATAATTGGATAAAAAATGAAAAAACACTACCCGATTATTGGAAGAATTAAGAAAAATGAAAGTGATATGAAAAGATCAGTGATTTAAAGATAATAGTTTAAATAAATAATATTTAGCGTCTAGATGACAGGTAGGAAGAAATTATCAATACATTTAAAGTGTTCGGAACCCTGCAAAACCCTCTTAATATATTTAAGAATCTTTGCTAGAGTAATGACCGTTTGTCTCGAAATTCTGTCGAGCTCATTTGAAATCTAAAAATATCACAAAAGAATTCAGTAGAACCAGATCACGATTCACAATTGAAAAGAAACAGGCAGACAGGAACAGAAAAAAAAAGAATTATTACGAAGACCTGGGCTAATTTTTCTTGTCCGTTTTCTAAGATTACTATATAACTAATGGGGGAATTTGGTCGCGAACGTGGCCGGCAACCGCTGATGCAAATGGACCAATTGCATAGATAAGCAAAAACACATTGGCCATTCCAATGAGGAATGGCCCTAGAGATATGGGGGAAAAACAGCAACGAGTTTTCACAAACGAAAATAAACATCCCGGCACTTTAGCTTCCAAATATCGGCTCAGCTGAGCAAGAATGGCGAGAGAAAATAGTAATGTATGTATGGAGGCAGAGAACGGGCAGACTTAAAACTGAGGAGCATGCGCTCGAAAAATTGAGCAGTGAGTTGCCGAACACTACTAACCCAATTTAACCCTAGAGAAGACGGGGTCCAAAGGAATAGCAAATACACCGGTTCTGCCTATTTCGTCAGTTTGTCCCAAAAGTAGTCTGGAGCTGAGGGAAGAATTTATGGGCCACAGGCTAGTCTACTGATTTATTTGAAAATTTCAAACAAGACAACAATTTCGAACTTACTTTATTTTTGGTGATACGATTGGATTAGCTAGGCTGGCGAATCGGGTGTGTGCGACAACAGCTCTCAGCTCTCCAATAGTTTTAATGTAATCCAATGAATTGCGTTGCGTAACATTTATGGGATATGTTGGCGTCGTAATTTGAAGAACTTCGTTCAAACTGAATTCTACCAGGAGCCCTAATCAACTGCTCTATTGTATTAAATTTTGATTCCAAAAATATTCACACTATTACTGTTTCACTATTTAACACAATTTTGATATCATAAATCACATACAGCAAAAGTAAAGGCAATTTTGCTCTTTCGTTAAAAATAGACACTTTTTTTCTTCACACGAACTCGGAAATACATCTTAGCGAAATCGAATAGAAAAAAGAGCTAGTAGAAAAGAAATTTAAACTTATCTCTATTATTTTTCCACCACAAGTGATATTTTTTTTATTTTTTATAAAATTTTTTTATTTTTAACAATACCCACGACGAAAAAAAAGAAACGAAAAGCACAGCCCTAAGAGACAATGAGAAAATATTCACATATATAAAAAGACTCAACCATTCCCGGATCTTCCCGACCAAGTCGCTTGGCAGCCCGAAATTTACTAAAAGTTAATTTTGTAAGTAATTTGTTCAGTATATCGCCGAGGATGCTCTGTGGCTGCTGGGAACAGACCAGCTCTAGATTTCCTATATGTATTCGCAATCTCTCTCCTCGTCCGGTTTTTCACTTTTCTCAACATAGTGAAAAGAGTTCGGTCTAGTTGCGCATCTGGCGCAATTTGAATTTTTTGAAAAAAATAAAATTTTCTTTTTAGTACCTCAAAGATTTTCTTAAAAGCGTAATGATTAGGAGGGTTTGGTTTTTTTTATGTGGTAAATTTGCCATAAAATTGATCTGTAGAGGTTTGTAACTGATAATTGTAGCTCTCTAAATTCTTTTGTCCAATTTTTTGGAATCGTTCCAAAATCTTTGAAGTTAGCATATGGAGGCAATTCATCGTCTTCGATTAGGAATAGTTTTCTTGGAAATTATAGAGAAACGTGTCTTGTTCCTTTGATATATATACTAGCATGTTCTTACTCTAAGTTAGTAATAAATTTTAATCAATCGTCAAGTGAACAAATGTAGTTTATTTTCAAGTACACCAGCACGCAAAAGGTAGAACTCATAAGTCATAGGTTGAGTTTAGTTTGTTTGTTTGTAGTTATTCCATAAGATTTATGTTATAGTTATTGCACTTTTACTACTTTTTGTGAGTATGGGACATTCTTCGGATTTAAAATTTCCTTGAGATGGTCAAATTAAAAAACTTTACTTCTTTGTCCACTAGATTTATTAAAAATGTTCTCTAACTTCTAGATGAGAACCACGAGTTTTTTAATGGCTCCAATATTTTGGGAAGTTTAAGACTGGTATTTACTTTGGGATTTTAAAATTTGAACACATTTAGGATGTTAAAAGGGTCTAGTATTTATTTTTAAAAAGTGTATAATAAAATAAAGCAAATATGATAAATTATTTACATCCTTTATAATCTGATAAACCCCAAATAAGTTTAAAAAATAGCTTAAAGTTCTTGACAGCGTACTTAAGTAGTTCCACAAAACCCTAATAGTATAGCACTTGCAGTTCCCGCCACTTAATTAACGCCAGTAAAGTATTCAACTTTTTTTTCTTTAAAAGAATTAAATTCTGCATTCATTTCTCAAAGACGCTAATGCAGTAGCTAGAACTGGTCTTTTTCTTTAATAGAAATAAAAGTAACAAAAATTCTTAAAAATAAAACTCCATAATTCAAGCAGCTTTAATGCAAATTCTTCTTGGCATCCTTTATCGTAAGGAGTGAAACGTCTCCAGACATCACGGACAGGTCGGCTAAACTATTATTAACGGTCTGATTCAAAGGTGCATTCCGTTTACTCTCCGGTGGGGGTGGCATGTTCATTTTGAATTTACCCTCATGCCGAATCACAGAAGCCGAAGGCTGCAGATAGCGATGGATTTTGTCTCCGCCTGGGATCACCACTGGAGCTCTTTGATCCACGACCTAAACATGGTAAAATTATAAATTAATTTTATGAGTTCGTGTACAAATTAAAGAAATAAAATCACATGTTTGTACTCAGATGAAATATACGCCTTCTTTGGCAAGCTGCTAAACGCCTTAGTTTTCTTCATATCCCCTTGATATTGATGCTGTCTACTTTCAAATTCTAATTCCCTAACCACTTTAGAATGGTAGACATCCTGTGATGGTTTTACATTAGCCGTAAGAGGCACCTTCGGCGTACTCTTAATGTAGGCTCCCACTGGACTTATGATATGACCGAAATTCGAAGGCTTCTTTCCAAACGTATTTTTCGTTTGAGGAATTCGTGTACATGATACAGGTTTCTTGAAAGTCTCACCAAATTTGGACTTCTCGTTAGATGTGACAGTCTTTCCAAACATCTTCGGGACGGCACCCTTTGGGGTGTACGGAGAAGTTTTCGGAGATGGAACGTTCAGCATCTGAGGTTTAGGCGATATTGTTCTTGTTGTTATACATATTTCAGGCATTGTAGTTGAAGTTAAAAGAGCGTTTTCAACTACTTTCGGTTTAGTCCCCTTTTCAGTCAGATACTTAATGCCCTGTTGCATGATATACTCCATTTCTTCGATAGTATCATTAAATTCCCTAGAGACATTCACGTTTTCTGAGCCATCTTCAGTCTTATCGAGCTGCATCGAAAAGCCTTGATTAAGATCCTCACTTTGAGTATCATTCTCATCATCAGAAAGTTCTATGATTGTTGATTTAGCTTTAACGACCTGGGAACGTCTGGGAGTTCGCAAAAAACTATTGTTCAGGTCGATTAAATCATCTGGTGGCTGCTTACCCTCCAAGCTATCTTCAGCTAGGGAGGAAACATCGCTCATCGTGTTTTTCGTCTGATAAAGTGAGTCCTGAGTCATATCTTCAGAAGATTTGTACTTAGAGGAAATATTGTAGGTAGCATTAGGGGAAAGCAATCCTTGGCCAATCTCCCCTCCATAGAAAGTATGCTTTTTCTGTGGAAATAATGTCTCCTCCGGCTTGTTAGATTCTGATGGCATGTCTTGGGAGCTGCCAGGATCCTGTTCTTTAGTTTCAAGTGAGGATTTTAAGGAATTTGTAAGATCTAAACTGGAACTAACATCAGTATTTTCAGTTCTGTTTACAGTATACGATGCTGAGGAAGAAGAGCTCTCTTCTGAATGGGATGCATTACTTGCTCCTTGCTCCTGACACTTTGAAGCCTCTGATTTGTCCTCATAGAACATTGTTTTCTCAAGACTGTCTTTAGTCATGTTGCATTGGCTTTCATCCTCCTGAACTTTCTTCTTAACGATTTTTTCAGCCTCACTTACAGTTTCATAGTTCTCTGAAGAAGTATAACCCCCCTTTTGTGCTGTTTTGTAGCTAAAAGATGACGAGGAAGATGTCTCGGATGAAGATGACTCCTCCAAGATTGTTGAAGGTCTCAGCAGTCCAACCATTTTAACTGGAGATGGATCTCGGCCAAGAATTGAATCATCTTGGATCAATGTTTCCTCCCACATGCCTGTTGGAGCTTCAATATTTTCGAGCTGTGTCTGTTCAGTAATTGGAAGCTTAGCTTTTTCTTGAAAATCATTAAGTAGACGTTCTAAAGCATCCTCCTCTGGATCAGACGCTTTCTGGCAATCCGCATAAGATCTCACGTAATGGAATAAAGTGCTATCAGGATCAGAAGCAGATTTATTGCACATTTTTTCGACACGCTCGAAGCTTTCGTCGGTAGTTTGTCTCAAAATTGAGGGCTCATCGCAAAATGTAGAATCGTTGTGGCTTGTGTACTTTGAAGAATAGTTACTGAAATTCGTTGTATTCTGTGAGAAGGTTGAAAATCGCATTCCAGTGCCTTGTTTATTTGAATAAAAATCGAGAGGCTGTGCAGTTTCATCTGGGTCAAAATTTTCCTTATCTCGTGATCTTGGCATTTTTAGCTCTTTAAAATGATTCAACTCGTCGAGAAATTCCTTACTGAAATCTAACACTGGCCTGAGTTCAGTAGTTCCACAATTATTCTCCTTTGCCCTATGAGGTCTTTGCGAAGAAGAGAAAAATTTCAAATTAAGAAAAATGGAACCATCACTAGCCACCATGCATTACTTTAAAATCTATCAACATGTAAGGAAAAATATTGAAGGAAGGTTCCGCCTGGGTGTGAAATTTTATTCTAAGGTATTTAAGTTACTAATTCTAAGCGGGAACCTAACAAAATTAATTACAGGGATGTCACTCAAGCTAATTTTTCTTCTTTCTATGCTATGCTTTACTAACCGCTCGGTGAACAGCAAAGACTTTAGACGGGCGAACCAAGCGTCACTTCCTTCGAATTTTTCCAGATCGGACATTTTTCACGCATTTAAATTAGAAAGCCAAGTAATTATCTTACTTTTTGTCGGAAATTCTACAAATAAAACACAGGAAAACGGGCTACAACACTTTGACAGCGTGACTTGTTTAGTACCGGATAATTTTTGATTTGAAAACAGTTGCAGGTGTAGCAATCTTAAGAAAAAATTTAACGAAGTCTACCAGGTGATGTTTTGATTTTGGAAAAATTATGAATTAAACAATCTAATTCAAAATTATGTATTTAATATTTGTTAACAAAAAATAAGAAAACTATTTTATTCCAGAGATGTAAAGTATTATTCTGTCAATTTCGTTAAGCTTGTTAAATGTTCATACATTTTCAACTTGTCAAAGATTCATGGTTATGTTTAATAGCAGCGTATTTTTTACAATTTAAGTTATGAGAATTCGACGTCCTAGAGGAATAACAAGTGTCCAGTTTATGGTAGTTACTGCAGTTGGAGTTATAGCAGGTGCTTATATTTGGCAACCACTAATACTTCGTTACAGAAAAGACTCTTCAAACAAAACACCGGCAACTGAACAGTCCCCAGCAAAGTTGAGAAAACACTTTATTTCTCTTCGCTGCAAGCTTATAACTTTAATTTTTAGATGACGTTAGCCGACGGTTTTCGGAACCTAAGAAATTCTCCCACCGGTCTGCTGGCCTTCGGTATTTTTAGCACCCTTGCCTTTGCCTGCACCTACAGGGCATTCATCCATCCCATGGTAGAAAAGAGACGACTAGCCAAATCAGAGGCCTTCGCGGAGTACGTTTTCCGTAAGGAGCTTGAAGACGGCGACGACGACCGTCGGAGCGAATGAGGTACGGGTTGCTTTTAAAGCGGGTTATAGTATAAAAAGTAGTTTTGTTGGCTTTTGTAGAACTTTAATTAAAACTTTATCACTTGACATAAATGCAGCCGTTCCGCGGTGTTACTTTAGACCTTAGCAGCCTCACTTCCTTTTTAAATCATCCACACTACCTTTCTTTGATGCAAGGTTCACTTTAGAGCCAGACGTTTTATTTAGTTCCATACAAATAAATCTCCCAACGTTGATTAAGGCATCTAAGTCGACTCCAGTTTTGATTCCCATTCCATGCAGCATGTAGACAACATCTTCTGTTGCCACATTGCCTGTTGCTCCCTTGGCGTACGGGCAACCACCCAGTCCAGATACGGAGGAGTCAACCACTGATATTCCTGAAAAAAAGTATTTTTAAAGTCGTTCTTCCCGAGCGCGGATTTTCTCACCGAAATCCAACGATGTTAGGATATTGGCCAGCGCCTGGCCGTACGTATCATGACAATGAATAGCGAGTTTCTCAGGAGGAGCAACCTTCACCACTTCTGCCAGCATTTTTCTAATAGACCCAGGTGTCCCTACGCCAATTGTGTCTCCAAGGGAAATTTCGTAGCATCCTAAATCTAATAAAGGCTCTACAACTTTAACAACAGCCGACGGCTTTATCGTTCCCTCGTAGGGGCATCCAACTACTGTTGAAATATACCCCCTCACCTTGATGTTCTTGCCTTTAGCAGCCTCCAGAATAGGCTTAAACCTCTCAATACTTTCAGCAGCCGTGCAGTTCACGTTTTTCATAGAGAACGAATCCGATGCTGCTGCAAACACTGCAACCTCCTGGGCCCCAGCGGCGACGGCACTTTCAAACCCCTTCAGATTTGGTGTGAGGACTGGGTAAGAGACTCCAGCAGCTTTCGTAATCCCTTTCAGAACCTCTGTGTTATCTGCCATTTGAGGCACCCACTTTGGGCTAACGAAACTCGTCGCCTCTACCGTTTTTAGACCGGTTTTCGATAACTGATCGATAAAGGCGATTTTAACGGCTGCTGGCACAATTTTCGGTTCATTTTGGAGACCATCTCGAGGTCCAACTTCAACAATTCGTACGTGCTGAACACATCCGGGGGTCTGCTAACAGATGCGGTTAAGTAGAATTTCGGGGTGCTTAAACTCGTCTACTTACTGTTGAATATGTTCTTAGAGATTGTATTGTGTGCTTAATTGTGCTACGGTAAAGTGACATGCTGTATAAAAGTAAAAAAAATTAAAAAGAAAGGCGTTTGAAAATCACAAATAAGCTGAACGTTCGAGCAGCTGATTATGACAACTTGGTATTTCTTATCATAGGGAAGGAACGAAATGGAAGCGGAAATAAAACTGAAACGCGAATTTATCATCATGTATTGCTAAAATATTTTTGCAAATTCATGTTGAATTACTAATTTATTTTTTATTTAAAAAAGAAATTTTGACTAAACTTATTTTTAGAGTTATGTTTCTTATTTCTATTAACTATTTATTGATTGTTAATCGCTTTTGGGATTTGCTTTTAAAAAAATATAATTCAAGAAACGTTTACGAAGGAAAAAAAAAAAAAACAAAATAAAACAATGCATATTTTCAAAATACTTTTAGATTGGGATCCACAAAAGAGTTTTGGAATTCTGAATGAATAAGAAAAGAAAAGTGAAGTATTTAGGACAAAATTATAAAAAAATGAAGTGACATTCCTTTTTGCAATTTTCCCAAGCAAAAGTATGTTGAATTTCTATGAATAAGAAAAACTTATTCTTAATGTTGAATAAAATAATGTTGAATTAAATTAGTAATATAAATATGTTTTAATAAATTAAAAAATTGCAGACTATATTATTCAATAAACTTCAATAAACGAAAGCCAATAAGATTTCTATATATTGTTTTATTCTAAGGTAATTTTAAAATGATTTTTTAAGTTATTCAATTTTTCTATATATTTTTCAATTTTTGTTGAAATCCGAATTCTTTAGTATTTATAATATATTGCATATTTTCCAGACCAATCCGATGAGGTTTTCATTCAAAAGAAATTTTAGCCTTTTATTATTTCACCTCCACGAGTAAAAATATCGAAAATTTTCGAAATGTTATGTTGGACAAATTCGGTCGCACTTTTTGAAAAATATGTCGTATAGATCTAGTACATGTATCCACAGATCCTATGGGGCTGAACTCGGTCGCAGTCTCGGCTGCACGGCGGCGGTACAGTAGCATATAGTGAATGGGGGTAATATGTGTGAGCCAGTAAATCGAAATGATAGAAGATAGATAATTACATTTTTATATTATATATATATAAATATATACACATATGAAAATTCGTTCAGCCTTGGCAGAACGTACAGCCGTTTTGGTTTTTACGCGAGTTCACCCCTGAAGGGGCCGAGAGTACGACGGTCTTTGATATTTTCCACGAGTCTTTGTATTCTAGGCCGTCGTGCCGCTGAGATGCAGCCGTTGATTATTTATACTCGGGTATTATTCACGTTTTTTAAATGAATTATGTATTTTTTTATTCATACTTTACTGAATATTCGTAAACTTAAAATCTGGTGTACATTCCTAGTAGTAGTTAATAAAAGAAAAAATGAGTAAAAAATAAAATAAATTACATGAATTTAAATTTGTAAACATTGATTATACGCAGGAAATTACGGAAAAACAAAAACAACCTTCCAAAACTGAAAATGCATACTAATCCGGGCGCAAACAATTTGTCTATTAACAAAAGAATCCTTATAGCCAATTATTGCCATCGATTCAAACCCACCGGCCAAACAGTAATAAGTATTTAATGGTCTTGGGGTCTAAAAGGTGATTTAATCGTTTAAAGTTAACGTGAACAAAATGCCGCATCACGTTCTATATAAGCAAATAGAAAAGCCGCCAAGATGGAGCTCCACACTCTCATTCCACGACCCGGCCGCACCGTGCTTGTTCATATATGGAAGAGTCCAGTCGAAGATGCCCAAGACCATTGTCCGCCAAGAAGTCCAAACAATCTTCGATTACGCTGGCTAAAGAAAAGAACGGAAGTAGCTAAGAATGCTCGGGGGTCTGGGAAGAACAAAAGAGCGGGCATAACGTTTCTAAACGTGGTCAACCATAGGGGAAAGTAAAGGTTTAAAGACCATGCGCCGAAAAAGCACGTTTTATGAATGGACTTGTAGCATTGCTAGTCCGCGTGGGGCTCTAGAAATTCTTAAGGAGACTCCCCTTGTACGCCTGGACTCTGGAGATTTGAATCGGTAGATATCAACAGTTCGGATTGAGCCCGGATTGCGTTAGGGTACCTATTCAGTCACTGAAAAGATTCCATCCCGGACGGGTCGAACACGGGTGTTCCTCCGTTAAGAAACGTGTCTCGTCTCTGTTTGTTTATGGATCATCTTCAAAACTGTTTACAGTGATTCATTTTCACTGATAATTCTGTTGTTGAAATAGCAAGAGGAGTGCAGTCTTTAGCCTAAACAAACAGAGGTTGGTGACTAGTGTAAAACTCTTCGAAAGGCTAGAACTGTGTTTTTGTTTTTCTTTTTCAAAGGATTGACGATGACGTCTAAAGATCTTGATAAAAGTTCGTCTGGTGATCTCACACAGGCTAGATCAGGCCAGATAGAATCTATGAAGTTCCTTAGTGTTCACAATAATTTAAGTGCGAATGAAGGGTTCGAAAAGAAGATTTACGGTTGGGGAAAATTTCAACCAAAATTTCTTCAATGTCTTTTATCTGCTAAGTGGGCACTTTTCTGGCTCTGTTGGGCCGGAGCTCTGCAGGGTAAGTCAGTATTAAATCGAATTAGCCATGAATTAAAAGTAACAAGTTATATCATTGCTTACTAATAATAATTTCAATGACTTGCATATTAAATAAAACAATTAGAAAATCATAAAATTAAAAATTCTATATGTGAAAAATATGGAATTCTCATGGAAAAATTAACTCTTAATGTAATAGAAAAATCATTTTAAATTGCTATTAAATATATGTACTAATATCTAACATTCGTTATATATAAATTAGTTTAATTCGAACAAGAATTTAAAAATAATTTCTTACTCGGCTTTGCTTGTAAACATCACACACAGTTAATTTAATTTTCGTTAACAACTTAATTCTTCATAATCTCTTAATTAGTGGCTTAAAAGGTCGGCATTTATTTCATTTAGTAAATTTAGTTAGTTGTTTGTTGAAGAGCTTTTAGCAAATTTGAATGAAATAGTGAAGTTAACCGAACATTAAATTAGAATTTTGCTTTGTCAGCTAATAAAATTTAGATAAGCACTAGTATCTAGTTTGTTATCATTGTCCTACTTTTGTTTTGTTCAAAAGTAGATATAAGTGAAAGTTAAATAAGTTCAAAAAATAAATGGTAGAAATTGTAGATTCCCATAGATGCTGAAAAAAACTCAAACCGTCATTTTATTTTTCTAGCACAAATCCCAAGTTAATGCCCAATCTTTCGATTTGCGCCCAGTTTATTACGCTAATGCCTTTCAAAGTAACTTTTCAACAGCTTTTCACTTCAAATGTATCGCAATAAAAATTGCAAAATCACCTTACCGCAGCGAAAAATTTCCGCGGATTTGCGTATCCTGATAAGGTGGCCTAAGTTTCAAATCTATCTTCCGCAGCCAGATGAAGTGATAGTCATACATTTCGATCCCTTGCTCCCAGCCCATGTGACCTACATCCCCATAGAAGGTACTTATATCTGGCACCCTCAGAATATTTCCTCCCTTCTGAGTTTAGAATCAATGGGATCAATGGGAAGGAGAAAATTAATTCGCGATAATCGGTGGAAATATTAAAAAAATTGGGGAGGACAATGGGTCCTCGAGAGAATACCCGCTCGTCGTCAACGTATAGGATATTGGAAAATGTGAGAACGTTGACAATGGAGCGAAAAAGGCGAAAAAGGCGAAATATGAAAAAATCAACAAGTCACGTCTATGTCATTTATCCCAGCGATGACTACTTCCTGGTCCTGGACTTATCAGCGATGCGACAAGAATGTCTATGTCTTACAAGGAGGGCATGAACGCCTCAAAGTTCAAACGTTCTTTCAAATTGAAAAAAGAAGTGAGCGACGACGAAGTGCCAGTAGATTTTAGACGCTGATACACGAGCGGTCCTAGGGATGTTAGAAGACATTTCCCAAAAACATGATTCTGTAATATCTGCAATATCTGTTGGGTAATAGCACCTAATCGAGTCATCTGACTTTTCAGCCCCAGGGGACCCTTTCGTCTCCTATCCGGGAAGAATGGCTACGTGATGAGTTGAATACCACCTTCGGGTGCGAAGTGTTTTGATCGACCGGGATCTCTCTAGATTTTGTCCGGAAATCATTTGCTGGGATGATATGTATACATTTATCTAGAGGTATCAGAAATGTGCTTGAGTAAACTGAATGATACTCGTCTTCCTAACGTATCATGACTAGGCCAACTGTTGATGTTAGATAACAAATTTTTTAACCTTAGAAGTTTTTTCTCCCTTAAATCTTATTATAAGAAATAGGTAGACATATTTTAGATAACCAAGATTTGGAAAAATCGTTGAGTAAAATAAAAAGATTTTGAGTCTCAAAAAAGTAAAAAAGCCTAGTTTTGCCACCCAAGTGTTTTTTCAAATCAAAAAAGATGTACATGATTTATTAATCATGATATGCTTCTATAGAACCATTTTCGTCAATTCTATCCATTTAGCACCTCCAAGAAATCATTGAATCAACAAAATCGTCAAAATCACTTCTCCTATCTCTCGACGACTATCCATTCTCGTTGACCGGGCGGTGCACTGCAGTAATCGCCTAATTAAGCTGCAAACAAATTGCTCCCGAAAAAAGACCACAGTTTCCGTCGGTCGCGCGCTCAGCCCATAAATTTCAATATTTCAGCAACAATTTTTTTTTTAAAACAATCCCCTCTATTCCCCGGATCCTACACCCACGGCTGAGCGTGGATTAAGCTAAGCTCGCGTTTTCAAAAATTGATTAATTCAATGCACTCTTTATTCTGGGGCTTAGTAGTGACTGTCTAGCGTCTACAATTTAACAGCGTCGCTTCGGGATCATTTACTCTTGTGTTGATAGTGATTTTCATTTCCGAGAATTTTGCTACACGGCTAAAAAATTCAGTGGACAATTTATCGGGATGTGATTCATGCAATTAGTCATAGTGAACCACAGATGATCGTGGTCCATCAATTTATTTCTTGCAGTTTTTCAACACTGAACTTTATCCATTACTTTACAGTTTAGTATTTAGTTTTTATACTTTCGATAGTATTTAATTTCTTTCAATAATTTTATATACTAGAAGTTATTTCGTTACAGACTGACTAATTTAAAAAGTTCAGAAATAAGGATTAAAATTTTATTTCTATACGGGTGTTTATAAGTACTACGTACATATAATTTATATAATTTTTTAAAAATAATAACACTTATCGTATTTCAGGTTCACTGTATTTAATCAGTGTATATTTAAAATTTGTTTGGAAACCTCTTTACGAAAATATGTGCTCCCTCAATCTCAAGATATGGGCATATACGTCTAAATGTTTACATCGTTTAAAAGCAATTTTTCGAGCACCTTGTTGGCACTGGAAGCCAGGTCACGTTCCAGGAATATCACCGCCGTACCAAACTCTACTCACATCTGTTGATACATGACACAGACACGGTACGGTGACATAGATTTATTCCGTTCGCACAACTGAATCGGGCGGCGCTCCAGCCATCGAGAAACCCTGGACCCTGGAATTGTGCTCGGAATCCGGAATTAGAGCTATTTGGCTGTCGGTCGGTTTACCGCTTCGCCCGTTTACCATCTGTTGATGCGGTCGAATCGAGGGTTCTGCCATGGGGCCAAAAGGGGGTTCATTTAAATTGCCCGATGTCAGAAACAATCTTGAGGTCTTGTCGTCCATTATACTTCTGCGGCCACCGAGGGTTACTGGTAAATGGGTGGCCCGTGCGGTCGCCGCCGGTAAATAATGACGACGACAGAGGGATCAAATGCGGCCATACGACAAGTGTTGGGTTCATAAATTTCGGTACTGGAATCTCAAAAAGTTACGAAAATGGTCAACTCTTGGACCCTAATGTCAATTTCAACCGTGTGCTCTTGGAACAGTTCACCGGTAGTACCCTGAAAGTATTCGGGCGCCACTTTAAGTGGTCATTGACATTCCTCTGTACAAAGTGTGTCACCACCACGTGTACTCAGAAGGGAGTACGGGCAGGCCGAAAGGCACAAGTAAAGTAAAAAAAAAGACCGGAAAACCCCATCTTTGCTTGATAATGGTGGCGCATTGCAAGTAAACAGAAAACACAAAAATGGATTGCAAAAATGTGGAACAACTCGACAGTGGTTGGAGAAAAGTGCCTCGAAGACGACGGCTGGGCTTGCAAAACCTTTGTAGCCACCAGCATCCATTCATCCGAGCTCATCAAAATTTCATCGGGGCTCCTTTTACTCGCAAATAAACCCTTTAACCTTTTCCTGCATCTTGTGCAGTTCCATCGTTTGTTTAGTAAGAGCGATCGGAATCGTCACCATTTAAAAAACTTGAGGAGTTTCCCACCATAATGGAGTGAATAGGTTGAATAGTATGGCTAAAGGGTTTCTAGAATACTGTACAAGAAATTTGTAATCGATATCAAATGGGAGAAATCCTTAAATTGGTAAACATTAGCTAAAAATATATTTACATCGAAAATATTAAACAGAGAAATGAAAAAAAAAATACAAAATTGTTAAATGGTCCAAAATTTATAGATTTGCTAGTTGGTTGTGAAGTTAAAATACCTACCTTTTACTTTTAATAATAGTAAAAATTAATTTAAAAAAATAATATTCCAGGCTAGGTACACAGTTGAAATGATCTACTCCTTTCCAGGTACAAAGTTTTCTAGGCTACAAGCATCGAAATGAAATACATTACAAACAACTTTAAATCGAAAAAAAAAATCGCATTTTGAATGGTTCTAGGTGCAGTCAGTGTGAAAACCAATTTTCTATTTAAATAGTAACGCGGATACCTGGCAAGTTGAAAAGGTATTTCGATCGCTAATATATTCGTCAAATAAAGCCCGTGGAAATTGAGTCGCACGTTTAATCTGCATGTGAATAACTCTCATATGCAGACTAAGCTCCTACAAAGGGGACAGAGTTGAACTTCGATAAACAGGGCTCAAGTTTTACCTGTTAAAATTCACATCAAGTAAATGTCAGAAGCAGGTATAAGATACCCATTTTCTTAAAGGTTTCTTATTACGGAATGTATAGAAAAAATGTATATGTTTTTCTAAAAATTGCAACCTAAACAGTCGCGACAGGATGCCTTGTCTAGGAGTTCTCCAACTAAGTTTGCTTCCAACTAGGTTGCGATAGAACATGTAGAGTTTCATCCACCCAGTCTCCGAGGGATGTAGGAGGAAAGTAATTTCTGGATTCGCTAGCCAGTCTCTCGTCTGTGAACGATTTAATCTGATTGGAACCAGAATATGAAATCAAGATTCGTAAGGACATAAATTTGTTCGGCATTTTTGGCTAGCAGGGAAACTTTACATCAGTCGAAGATTTTGGGACTGGGGGCTAATAACTAAAAGTGTTACCGATTGGAGTAACAAACTAAAAAAAAGACAGAAAATTACAATTTTAAATGATCGATTTTGTCAATTTAAAATAACAGAAAACAAATGAAAAATTGCTTGCCTGCTTCCAGAAAAGAAAAGGAAATTCTGTCTTAAGTTTAATAAACTTATTCAAGTTGTCTAATATTAACCCGAAAATGGTAACTCTGACTAATGGGGCTCCGTAACAAAGGACGCGGATACAGTGGTAACCGATAGTTTGTCATTCCTGGAAACATTTAGCGACTATTGTGATAGTTGGGCTGATTGAAGTCAAACAAAAATGGTCCGAAATTAATGGTTCGATTCAGTTCCTGTGCACGGAAACTCCATCCCAAACTGCGGAAGAAGGAAGTCAGAGGGAGTACTTGGTAGCAAACTCAATTAACGCTCATCGAGATTTATTTGTGCCGCTGGCGTGCTCCTTTGGATCCTGAACAAGAGTGTAGTGAATGGGGCCCTTCAAATGACAACAATTTGCTCCTTTACGAGCCGGGTGGGTCAGGAAGATCAGATAGTCATCCTTAGAAAAGGCCTCGATAGGGCTAGAGAGTTTGCGTTTAGATTTTGGGAGGAACCCCCGGGAGTGCTGAAGGTGATTTTTCCCTTTCAAATTTCGATTATGACTTCTGGCTGCTGCAGTAGCACTCAAGGCCGCCGAAATTGAGTTTGTGTCCTAGCAGTTTGATGTCAATAATAATAGAGTGCGCCTGATCTGGAGTGACTCGATAAAAGCCTTAAGCCGGGGCCACCTTGAAGCATTTATTCGTCTTTGACTCACAGGATAAGATTTCCTATGGGTTTCAGCTGGCCCGGCAGGCTACCACTTAACTTTTGGCAGGGGTTTTCTTCCTGTTGAGTTCAATTTCGATCACGACAGTGAACAAAAGGGACCAAATGGATTTTCCTTTTTCCAATATTATTGTATCCTCTTAACCTGCGTTATCGTGCCTTTGATATTTTCTCTTTTAATAACAATAATAATCTGCGTACTTTGGCATAGAGTTGAAATCAAAACTATTTGATATATATTTAATACTGATAGTTATATACTCAACAGTTTTATTTAAAATTAGCAGGCTGGGTGACCATTCACCGCTTGGCCATCTCACTGGACAATAAGTTGAACGTGTGAGACCACCACCTGGCCTGACCCACTGACTAGACCGCTTGGCACACTGATTAGTTTACGGGCTGATTCACTAGCCCCCTGACCGCCTGACGCACTGACCAGTTGACGAATCTAATCGGGTGATCGCTCTACTCATTGAGGAGCCAAGTGCTTTGCCACTAACTGGCTACTGGCTACGACTGATTGATCGACTGCCTATCCCCTAACCGCCTGACTCCTCACTACTTGACCTACTGACCAGTCTACTATTTTCGAATTCTACTTCAGATAAATTCTCAAATAAATCTTATTTTATAATATTAGTATAGATCAATTTTGCACGTATTGTTTTTTTAATAAGAATAAACTAATATTACATCAAAAGTGTTATATTTTTATTTAACAAAAAACAAATATGTTTTTAATGACCACAATCATTGCAATTTAAATTATTTGAATCTAAAAATAGAGAATTCTTTCCTAAACTAAATAAAATAGGATTTATATTTTTTCAGGTCTAATAGTAAATGGTTTTATCAATGTGGTCATTACAACGATAGAGCGACGCTTCGGACTTCGCTCCAAACAAACTGGCCTTGTTGCTAGTGGATACGACATAGCATCTTTTATCTGTCTAATTCCAGTATCCTACTTCGGAGGACGACTTGCAGCGTCGAAGCCTCGTTGGATCGGATGGGGTGCAGTCCTTATGGGGCTTGGCTCCTTAACATTCACCCTTCCACATTTTCTTGTGGGACAGTATCGGGCGACAACTACTAGTGTAAATATTTGCGGTCCTAATAATGCAAGCTTGGACCAGGTGAGTAACTTCATGGGTTAATATGCTCTCATATCCACTTTAGCCAACTCCCATGGTGTTGCCAGTGGTCGGAGCACCACTGCTTATCTAAGGAAGGTGGTTAGTTTGGGCTCATTAATTTTACCCAACAACAAAAATTAAACCTATAAACAACCCTATAGAAGACCGCTTTCCGTTTTGGGGTTTTTGCACCAACATTTTAGGTTTTCATGTGATTATGCTAAATATTCAGGTAAACACCTGGTGACTGGATGCTGGTGCCGCTAGAGCATAGTTTATAATAATATATGGTGGCTATGAAATAGTGATTTGTTTACTTTAAAAATGTTTTCTGTTTTTATAAATTTCCCCCGATCGTGTTGAATCTTTTCGGAGTAATGTTGAATTGAGATTGATGGTAATTCGAACTGAGAAATCGTTGTCGGACATTATCAGAAATAAATTTCTTCCTGGAACCTACAGGCTTTATTTTATGAAATCATTTAAATCTTAAATAAATTTAACTTTATGTGAAATAAAACCCGTAAATTTAGGGATTTCAATTTTTTCTAAACGTTTTTATGTGCACTCTTCTACTCAGAAATTAGGTTTGAATTCATAAGTGCTCTAAAATTAATTTGATGGTCTCTATATTCCTTTTTTCTATGCGGAATATCTTCTGCATATATTATGAAGAAACCACGCTATTACTTTTTATTTAATTTATTTACTTTAAAGTCCTGCGAGAACTCAGTGCACTCGTCAGAAGCTGGAGATCTATCATGGAACATGTGGCTGTTTTTTCTAGCTCAACTGTTACACGGAGCAGGAGCTTCACCTCTATTCACCCTCGGAGTAACTTACATCGACGAGAACGTGTCCAAAAAGATGTCGTCACTATATCTGGGTAAGAAACTCGATTTAAAACCGTTTTTCCTATTCTCTTGAATTAAAGCCAAAACTCTACCAACTCAGGTGTACTACTGAAAACCCAGGTCCCGACAATTACCCCATTTGGCTTCGTTCCCTTAAAATTAGAGCTTTACCACCGCACAAGTTTACATTTTCAGGTTTTTCGTCGTTCGTTTCTCCTTCCCCTGACCTTCATCATCCCTTCAAATGCAAACAAGAGTTTCATACCCCCGACTCGAACTGGAGCCCGAAACTCAGTAGTTTATGCTTACCGGCATTCCGAGAAAATCTTCAGTTCTCAATGCAAATTTATGGACCTTTTTAAGTGTCACAGGTGGTTTCAAGTCATTGAAACAATTTATAGCCTAGTAGTACTCATGAATATCTATCTCAGAATTCAGACCTTCCTGGACGAAGTGAACCATGGAAGGACCAAGAGTAGGGTTGATTTACCCACGACAGTCTGGGGCTTGTGTGAAAGTTTGATTGCGCTTCAGAAGGAGTGTTTTGTACCACAATTACACACGACGATCTGCCACTTTTCTGGATTCTGAATGCCTGTCTCTCATTCGAAAATTTATCTCTGGAATCTATTTCGCTTCGATATACCTAAATATTCCCAACAGTCTGAAGAATTTAACCGAAACGAGTATAGTAGAGTAGGTAAGGAAAAATAAACGAACAAATAAATGGGAACCGAAATGATTATGTCGGTTAAGCCAAGCTCTTTTATGCTACCAACCGTCTAACGCCCCCAATTCCATGTTGTGCTGAAGGAGCATCACAAGTGGCCCCAGCGCAGCCACTTTGAATTGAATGAATTAAACTTCGGCTGGCGGGCGTATTCAGCGGGTAAAGGTGCAAACACTTCGGAGGAATTAGAATCCTTTGTCTTTTGGAGATAAGCGAAGAACATATCACAGCCGGCAGTGGCGCGGCGACATGCATATGGTCCTTAGTCCTTAACGTGCACTTCAGTGGAATTGAGACCACACGACTACTGAATTGAATGGTACCCTAATGGACGTGTAAATTTTAATGCGGACATGTGAAGGAGTATTCTCTAAGTCGCGCAGGACTTGTTTTCGAAATTGAAACTGGCGTCGCCTGTGGCAAATAATAAAAGATCAAGGGATCGTGGAATGGGTAGGTGTCTTTTATGCTATGTCTTCTTATGGTGCAAGAAGAAAACTGCACACCTTTAACTTATAAAAAAAGTCTATTTTGGTCTTATAGTACTTTTTGTACAAGACGAATTCTTAGTTGTGTTGATATCGTATCAATTATCAGTCTGGAGGTCGTGGGCTTAATTTCCACGCTGAACTTGACCTTGTGAGTTTTCACCCATATAATTCTCTTTCTTTTCAAAGTAATTTGCAACAAAATTCACTGATGCTACTACCGCCCATTAAGTCATCCATTTGCAATTATCTTCAAGTGGCTAGACCAGTAATCTCCACAAATGTAATAAAAGCCAATCTGGTAAAGAATGCTAATTTCGTTTCTCTGGCCAGGATATGTCCGCATTACAATTTTTGGCACAAACGCGGGACGACAAAGGCAATTTCCGTAGGGGGGACATTTTTCATACAGCGCCTATCATATGAGGCATGAAGAAGAAAATTTTCATCAGTAGCAAAACGTTTTTCTCCCAATCTCTAGAGATCCTTGTCGTTGTCGATTTCCCAGAGACCGACCAAGAAAAAAAAACACCATTGGAGTAGAGACAAGTGAAATTCTCATATATCCTGAATCCATGGTCGAATGTTACCCGGGATGTGGCAGGGACCTGGATCTGGGGTAGATAGGGAAATGCAATAAAATTCATGTTCACCCAATTTACTCCTAAATAAACTGTTGCCATAACATGATTTATGGGTAAGGAGGTTGCTTTTGTGTTGTGCCTCCGCAATTTCGATGGCGTTATACTGTACGCTTTCGTCAGGGATCATCTTAGGATCTAAGAACTACGAAGACAATATCAATAAGAAAGAAAAGAAAGTCAAATGTGGCTAGTGAAATTCTGTTGTTTTTTGCAAGGAAAATTAGATACAATTTTTTTGTGGAAGAAGGTTGAAAGAATGGCAAGTATTGTTTTGGCTGAGAATAAGTAAATTGGCCGGAACATTTATAACGGTTGGCTATTCTAGTGATAAATGGGATTATTTATAAGAAAATGTCAAACAAAGAATGTAATTTCTTTGTTCTCTGATTTTCTACCACCCTCTATTTTGCCTTTAGAGTTCCATATAATCAAAACAAAAAAAAATCTTTTCGCAGAACCAAAAAAATTTAGGAAAGGATTATAAATTTGATTATTTAAATGTGTACCAAACGTTTTTTTAATCCAGATTTTTTTTTGATATTAGGAATATACTACACTATGACGATAATTGGACCTGCAGTCGGATATGTTCTTGGCGGTCAACTATTGCTAATTTACACTGACTATTTAACAATGGATGCAAGTGCGTAAGTATTCCATTTTTTTTCATTTTTTATCTATTTTTTTCATTTTTTTATCTATTTTCACTATTTTAAAAATAAAATAAAAGGAAATATTAAATAGTAGATATCCAACGTTTTATTGTTGTGAAATTTCATATCATTCCTAATAGCTCCATAATTTTACAAATTGTGTTTTAAAAAAATGAGTTTAAGTTAGTTTCCTAATAGAAGACTATAGCCTATTTATAACTCTCTTTTCACGGGATATTTACGAACCTATAAAATGTTTGGCCTATACAAACTAACCGACCAAAATTGCTTTAGCCAGTTACCCTGGAAATGAATACATTTTTCAGGGAAAAACATACGCAAACAATGAACAAGAGAAAAATCCACCAACCGTAACCTATCATAGTCACTAAGCTACCCTTTCTTTCCTGCCGAGAACATATGCTCCCCCGAAAGGTTTCTCTAGTATCATCCTTTTGTCCGTTCACACAGGAAGTTTCCACCAACCCCTTACCTTCTTTTTGATATTTGCATGACCCCTCTATGCTAAAGGAAGGAAATTTCTATTTGTGCAAGAGGCAGTTGGTGAGCGATTACTTTCCATTATTTCCGCATTTATCTTGCCCACGGGAGGTATTCTACTTCTGGCATCCCGGCAACCGCCTACTAAGCGAAGGACTTATTCGCACTTTACATCTGCCATCACCATCCTTAGTTTAGTAGACCTTGTCGTACTCCTCGTCCAAGATGTCCCAAGTACACTAAGCTATTTTGTACTCAATTCAGTTTGTTTTATTTTATTTTTCTCCACCATTTTCAGGTGTTGCCGTTGAAATTTTCTTTTCGTTCAGATAAATAAAAGCTAAATATCCCGCAGGGATCCACTCAACATTTATTGCTGTTCTCTAGTATATTGTCCACGTACTAACTTTCCCTTGCTGTTGTTTCTGAGCCTCAGGCCAATATTTCACCTTTTCTTATAGCAAAACGGTGGTGTCCTCTGATCTTTATAAAATGCTATAGCGAAATTTTTCCTTATTTTCTTTTTAATAAAAATTTCTTAATATTATTTCTATGCAAGCCAGATGTGATGTGGGTATGATGTAAGAAGTAGAAACCTTAGGGTGCCCCGGGTGTTAAAGACCTCCCTTGGATAATTGAAATTTATTTCGCTCTCATTACCTGGCACAATAACCTCCTCGTCAGGGTGGTTGCTTTATTAGCCTCTTGGCACCATAGCATTTTTACGCTGGTTAATTAAAGACGTGGAAACGTGAACAGAGGTGGCTTTTTCATGTTTTCGCGAAATGCTTCTGCTTTTGGGTCACACAGGTGAAAAAGCGAAAGTGAAGTGATTTAGGGAAGTGATGCAGGGTCTCTAGGGAATTAAATCCGGAACATTTTTCATGTAAATCTTACAGCTTTAAACGATGTTTTATTTGAATTATGGTGTAATTTTTCATCCGGTGCTAGTTAATTAAAAAAATAATTTTAAAGGTGTTTTGAAGCTTTTATGAATTTTTTACGTATAATGGAACAAGTGTTGAATTCATAAATCCTAAAATTTCATTAGTGTGACAATTTTGCTATTTAAACTGTAGTTAATATTTAAATATAAATTTTTATAAACTTTTTTGTTTTATTGAACATTAAAAATATTTACAGACTCGGACTAACGCCACAGAGTAAAGTATGGATCGGTGCTTGGTGGATTGGTTTCATCTTTGCAGCTCTTGTTTGTGGCTTTCTATCTATACCCATTCTGGGTTATCCGAAATCTCTACCAGGTTCCGAAGAACTGCAGAGGAAAAGAGTCTCAGAGGCACACAAAGGCACACAATCTACGCAATCCTTCACAAAATTTAAAGATATTCATAAAGCCTTGTTCGCTTTGCTGAAGAACCCAACATTTTTCTTTTTGAGTATTGCAGCAGCAAGTGAAGGTCTTCTTATAGCTGGCTTCGCGGCATTTCTACCAAAACTAATTGAAAACCAATTCAGTATTACGCCAGTTTTTGCAGCACTTTTAGTGGGTAAGGAATTTTTGTTATTTTTCAGTATTATTGAAAATTCAAATATAGCGGTATGATCTGAAAATTTTAAAATTGTTTATAAAATATTTCAATATAGACAGGTTTTATAATCCTTTGAACTTTCGTTACATTCTCTAGGTATAATAACAGTTCCAGCTGGAGGTGGTGGCACTTTTATTGGTGGTTATCTAGTAAAAAGATTTGACCTCTCATGTGCAGGTATTATAAAACTCTGCCTTGTGGTTACTGTTATCGCAACACTCTTCACCATGTGTTTCTTGCTATCCTGCCCGAATTTAATGTTTGCTGGAGTTACAACAAATTACTTTCCTAAAGTATGGTCCCCGAAGGAAGCCTCCCCGTTGCCCTTTAAATTGGAAGCGCCCTGCAATTCTAAGTGTTCTTGCAGCAAGAGGTCTTACGATCCCATATGCGGAGCCAATGGTGTCATGTATTTTTCACCTTGCTACGCTGGCTGCCGGCACGAACTAAGTCTTGATAGTTCAAAGATCTACCTCAATTGTGAGTGTATCCATGCGCCCGCGAATAGTAGCTATGACGCTATCAACACCATGTGTCCATCTACTTGTACTCATCTGCCATATTTTGCGATTTTCTGCTTTGTGTTAATGATGTTCACGTTCCTAGCGACAATGCCGGCACTTGCTGCGACTCTAAGGTGAATATAGGACATTATTATCTCCAGAATAAATGAACTACAACTATTATTGATCGCAAAATTGTAGACATTTTACGTTTTACAAAAATCGGAATATGTTTAAGTTTTTCTAAATTCTTTTATTAATTCTTTCTCGTGTCACAGATGTGTTCACGACGATCAAAGGTCTTTTGCGTTAGGCATCCAGTGGATTGTAGTACGTCTTCTTGGGACCATTCCAGCCCCAAATATATTTGGCGCGTTGATTGACGAAACATGCATCCTTTGGCAAGAAAAATGCGATGATCGCGGAGCGTGTCTCGTCTACGAGAACAAGGACATGAGCCGGTAAGTTGTCCATTGTAGCATCTAATTCTTATGGAAAGGCCCTCCTGCATTCTATTGTTTTTTTTTCTCGTATTCTCAGTTACATGTGGATTCTAGCCCTGATTGGCAAATCGTGCTCTGTGCTCTTCTTCTTTGGCGCATGGTGGTTCTATATCCCGCCCAAAGGTATCACCGGGGGCGCGGATGTACAAGAGAGCATTGACACGTTGCCGACACCAAGTCAACAGGTGCCACCCCGACCACCACCTCCAGCGGTTTCTATGAATGGAAGATTGACGCAGCCGCAAACACGCGATGCTGGGAAACGATACTAAATTACATGTGGATGATGGCATGTGGATGGAGGACTTTCCTTCCAAGTTCAACTAGAGGGGTTTTTGTACTTTTATACTCACAGCCGAAATTGTACTGCCATTTTAGATGTTTTTATTGGAACTTGAACTTTAGTAGAGGTGGAAAATGAGCGTTTTTAGATGAAACACTTTACAAAAAAAAATCATTTTGATCTAATAAAGAGAAGAAGAATAAAGTGAAAGTTGCATATTAAGAGTTTGCAAAAAGAGAAGTCGAGGTAAATTAAAACAATTTCTTTGAAACATTTTATGGACGTGAAATGTCCTCATTCCTTTTTGCATAAACTCGTGAATGCAGAAATAAAAATAACCATCATTTTAAAATTGAAGCAAATTAAAATAAAAAATGTGTACATTTCTCGAAAAGTGATTGATCTAATTTAAAAATATGAAGCGTAGAGAACGAACTCAGTGTTAGTGATTTTAACATGATTGCCACGAGTTTTTGCTTGTTTGACGATTAGCTTAGTTTTTGGAGTTTATTCATTTAAATGTGTGTAGGCTGTCTTACTATTATTCATAGGTGTATAGTTCATGTTGTAAAAATAATTTATTTTTGTTTCCATTCGTCTTAAGTTTTAGGCGTCGTGTAGTATATATATATATATGTACAATTATTATTTAAGGGAAGAGATATTATTTGTTGCTGTAATAATTCATTTTAATCAAATAAACATTTTTAAACAAGTGGAGTGAGTACAGTAAGACAATATTTTACAGCGAAAACTTTGCGAAATCACAAATTAATTAATTGAAGATTTAATATTTGCATCGGAAAAGAAATATATTATCGGATTATTAATAATTTCATTATGTTTGGGTTTTTTTGTCTTCTACACGAATTTATAGTTAATCATCCCCTAACAGTAAGTCAGTTATATCACTGCAAATTTAAGAATCAGGAGCAATTATTCGTGCCATTGAACCGTTTTAAGCTTATTTCTACTTATCTGATACGACAACCGTTAAGAAAGCTTTACAGAGCTTATCATCGTATAAGCTGCGGCCACAAAACGTGGAATGAATATAAAAAGTATTTAACAGTCTAAAATTTGAACAATTAAAACAACTTAGGTTATATTTAGCCAGTAATTAAAATGTAACTCGCTAGTACAGTGCTAACTAGCGTGAGTTCTAGTGTGTACTAACAGCGGTACACGTGGCACTCAACGTGGGGTAGCTTTCGAAAATTTTAAATCCGCCATCTCATGATATAAGATATTCCTTATAAAATATAGTTCTATATACTTTTATAGAAAACTAGGCCTTTGAACTTTGTATTGCATTTTCTGAAAGGAGATTGATTAATATTATGTGTTTTAAAAAATTAAAATTGTTCATGTTTGTTTAGCCCTGCAAAGAGAATGACTTCAAAGGAAGTCCCGTTAAATGTTTTGGTAAAACGAAAATCAAACAAAACAGAGAAAACACGCGCTCACCGATGAGAAAATCTGAGCAAGTTAGACTCTAGCTGCTAGAGAGATAGAAGTCGGCACGAGCGGCAGCTCTCTCAGCTGCGTTTCTTTTCTTTCCATCGCCGTCCTTACAGTCAATCGGAGACTTTCAACTGACTCGAATGGTTGAGGGGCTAGCTGGGTGCAGGTCATTCAACCAAAAATTCAAAAGGCTTTTGTGTGTAGTTTGTTCTATTCCGAAGAAACAGGCTAAGAAGGAAAACCCAATAAAGTAACCATAAAGTGTTCAAGAGGTAGCGGCTTCTTCTTCCAAAGACGGGACGACGGGTGAAGGTGGTCAAGAAAATGATGCAGTAGTGAGAGTGCTTCTTCGCGTTACATAAAATCCAAAATAGCTTACACAGAGATGAGCACCAGCTCCCCACGTTAAGGAAAGCACAGGTTTTCGTTTTCGCGTGTGGTGGCAATAATTCCGTCTGCTGTGAACGCGAAAAGTGCAAGGAGGAAGACGGTTGGAGGTCGACCTCTCTGACGAATTTTAAAACAGAAAATAGGGAAAGAAAAAAAACAGATGAACACGGGGCTACTGACGTTGAGGCGATTGTTTTGCTCAATATTCCGTGCGACTTCGATGAAGAGCCCCACTTTCACCGTTGGGTGCCGCGCAATAGAAGACCTCCCTCGAAAGTTTCGGTAAACGGCCTTCTCCGAAAGAAGAGAATTATTACACAAAAAGTCGCGTCCCAACAAAAATAGCTGTTCGTGCACAGAGTGCTTTGATTTTTCTTGAGAAAAAAAGGAAAAAACCAGTGCAAAGAGATAAAAAAAAATAAAGTGCGACAAGTGACAGGGAGACAACATCACCCTCAAGGAAGATCGCAGCGGTGGTGGCGCACAGCTGGGCTGCAGTCCTACCAACCGCAAGAAAAGCGTTGTTGTGTATCCTTGGAGATTTTTCGGATCCGCTAAGTCGAGACCGTAGCGAGGAGCAGAGTGAGTTTGTTTCCCATTTTGTTTTTATATAAAACAAAAAATAAGCCAAGTGACAAAAGAAGCTAGTTTTTATTGAGACATCCCAAAATTCGAATCCTACGCAGGTGTTGAATTCTGAGTCAGTGCGACTGCAATAGATCATCATCGATTTTTCGCAAGAGTCGCAGCGTTTTTGTTTGGGGCCCTTTCTTTCCTCCATTGTGTGTTGACGTGACCCAAATATCTGAAGCGATTAAAAAGCCGCACAAGGATTTTTGTTATGCAATCACAGCGCACACTTCCCGTGTTCGTGGACATTGTTCTTCGAACTGAAAAGAAGACTCATCCAGAATCAATTCCACGAAAGCGCCAGCCATGGTTCCGTGACAGAATCCGAACAGCTGATGGGGCTCCGCGCTTGTTTGCAAGCAGCAGTCACCTCCTAAAAACCGTTGTCGTTGGCGGCGTATTTTCCGCTTCTACAGCATGTGTGTTTTCATTTTCGTAAATTTCCTGCAGCGGCTTCTAAATGTGAATTAATTAACGCTCTTCCCGAGGATTTTGGTTTTGTCTCTTTAAGTTTTTGCTCCGCGTCGAGAAATCACCTTGATTCCGAGTGTAGGAAGTTATGGGGCCACACGGAGCGGAAGCACAAGCCTATTGCATGACCTGCATCCAAGTCTTGGCTAGATGCGGGAACAGAAGTGCAGAAGATGCGAGGTTTGTAATATGCATAGGAAAAACTGTTGGCTGGTGAAGCACATTTAGCCCAATTTTCAGTTTTCGTTGACAATTCTTACTTTTCTTTTTTGTGATATTCTTTCGCTCTGCGGAACATCGATGTATAGAAATGACTTTCTCTTATGAAAAACTTGTAGAATGAGCAGGGATCAGGTTTATTCGTTCTATTTCTAGTGTAACTATCAAAACTGCTTACATAACGAAGGGCTTGGTCCTATGTTTTTGTGCAGTCGGAACACGCCACCATAGAAGAATGTATCATTATTACCTTCAATAATTTTTTCGATTTCTATTTTCCGAAAGAATACGACATACCTGCCTGTCTGTCTATATTCTACTGAAAGGCTAAAAAAACAAATTTTAGCCTAGGCTATAACATCGATTTTTAGTGAGACATCTCAGCAAAAATAAATATTTTTCTAGCACTTAGTGAATTTAGAACACTTCAGTAGTTCGCGATATATAAGCATTTTAAAAAATAAAACAAAATTTTTCAAAAAAGACGCTTGTTCACTGTTTATACTTTCAATATTTTTACAGGGAATCATTCATATGTTAAAGGTAAATAATTATAAAATACTATTGAATATCAAATAATATTTAATAAGGGGTAAAGCAAGGCTTAAATGTGCTTTCAAGTTCGGCCCTTCAATTTCAATCTCTATTTTGTCTTTGCCTAATCTGCTTTTGTTTCCCGTGAGAATTAATAATGCTTAAGTATTCACTAAGGATAACAAATTTTAATTTTTTTCGTAAATATAAAAAGTATGAAAAAAATAGAGAAAATTTTTTATAGGAAACTAGTGCAATTTGTGCAGTTACTGAGAACGAGTTAGACGCGTGTGATATTTCTAAGTTTAAAAACTTGACTAATTTAGTTAAAATTAACTTGGAACAACTCAGTCATTGAGTTGCACTATTATTGTTTTAGCATTTATTTATAAATAATAGAATGAGGGAGTATTTTCTATTTTGGTCCCTGTTTACTTTACAAATCTAATTTTAAATTCAAAAAAATCAAATCTAATTTTAAATATAATATGGAAGTTGACATTTTTTTAGAATAAATAGCTTAAAATTTCTAGCTATCTGAAGTACATGCCCAGTTGTCGTGCGGATACTGCTGCTGTTTAGTACAAACTCCCGAAAGTAGCATAATATGGGTATTGTAGTATTTGTCGTTAAAAATTATATATCATTCAATCAATTATAAATGATGCAAGTCTAAAACGCCTTGTTCCCCGCAGCAAAGTTCGCAGTCGTGTTATCGTGGTGTGGGCAACATGGAAATCAGACAGTTTGCAAATCAGACTGTAGACCAGCTGTTCCGGTGAAAATTCCAAAGTCGTAATTCTTTACATATATTGCCTTAGCTGGCGAGGTGTTTCGCTTTCATAGTTTTCGCGAGGTCACCACAGATTCCGCGCACGCCGTCAGAGATCGCTTTTGGGCGCAATTCGGATAAGCTAGCGAAGAACGCTTCAAGTTGGAGTTAACCAGTCCGGGAGATTTATGCCATTCCTCCGGCAGCTGGGCTTTAAATCTTTAAGACCTCGACGATAGCGCACAGAGCAGAAAGCAGCATGTGTTACACCTGAGGCTATTTCTTATCTTGTTTTTATTTGTCCAATGAAGAAGAAAAAGAAATTTTCTATGTCTAATGTCTAGCTAACAGACAGGTCCAGTACAGGCATGTTTAAAATACCATAGGAAGCCATTGGGACGCAAGTTAATAAGAATCCGCAAATTTGCATATTCTGCGAGCACAATGTTCGCGAAGTGGCAACAAGTGCGTACTTGTGGATTGCACTTTAATCGCGGCGGGAATCATTGACGTGGTCTTCATCTTGTCTCTGGGGTCGCTCCTATGCCCGGGGGTATCGACGGACGGGAGCGCCAAGATCGGGATTCTGTTGCCACATTGTGATACCCCCTCCTCAATGCGGTGAGTCATTCAGCTCTTGAGATCTTGAGATTCTTAAGATGGAGAGTCTGAGCTGAGAAGTGAAGCTTGAGGAGCTGCTGCATCTAATGAGGGGAACAATAATTGTCCGAGAGCAGACCAAGAAGACGCTCCAACTCGACTTGAAAACGGAGCTACTCCCCTTCGTCTCGTCGTTCACCAGACTAGAGAGGTTTATGACCTTTTTCAGGCAAATAAGAAAATAACGTCCACGACGACGGTAAGGAGAAGCAGGCATCGTCTTTCATGAAACATTTTTCTCACACTTAGAGCGGGTAAATTTTATGTTTTTTTTGCATAATATTGCACAATATAAAACCATTGAGTTAGTCCAGTCCAGTGGAAAATAGTCGCGACGCGACGTCAAGGAATTCTGGTCGAAGGTATTCGCATAAGACTGACCTGATTTGGTCAACATTGCTTATTTTCTAAATGGTGGCGAGGTAGATTTCTGCTTTCATTCGCCTTCTACCGGCATCGACAACAGTGTTGGAGGGTTAACGCAATAAAAAATTTTTCTGAATAGTGCAATTTGTGGATAAACTGGTATTTAATTGTATAAAATTGTAAGTAATATTATATCTAAGCCCTTTGGTTCTTTTATAGGAAATTGTAAAAAAAATCTTTTGAGAAAATTACTAGCAAGCAACGTAAAAACGTATTAGAAAATTGAAAAGTTTTATCAATTTGATAAACTGTAGGAATAGACAGTATTTTATTATTTTGTAACCACGTTGATTTATACCACAATTATCTTTTACTGTAAATTTTCAGAACCTGTATACCTTATTTAAAGTTTCTAAAAATTCCTTCAATATTTAAGAATTCAGTTAATTCTCCAACACTGGACCAGAAGATTTCACAGAAATAGTAACACGGGTCTAGGTACTTTTATTTGTCTCATTTCTAAATAAAATCCATTCGAGGTTATGGAACTCTATTGTTCATGTTAGACCGATCTGCCTACTATAAATCTTTCCCCAGTCGAAGGACAACTCGCTCGATTTCGTCTTTGTTTGCCATGTTTGCAAAATCAGCGACGGGAAGGAGTTCGGTGCCCCAGTTTGATAAAATTGAATGTCTATCAAGAGAATGGAGTTTACTCAGAATTATTTTTTTGTTGCCACCAACGCACAGATTTCGTTTTGCTTTGTAATTACAGATATATACGTATTTCTTCTGTTGTAAGAAAAGTGCTTTGTAAATTCTTTTTATTGCAGGTTAATTTTTGTTGTAAATGTTTTTTTATTTTATAAATGAAAAACATAAAAATATGAAGAACATAAGAAAATTCTTATAGTCGATGAAAATTTACAGATTACTTTAATTTTTAAATGCCGACTACTATAAAATCATAATAGCAACAGAAAATTAAAGAAGATTCTTATTTGACTGAATAATAGTAGCTTTTGTCTAGAACTTCTCAGACGTTCAACTTTCAATCATTACGCGAACGATTTTTTTTAATTGTCCGATCAATATTTTTATTCTATAGTTGAATTGCCAAGCGAATTCTTAATTTTTCTAAAAAAATAATTCGTGACTAGAAAGCGACAAATGAACTCTGCATCCTAAAATATCGACATCGTAACCTTTTCATTCAGTAAAATTATTTTCGTCTGCCTCAGAGTAGGGTTCGTTCCCTGCAATCCACTGATTGCTATTTTCCATTCCTTTTTTTTTCTGTTCGTAAAGTTTAAATTTCAAGAAAATTCCATGAATTACTCTTACATGATAATAATGATATTTTTATCCATTGGAATTCGACTAAAATGTTTACACTTCAGGTTATTTTGTTATATGATCTCTCAGCAACATGAAAATAAGTTTACAAAGTTCATAAGGAGTACATTTCAAGTTTTACTTCCTGCCAGTTAAAACGAACTGTCGTCGTCGTACTGGCGCCTATGAATTAGAGTAATAAGCTTCCATAATAAGATTGTTTTTAGAGCATCTCTTGTACGTCATGACCTCCAATTACTTTAATGAGAAAATTGGCGACATCTGTGTTTATGTTTTCTTGGTCTCCTCATCGACTCTTCCTCATCACTACCGAGACAGTCTCAGAAATTCGGGAGGTCATTATTCCCGTTCATTAATTTTTCATAGTATCATCAGAATATTGCTGCCAAAGGTCACTTGATCTTTGTAGATTTGGTGAACGTTGCAAAATTTGCAATCCATCCGTGCAATCTGCTCAATAAATTGTCCAATTTAAAATTTGTGTTGCCTTTCCGTGAGAGTGAGAACACTGAGTTAGCGGATTGATCTTGTCTTCGGCGGCTCGACGTGACTAATTTTAATGGCCGCTGATGACCAAAATCGAGCGCTGTGGAAGACCAAAAGCTCAAGATTCCCATCTCATCGTCGACGAATATTATTACACTAATTTTCTTGTTGGGTATCTTTCGGACGGTGATCTTTTTCGAACCGGGAAGTGTTCTTCAATAGCACACGATCCGGCGGTGGGTGATCAACTGAACACGGTACGATTAAAACGGGTCATCGTAGCCATATTGCAATTTTGTTGTTGTGCAGTTAAATTATAATACTGAAAAACGAAAATGAAGTTTGCGTGTGGGGTCTAACGATTGGTAGAGGTGCGATTTTGATCGCTATTTAAAAATCTATGCTTTCTCAACCGTTGCGGAATTTTTTTCAACAGACATTGTGCAGAGCGCCGATTGCGATGGTAAATATTACACGAATTTAATTAGGTGAAGCAGAAATGTCCCAATCAAAATTGATTGCGGTCACGAGGTATTCGTGGAATTTATTAATTTTTATAGGTACGGTTGAATGGAGTTAAAATGAGGTCGACCGTCCCTCTTGCGGTCTTTTTTTTTTTTAAAATGCATGGGGCTCGATGGTCGCCTTTCTAACATTATTATTAGACAAAACTTGTGACCTCCTGGTCCTATTCCGGAACCAGGGCACAAACTTTATATCTTATTTATGAACTGCAGCAGTACAAGCCGCAATATGACTGCCAAAATTTTCAAGATGAAGGACACTTTTCGTTATTAGCTTTGCACTGCACAAAACGGTTCTTGGCACTTGAAATCGACCAATTCGAAGTTCTCTAGTGTGAAGGATTTTTGTTGGGTATAACGGCGGTGGGGCTAGGGAGCACCTTTCGACGGGCGGCTTAAATAAAGCGCTAAAGCCCTAGATCCCCTCCGAGCGGCTTGCCTGGCACCAGCTCCCTTTTCGGGCACCCAAAATTTAAATAGAGTCAACTCCGGTGCAGTCCGGTGCAATCGGGTATAATGTGTGCTTTAAAGTGTGTGCATGTACCGTAAAGCAACGGTAGGTAGGTTTATTTGCATATATTTACCTCTCAAAGTAGGCCATTCAGAGTATTTTGCCCCTGCTGCAATACAAACGGACGAGAAGAGCACCCACCACCCGGCTTCTTGGGCAGCTTGCCCAGCAGACCGGAGAGTGCTCTGGGGATTTGGTTGCAGTTAAATTTTAATATAAACGGTGTGTTCCACCCAATCAATACAAGAACGATATTCGCAGTTCGCAGCAGTTTAGCCCTATATGTGCCCCAGAATTGTTCGCCCCGGCCCCTCTATTACCCTCACGGACGGCTTAAAAACGGGCTGCAAAACATGGCGTCGGATTAAAGTCGTACGACAAACTCCATTCTTGTAAGCGATTACTGAACCAGTAATTCACCTGTCGAATATCATTCAAAATTATTGTGTTTTTGCAATTAGGGTATTGGAAAATTAAAATGTGATCTGGAACCGTGCTATTGGAATGACGTTAGTAGGAAATGCCAAGGTTTTTAGAGGTCCTTCAGAATTGCCTAAGAATGACCTAAGAAGGAATCTTAAGTTGAAGGAAATATGTAATAATATTTTTGCAGAGTCAGGCTCTTTAAAGTTTTCTTTCGTTTTGCTAGTATCGATTTGTCCCATTTCTTTTTTATAATACAACTGCATTTTGTAAATTTTGATAGTGAATGGCGTTTTGTAAGACAGCTGAAGGACAAGAAAGTGCAACGAAAAATCCTGCCACGAAATTGAGAACGTGCTCTGGATGGCATCTAACTTTTAATGGAAATATTTTATAGCATCCTTGTGGGAGATAGACGGTTAAGGTTATTTTTTGGATTGCAAATTCAATCCTCTACTTGAAGGGGTGCGGTATTTATTAGGCTAGGTGTAATCACACAATAAATTATCATTAGAGATTTTATAATTCTGGTAAGATTATTTCCCAAAAACGTGTTAAAACTAATTGTAAATATTAATTAACCTATGTATTTATGTACTTCGATATGCAATGTATTCAATTTCTCAATCTACTGAGTCCTAATTTAAAATACAGGTTATGAACTTTTTGTGCACACTAATTCAAAATTATTAAAATTATATTTTCATCCATAGATAGTTGGTTCATAGTTCAATTTAAAATATTAGCTACAATTATTTGTTTGTTTGTTTGCATATTACAAATAATCAATTTAAGCTTTGATATTAAGTATAATCTCAAAATTATAAAAATTTATTCTAAATTCCATACTACAACTGTTGTAGAGGGCTTTTGTTATAAACAAAAATCATCAATGTATGTAATAATGTATATCAAATTTTTTATATATCGTAGTGGTGTTGTGAAATTTCATCGCCAGCAATGAAAGCGAGAGCACTACAAATCTTCCGACGGTGATAACCCCAGGGAGCAATTGCCTTATCAAGGAATTGTTTAGTTTTCAAAAATTAATCTATCTTAGAAGCAAATGTAGTTTATGTCATCTTAATTTCTATCGTGTGAGCCAAAGCTTAAATTACGCCATTTAATGAAAGCTTATTAAGATTTGGGCCAAGTAGTTGTATTTGCATGTTAAGCTGATAAGAGGTAGCTCAGAAAAATTACTTTGCTTTTTTTTTAATGTACTTTTTATAATCAAATGAATGTTATAATATTGCATTTCTTTTAGAGCAGCTATTTCCGGAGTTGGTTTTCAACAATTTTTGTTTGTTCAACTGGCAAGACATTTGTTTCTTATCTATACATCACTTGGTAATTGTGAAAATCTTATTCGGCTTGTACCTGTTTGGTTGTAAAGATTTATTAATTTTAAGTCGTTTGGGATAAGTAGTTTAGAGTTGTACTTGCAAATATTATATAAGAAAACAAAATCACTAAACAATTTTTTCATGATTGATTTACAGCGTGAACAACATGGACTTATGTGTCGAAATGGTCATATGTTACCTTGGACGGGATTATGTAATATAATTAGTAGGACAGAAAAGAAATTATGGTCTTCCGATGTTATTTGTTTCCTTGAATACAAATTCGGAAACTATTGTAGAAAAAATAAAATAATAATAAATAGTACCTTGTACGAAGGCCAATTGCACGACGGCATACAATAAAATAAATTTTGCATTTGAGCATATAAAAGCCATAAAATGAGCCGCACTATTGGGGACCGCTATAAGGTACCTGCCGTTAGTGAGCTCAAGGATTATCGAACAAAGCAGAGAAGCAGCAATTTTATATTTGCTGTCGGCGATAAAAGATAAACCCTTCTAACTGCTTTACTGCAATAATTTTCTCCTTCCAAGATTTAGCTCTATCTGTGCATTCAGTTCATAGTTGGCAGCCCGTAATTGGAGGGTTATTACGCCGCCTGTCGAGCACTGTACAAATACTATTAAGTTATCAGGTCTGATAGACACCCGCAATTCCACATTTTCCAATAAGTTGATTTTTCAACACGAAGAAGAAAATATACGATAAGGGGACCGAGGGCGTCTTTCCTTTGTCGGCTTTTTTTTCGCGCGGAGGCGCGTGCTTCTAGCGGGGAAGGACATCTTGGCAATCGAAGTCGTCTAGTTTGACCCCACTCACAGCTAGCAATAGCTAGACAATAATATATCGATTTTGGGCTATTTCCATGCTCCACGAGTAGCAGACTGTTTCGCGAAAATTCTATTTCGAGGAAAATTGTTTTTTTACCATCTTTAAGTTTAATCTTTTGTTCTTCTGGTTCTTAAGGAGAGAATCTTAATAAGATATCTCGAATTCCTTCGCCTTAATGTGGGTCTGCATTTTTCTGCTGGAGAGTGTGAGATTAGCGTAGAAATTTAAGGGCCACGTGAGGATAGTTATAGTTGAGGGAGCCAGGTTTATGGCATCCTCAAGTCGGTTTTCTTACAAAATTTAAATTAGCTTCTTAGATGTACTACGAAGTCTAGAGACTCTCTGGATTTCGTTTAGCAATTCATGAGATCATTTTAGCTCCTTTACGGATTTGCTGGTACTGCGCGACGCCTATTGCGCCATTTCTACAAAAATGTCTGGTAAAATATTTGTTCATAAAGTTGAAGGTCAGATTTAGAAATGTTTGATGGCCGGGGAAATATGGTCGGATATAACATTTTCATTTTTTCTCTTGAGTCTACAAAATTTCGAATGTATTTCGCTTTAAGTTATGGATTTACTAAAGTAGGGGTTTGAAATGAACTACACTTTTTTAATTTCGCGGAATTTTCAACGTGTAAAGAAAAATATTTGCACGTGCAGACTTTAAGCTTAAAAACATGTTTCCTTGAATGACTTTGTTTTTATCCGCTGTTGGTCCCAATATGTAAATAGGTCCAAATTTAATCTCCTTTTATATAGCAGGTTATAGTTTTTTTTGTTAAGTATTTCAATTTTCTAAAGGGATCTTTCTGTATTGAAGTTTACTTAAAACTTCGAAAGAAAGTTATAATTGTTAAAAAATGGTATAAAATCCCCATCTTTCCCATGTTTGAAGTTCAATTCCAAATGTTTAAATTGCTTGCGTCAAAAAGGGTTAGTGTTCCGAGTAGTAGCTCTACGCATCCATTTTAATTTGGCGACGAAAAAAAAGTATGTAAAATGTCGTCAAATTTACGAAAAAAATCCAATTTCAATTAGCTTATGATTTTTTTTACCTATCGATTACGTCTTTACATCACACGAAATTGAACTTAAATTTCGCTCTAAAATGCTTATATAAAAATTTACTTATATACAAAATCCTATTAAGAAAAACGCGTTAATCATAAATTTTTCTGTTTTGTAAAAATGTTTTCCAGATATGCTTGATGATAACATAGTGACCCTGAGACCTTGGTTATCATCGCCCCACATGGCCAGATGCATGTGGATTACTACCTCCTGGAAGTTATATTTTATTTCCTCTTAACATTTGAAGATTAAAGCGAATCATCCCTAAGAGTTTTGCTTTCGTTTTGTAGCCTTCAGCCAGAGATGTGTTTACATTTAAATTTCAATATCTTTTTGGGAATTTTGGGAGAGCCGCCTTGGTTATTTTGATATTGGCCCTTGAGCAAAAACAGCATTCTGACATGTGCAGGTTTCCAAACAAGCTGGCAGTAAACATTTTAGGGGATAAGTATATTTTCATACAGACAAAAGGTTGTTTTCCAAGATTTTACCATTTATTTACCGGAAATAATGCATGCTAAGAATCCTGTAGACTCTAGGATAATTTATGGTTTTAAATTTCCGTCATGAACCATTTTTTGGCTTTCTAATTTAAATCTTTTCATATAGCCCACATTTGTCATTTGGTATAATTTTTAATATAAGACAATTAAATATGTACTAAGTAATTAAATCAAAGATTGACGGTTTTATAGTTAGTTTAGTAGCTTTGTCTATTTGCTTGTTATTTACATAACATAGAAGACATTTTTGCTAAGGGAAGAAAGCAAGAAGGAAGAATTTTAAACATAGTTTTAAAATGTGTTTAGTCCTTCCGCTGGCCGTTTATAAAAGTTTAACCTACCTGTCCCGACCATTCATTAATTTGTTCATGATGACAGCAAACACGTTTAGTACCAAGGGTAAAAAAAAAATTGTATGACATTCAAAAATAAAAATGGCCTATGACGAAAAGGCTTACTTCTTTCCAGGTGAGTAAAGTTTCTACTCTTTCTTGCAGTAGATCGCCTATAGCCCATTTTCCTGGGAAAAAGTATACAAGTAAAATCCCGCCTATCCCACAAAGGGGACGGTAAGGTAACAAAGGATAGGAAGCCTAATAACGGGAATTATAAATGTTTAAACAATGAGGCTTTCTTATCGAGTCCCAGGTAAAATAAATTATCCTTTGGCCTTGAACTGGGTCCGTTCCTTAGTTTCGTGTGGGCACCTTTAATCAATATGGAAAACTCACCCAGCATTCTCTCCGCCCCGCGCTCCGGATTCCTCGTTCCATCTACTGGTCGTCAACGAGAAAACCAGGACTTCACAGCAATGTGCTGTATGTGGCGGCGGCCTCTCTGTCGTCTAGTTTATTAATTTTCGTAATAAGTCCCATTCAGGCGGGAGAGAATTTTGCTAAAATTTTAATGGGTTCATTCTCAGGAAAGCAAATTATGCACAAGGACATTAATCACAGGTGGGGCTTTTCAAGGGCAAAATTTTCTTCTCTAATTTCGCGTCTAATTCAGTGACGAAGCTAATCAAGGCACTTATTAGTTTGTACACCGCATGTAATCTCCTCGTCCCGGGTGGCATTTTAATTTCCTCGTAGTTAAAGGCTTGAACTGGCTTAAGGTTGTAATCCGGTGATTGGTGAAGATTGAGGAGGAAAGTGGGCTTATTACCACCGCTACGGTTAGCTAACATATCCGCAACCGATTAAACATCTTCCGGAAAATTCATGTAATTACAGCACCATAGACTTACTGAAGAAAGTGAGTGGAACGTAGAGGAAACAGCACGTGCCGACAATCCGTACTGCGAAGAAAGCGGCTATTTTTAGTGCCACTAATTACAATGTTTCTATGCATAAAAATAGGCTGGCATTTTCGAAAATCCATCAATGCCCGACCTTTAAATGACATCACACCCAAAGAACAGAGAGTCTAGAGAATCAGATCTCCTTCACTTTTGGGGCCACTTCACTATTACTAAAGTCTAAAAGTGGGTTTTAAAAGGAGGTTTTCCAAAGACTCTTAGGTGCCTAATGGTCGATTATATCGAAGATAGATTGTCGTTTAGCCTTGTGCGCTCCGTCATAGTGAGTTAGCTCTTGATCGACTAGTAATCCGTGTAGCCGCAATCCACGTTTTTTGCACAAACCGAAAGTAAAAGCTATAAAATTATTTGCACGAACGGAACCAGGGCTACCTATGAACTTTCATAACAACGCGAACCCAACCTGGAGGCGTGACAGCATCGGATGGTGATGAAGTCGCCTAGTGATGTGATGATGTGCGCGTCGCGCACCTTTATTATGACCACGAACCAGTTTTTAACTGCTAATATACCATTTTCCTGTCGATGGTCTCATCGATGCTGGTAGCATTTAAATCATGGGGAGAAGACATCGTACAAACAAACCGCATATATCCAATGATCTAAGTGCCATGCATTCAAGGTATGCGATCTTGTAGTGAAATAGACTGTAGAACAACCTTTAGTAACAATTATTGCGTAACTCTATTTTGGACGACAGTAATTACAGGTAGCAATAATTAGGCAGCATTTTAGTAAGCTACAAGGCATCGAGAAGTATTATGTACTGTAATTGGAAGTGATATAACTAAAATTCGCATGGTTACGCTATTTTAAATTGATTTTCCCTCAATTATATCACGCTTTTTGCTCTAGAAGTATACAAAAAAAGTTCAAAAGCTGTTTCTCTTTTGTTTTAGCATATTTGAGCTGATCAGACAAGGTCAGATCAGGGAAAACACAATTTAATTTTTTGATTAGTTATCACAGACGTGGTACATGTTCCTAATTTTTAAAAAAGGAATTTATTTTTCGTTTAACCCCCAAATTGAATCATTGTTTAACATTTTGAGGAATATTTATATAAGTAAAAATGGTCGCGGCGAAGTCTTCACGTTCTTTTAAACTCAAAGACACCGGAGAGGATTTAAGAAGGTATTCCTCCTAGATATGGAATGAAGCGCGAATATCAAAATTAATTTAAAAAAAAAAACAGAATGGCTGTCATTAAAAAACAACAATCGATTTTTTCGACTTTGATCTGCCGGAAAAATGTCGAAATTTTTAATGAATTTTAGTATCTTCGCTTCATAGGATTTAATACTGAATAAAATGAGTGATTTATCATGTAAACTATTCCAAAAAACACAATTTCAAAAAAATGTGATTAAAGCTTGAAGTCGTCAGGTCATTTTGGACCCTTGTGCGCTCGACCCCCATCTCCCATAACTTTTGATATATTCAAAATTTCTTGCGGGGATTTATTCTAGAAAGTTCACAAATTAATAATCATTTTGATCCCAAAAACGGGAATACCCCTTGGAAGTAAATTTAGTCTGCAACATGCGTAATAACAAACACTCGTCGTCCATAGGGATTCAATCAGAGGACCAATGAATTCCTCATATATTTCAATTTGTCTGTCGCATTCTCATTCCACGAGCATCTTTTCCTTCTTCTAGCTCCTTTCGACAGTCTTGTCTGTTTTATTTTTTTCAACAAATTCACAACTATTTCCTTGGATTGACCCCGTTTTCCTTATTTGTGCAGTAAACAGAAAATTTGAGCTAGAGCCAACATAGGGCAGCTGAAGTAGGTCATGGAATGAAACAAGGCAAAGAAGAAAAATATGGTAGGGAACAGACGAGTACTTTCGTCCTCGATTGCCGTAGTCGATCGCGATAGAAATAAAAAACTAAAAAAGCACCTGATGATACTTAAGTGTTCAAGAAAATAATCTCCGACACCGCCCGGAAGCCGCCGTGGCATCGATAGAAGAGTCTGTCAGTAGATGACGCGGTAGTCACAATCATGAAGGGGTTAAACACTTTTGGGAGTGAACACAAAAAGAAAAAAAAATCGATCCTCCCCCATTTGCATCGTTTTCCTTTTTATTTAAGAAAAAAAAAAAAAAAAAGAAACAGCATGCTGCAACTACCCCCCAGGGTGAGTAAGAAATGAGTTAAAAGCGAAGGGCTTTAACCTCGGCTGCTTCGCCCCCTCCCAGCTGACGGGACTGTAATGTATCACAACAAATTAGCGCCAGGAATTTTCCGTGAAAAATCACTTTAAAAAGCTCGTGGTGGTTGTAAAGGAGGCGTTTTCATCCCCTTTTATCTTCCATATACCGCACGCGCTCAGGACGAGATTAAATTTCCACCGGAAGTAAGTTATTTTATGCCTTCGTTGCAGGGACATGGACTGGTTGCAAAAGGGGATTGCAATTTTTACGACTGCACTCCAAAAGAAGGTACTGCTAGCAAGCAATAGGGGGAATATTTGCAACCGTGTGGAGAATGCACTTCAAGCCAGCACGTATATCACGTACTTGTATTGAAATGCCGTCACCAGCCCCATCTCGAGACAATAAAAGGGGCGCACAAAGAAATGCACTCGAACTATGAATCATGCAGGGGGCATGCGTCTGATGGTGCACCAAGGCGACTAACCTTCTTGCTGATTGATTGGTTTCTTTCGACGGCTCACTTTCAAGGATTAGGAAGTAGCTGCTCCTTTTGTGGAGCCCCATTAAAAGCATATTACCTTCATTGGATTTTCCAGTAGAAAAATGAGGAAGAACATCTCGATCGACCCCTTTTAGCAACATAAAGTTAATGGAGGCGAGTGGGAGCACTTACAATCCTGACGACCATTCATGGTCTTGTTAAAAAAAAAAATTAGCTGAGATATCAAGAGGTCCTTTTGTGAAACATGTCTGTTTCGTTATTTTTTTTTCACTATTTGAAGGTACTTAAAGTTCTTCCAAAACTTTTCTCACAAAACTTTGTATAAAGAAGAGCTTCAATTGAAAAGTACTATGGGAAAGTTTACTCAACCTTAGGCAAGTTTGGTAACATTTTAGAAATGTGTAATTAAAAGAGATATGTAATTTTTCTAATCGACAAATAAGAATAGAATTGAATTACTAGCAGGGTAAAACTTAGTAACATCAAAATATGCACTATTTCACTATTTTGTTACTCTCTGCAAAAAATCGGTTGTGATAATTTAGAAATGGACAGAATTATTGCTCCTACGGGAGTTCTGCATCAAACTTGGTCGTTATACACACGTACTCATTACTACACCACTTTATCAAAATCTACTTTATTCCGAGATGCAATCAAATAGGAACTCTTTTTTAATTACTTCAAAGCGTTTTCAACATAAAACCGTCTCTAGGGAGCTCAAACTACAGCTGAGGGTCCTTAGATAGTAGCATAGGTGGATGCGTGACTCATTATGGTTGGGAGTGGGCATCGGCCTTGAGCTGTTTTTAACATTTTATTATCTCTTAATTGATAATCGTCACAGGCATAATATTGACCCTTGAAAGGTGCTACTTGACCCGTAAATTTGAAGTTGAAATTGATTCCAGTACTTGTGATTGAATTTTCTAAGGGTCTCTAATCCAGTTCAGATTACACCTCTTTAATGGAAATGGTACTGGAAAAGGTGGAAATAGGTTGCAACTATTGAATTTTAATTCTAGACTTAAAGAATCAGCTATGAAATGCCATTTGTAGCCCAACACAATGTAACAATGGTGGAACTTAACGCTAAAACCTCCTTTTGTGATTTAAATTGTAAAGCTTATACTCCCTTAATCTTTCCTAATGTTATGGTAGAAATACTCACAAGAACGAGAGAATTAATACAATTCGTTGCCGTTTAGTGAATGTTGTTGTAACCTCTTTACCTATCCTAATAACTTGGGATATTAATTTTCCTGAATAATTTAAATTAAATCGATTGGGGGATAAATACTTTGCTCTTATTATCTTTTATTATGATTAGAATCATAAAAACTTTGATTTGTTTGCATGCTTCCTTTAACGTAAAAAAAGTTTCTAAATGAAAATGTATGGTTATAAAAAGTATAGTAGTCTATTTTGCTCGTTTAAAAAAAAACTACAATTTTCGGTATACTTTTCTAGAAGCAAGCAGCTTTATCAATTTAAATCCTGCAGGTAAACTATTAACATAATAATTAAAAAACTTTTATTATAAATATGAGAGTGCGGTTTGTTTGATATAAATTAATACTTAAATTGTCATGAACTGATATGAATCTTATCTCCTCATTAATGGGGCATAACATAAAAAATTACAACATTAGTGATAGTTACGACCTAGTCTTAGTATGCATTTATCCCTTCCCTTTATATATGAACAGTTCGTGTAGAATTTCTCCTTGCTCGTCCCTGAGTGACAAATGGGACACGCATATAAATTGGAGTGGAACTGCCTGCACATCAATTTCAACTCGACCAATTCCATAGAAGATAGGACGGAATGGGTCACAATCCATATCCTGCCGTCCGAATTCCGGAAGTGCTGCAGTCTCTCATCATCCCTTATCTTTAACCTATGTCCAATTACTGGGGGAAATAGTCGAAATCAGGTTTCGCCCTCATTGCCCACATTTCTTCTGGAGTATGTAGTGAGTGGCATCTGCTCATTATACGATTTGATGATTGAAGTCACAGAGGGGTGGTTACCTTTTCAGCTCTGTATAAAAGTAGGTCATTTAATAGAAGACTTGTCCATCCATAGGTTGTCTTTTCACCAGCAGGCGGAAAACTTTAATAAACTTGCTGAACCTCGCTCGCATCATACTAGAATTGGGTGCATTTCAATTAGCTTGCTTTCATAAGAGGAGAAAACTTTTTTCTTATGCAATCTGCCCCCCGAAAAAAAGTGATCTCTCAGATACATGCCATGCCAGTGGAATGTTTTGACTATTTTAATTTTTACGTAATCCCTACCGTTACGGCGAAAAAACTTATACAATTCGCCAATCGCAAAATTTAAAATGTTTTTCTCGTCGTTATTTGGCCTGCCCATGAGCAGCCATAGCTACTCATGCTAAAGCATTTCGTCTCTTTTAACCCGGAAATAGAAAAAAATCCCTAAAAGTTGAAATGCTGCAAGGCCCCATAGTAACTCTGCCATGAACAATTAACCCGATCGCATTTTGGGCCATTTTCTCCAGTCGTGGGTCAGGCCCATAGTAGCAGCAATATCAAGCCAAAAGTTTCTGCTCTAGTTCAGCCAAAAGTCTTTATGTAACGTAAATAAATAGCCGGATTTTTTCCCTGTAATTAATGGAAGTAATAACGTCTTGTCTTCGCCTTTGTAAATTGTGCAGCTATTGAAAAAATATATCGAAGATATTAAACGTTTTATAATGTTTGCATGCCTATGCAAACCAAGGTTTGTTTTCTTTTCTTTAAATATGAGAATAATATTTTTAATTAATATTTTTGAATTTATGCCTACCATGGACAGTGGGTCAAGCGTACGCAATTGAAGGCCTTTTAGAGGATTTTGATTTAATTAAAATAAATAAATGAAAGAGTTTAAAAGATAGTGATATTTTGAAGAAAATAGATATTTTTTCTTTATCTTCAGCTTAGCAGCTGATAGACCTTATTTAGCTCGAAAGCGCATAGTTTTTTTTTTTTTATAATCTTTTATTCTTTTACTTTTATTTTAAATTTTCAATAATTATTTTGAGATTCAAATTATTATATTTGTTTACGTTTTAGGTTAGATATTTTTTAGACTATAAAAAAATTCTTGGATCTGACTAGGAATTTAAAAATTGCACTATAGAATGTTAGTACACGATTTTATAATGCTCTAGACCACAATACTAATTTGAGAGGATCATTATACTGTGTTAAATGTAAGAAAAAAAAAAATTAATTACTGCTATAAGTGGCTTCAACGCACTACCGCACCATAAGATCGCAACAACATGGTGAGCATCTCAATTGAGGCTTCTTTAGATCACACGCAATCTGCGTCGCAGGCAAAGCGTAGCGGTATCGTCGTGCCTTTCTGATTCACGCGAATTAAAAGAAATTAAATGTTCAAACACTCGATTCCCATCGAATGCCAATAAAAGTGGGGCAGTCCCAAAGTAGCGAAGTCTTTTTAACTTCCGCGTGTTAATTGATGTGTTATGGTTAAGGCATCTCTCCACCGGGGACCCATTGGTTCAAGCTAAGCGAAAGCTAAATAAACACAAACGATTCGAATGGGCACAACGGCATTAGAATCACCTTTGTAAGAGACCGATAAGGAAATCGTAGAACAAAGAGCACTTCAAATTCTAAAGAATCCAAAGCCTTTGCAGTGTTTTATACACAAATGAGAAGATGGACAATCTCGCACCTTCCAAGGTGAAAACATATCTCGTAATCGTCGAGACACGACTCCGCTGTTTTTTGCTGGTGAGACAATGGGATGACGAAAAATAGAAAATGCTCAGTGAAAGACGATGAGCAATTTTCGGGGAGAATAAAAATAGTTGAAGCAGGCGAAACTTGTCGCGGTAAAGGGGCTTTGCTAATTCTGCAAGACGCAACTGAGATGATTGAGTAAAGCGCAGGTAGCGACACGTTGTTGCGATCAGGATGCTTCAACCTTATCTAATTCGTCTTTCCGTAGTATTGTATAATATTCACTGGTGGCAAAACACTGGATTAGACTAAACGGGCTTACAATTAAAAATCAATTTGTGCCAATCAAAGAGAGACTAGACAATTATAGTTCTATCTGTTGTCGTTTTTTTTTTATTATTGGTTACTTGTTTTCTGCTTTGCATTCGCTGTTTATTGTAGTTCGTAATCAATTTAAAGTTTTTGCTAGACAAAAGTCCAAACTGATTTTAACTAGACCAAGGAGAAAAGCTCTAAAATGGTAAAATTGGTCAGATAATCACGTCATGAAATTCAATACGATAAACAAGAAGCAAATATAATTTCATTTAATTATCAAGTAGCCAAAAACGTTCGTGCTGTTCTAGTTTAAGTTACTATGCAAACAGCAGCAATTATTCTCTGTGTCGAGTTTCTCAGAAGTAAAGAAATATGCCTAGGATCTACTTTACATATGTGAAATTTGCAAGTCGTGCATTACTTGCTTCTTTTATAAACGAGTTCGCTCAGGATACATTAATAAACTGAAATTTATAATTTTTATTTAAAATTAAGCTATGAGCCACTGGACTTTGAACATTTCGTTGAAATTATAACTTCCCACTTCGCAGTTGTAGTGTATATTTTAAAAATTATATTTATAAATAATAGTCTTTTAAATCTGGTCAGTTTTTCCTAGTTATATTATACTCATTTATAGAAAAAATATTTTCTGAATCAACAGAAAACAAAATTTTGAATAGAACACGCGACCATTATCAGGGATAGTGGCTTCTATGAGCTTTGTCCCAACAAAAGAAAAAAAAATTAGACATCTCTCTGAACTTGAAAAAAAAAATAATAAAGAGCTCTTTGTAATGGCACGTTTTCTCCATCAAAGGGCACTTGTTAAAATAAGTCAGAGACAAACTGTCTGCTTTGCTTCCCTTGATCCCCCCTGGCGAGATTCTCGATGAGGGATAACGTTCGTCTGTAAAAAAAAGGGCAAGCTCAGCTTCTATCATCCTCTACACGTAAAAAGGGCTAACTCAGCCCGTGTTGTCTTTTACATGTGAACAAATGAGCGAATAACCCACAGGCCAGTTTTCCTGTTCCTGTTTTTCCTGATGCTTTGGACGGAAGCGCGCCTGTGTTGTTTTCGGACGGGAATGGGCAGAAACAGATGCGAATGGCGATAATTGGGACAAAGTTTAATTATGGAGGTCTTGCAGGGCAATCTACCGACGACGGGTGGATGCTGACGTCAGCTAAGCACACTGAGAATTGCTACAGGATAAATTGGGGCCCATTTGCGTGAGGGTGCGGTGGTATAATCGACGGGCATAGAAACTTCATTAAGTAGCTACTAAGGTACAGGTAAATGCACTTAAGAAACCGACCTGGAATTCACTTATTGTTGAAAACAGGTTTCTTATCGCATCGAAACATGATCTTTAGCACGCCAGGAACAAGAACTTTTTTGTTCTGTTCGTCTTATCTATTGAGAAAATGAAAAAAGTAAATGCACGCGTTAATAATCGCCCGTTGTTGTTCTAATTGTTTTAAGTTTACTCGTCGACGAGATAAAGCCCTCGTGAACAAAAGATAGGCCACTTCTTTACATTGATCTCATAGTCATTTCCTATTCTTACGGACTTGCATCTTCTTAAAAGTGAAGTGTGAACTGAGGGAACTTTGACCTCACATGCGGATTATGATCATAATGTTTTTTCATGAATATGCGAATTATTTGAAGATTTCTTCTTTGTCTGCATTTTCATCAAATTCACACAATAGAAAATTCCTTGAATGGGTCAAACCTATTTTTTTACGTCTTATTGTTGTTATTGTTATGTCTTATATCCACAGAGTAGGAGAATATTTAAATGAATATTATAAATAGCAGAAGTCTGGAGGTAGTAAAATATATGTTTTATTAATTTTGTTCTTTGAAGAAATTCTAGGTAAACGTATTTTAAAATCTGTTTCGGACTGACTGAGTCTTTAAAATCGGTTCCGATGTATTCTAAAAATGTTCCAAACCTGTCCAATATTAATTTTTTAAATGACGTAAAGTTAAATAATTACTAGGAGGGCAAAATACCCTCTGTAAACTTTTGAAAGGATACTAAATTGCCCATTTTACGACAGACTGAGTTTTATCCCTTCTCTTTTAATTTTTAATTAATTTCTTACTCTCGAGCCCATTTATTCGTCTAGCCACAAAATGTTTAATAATGGCAGTTTTCCTCGTTGTAGGTTCGTCGTCCAAATGTTATGATAAACAGCGAAAGGATTAGTCCTCACAGCCTAAATCATGACGGCAACGTCCAGTATTACTCAACAACACCAGCAGCAGCCGCATCAGCATCAGAACAATCAGCAACATCAGCCGCAGCCGCTACAGCAACAGCAGCAGCAGCAACATAATCATCACCAACCCCCCACAGGGTGCTCCTCGGGTAGCACAGCAAACGGCGGCGCCACGGCGACGGCGGGGACCGCAGGGGGGTGCAGTGATGGATCTGGCGGCGGACACAGAAAGGGGCACAGGTGAGTTCCAGGGGAGCGTCCTTAAGTAATTATTTATGCCTACGATCAATTCATCAGGGGTTTAATTGACATCAGGGCAGATGGTCGGCTCGATTTTCCACCAGCGATTGTTCGATTTTCGATTTGCGTGTCCTTTGGTGGAATGTGGAATGCAACGATGACTGCCGGCTAAGTAAATTTTATGGGCTCTGTAAACCACTATTATCGATGTGTCCCTGAAAACGGAATCCTGTCCTGAAAATGGGGGCTCTTTGTTCGATTTAATTGCTCCCAGTCACAGAAAATTGAATCCTTTATATTCACGGAACTTTTGCCTGTGTTTGCATTAAGACCAGGAAATAATTTTACTCCTATCGTATCTATTTGAGGAACTATGATTAGAATTTTAGAAAATTTAAGTTTATATTTTTATAGTTTCCTTAGCTAATCGATTTGAATAGTATCTTTAAAAGAGTTCCAATACTTTCGGAGGAATTTATGTATATACATAAATTGAAATTCAACACATTCCGTTGTAAACCATAATAATTAAATTTGATTTTTGCTTACAGGCGACAAGAGTCCATGTATCAAATGACCGGCCTGTATTCAGAGTCCAATGGTGACGACAGCAGCGTAGACGTCCCTCCTGTCTCGGACAGTCCGGAACCTCGGGTTCCAAACTATCATCAACACCATCAGCCACACAATAGCGTCTCGGATTCGGTGACGAAATGTCATAGTCGTCAACCTTCGAGTTCGCTTATTGACCAGAAAGAAAAGGCGGCCGCACAGTCGCAAGCCGCCCACCAGTGTGACGACGAAGACTTGAACCGGGACTGTGGAATTCTCACTTGTCGTCCAATTATTATACAAAAATTCGCTAGGATTAAAATTTTCGTTCTGTTGCTCTCCATACTAGTCACACTCCAGCAAGCCCTAAGCTCTGGTTACATTAATTCCGTGATAACGACGATCGAGAAGCGCTTCGAGATACCCTCGAGCTACTCTGGCCTGATCGCATCTAGCTATGAAATTGGAAATGTGATAACTGTTATATTTGTTAGTTACTTGGGAAGTAGACGGCACATACCAGTATGGATTGGAATAGGTGCCGTAATAATGGGTGTTGGATCTTTAGTTTTCATGGTGCCCCATTTTACCGGAGAACCAAATCCGGGTATAACACTCCAGAACCGTAGTTCGGATAATATATGCAGGGGAGTATCACTGCGCGAACAAGATATGGGCCTTGGTCGTTTGTCGAGTGGATTGTCGAATCCTCCATTGGCACCGCACAATAATTTGAGGGGCGACAATTGCATTCAGGGCAAATCGTCAACATTTGGGCCAGTATTGCTTTTTGTTTTAGCTCAACTTTTGCTTGGCTGCGGTGGCAGTCCACTCTTCACGCTCGGGACAACGTATGTAGATGATCACGTGAAAACTGAGAGTTCGTCGATGTATATAGGTAAGTAGAAGTCTTTTTACTCATAAAATTGAAATGATATCGATGTTTTTTTTGATTATACAGGGTGTATGTATAGCATGGCCGCTTTCGGGCCTGTGTTAGGATTCTTATTAGGTGCCTACTTGTTATCGTTCCATATGGACTCCTTCTCTGGAAATATGATACAAATTGGTAAGTATTTTCATCATAGATAAATAATGTCCTACAATTTTTCGCTTAAATAAATCTACTTAAAAAGTAAAATATAGTTTTCAAAATTCATTTTTTTACGTTTCCCTTTCCTGTTCCTTTCGTGCTTGAATTTATAAATTTTAAAACAGTTTTGTGAAATGATTCTTTAAAAAAATAGACCTGTTCCCGTAGTAACACTGTTTCCCAATTTCCACACAGATCCTGGAGACCGCAGATGGGTTGGAATGTGGTGGGGTGGATTCTTACTTTGTGGCCTACTTCTGCTCATTGTGGCAGTTCCCTTCTTTTCATTTCCAAAGGTATTACTATTGATAATTCCCCATAAACACCTTATTTACATAAATTCTCTTAAGGTTTTAACACGGGAAAAGAAAAAGATTCGAAAATTAGAGATGAAACCTCAACAAATGGCTCCCAATAATTCCAACAGTCTACAGCGACAGAATCAGGAAAAACAGAAACAGCAGCAACAAGAGCAACAGAAATCTAAACGCAAAGTGGATACAGGATATGGGAAAGATATAAAAGGTTTGATATTTTCTACTTTTTCTTCAGAAATTATGGTATTTAGTTGTTGTATTTAGACATACCACAATCGATGTGGAGGCTAGTCTGCAATCCTGTCTACATTGTGACATGCCTTGGGGCTTGTATGGAGCTAATGATCGTGTCTGGCTTCGTTGTTTTCTTACCAAAATATTTAGAAACCCAATTCAGCTTAGGAAAAAGTCAAGCGAGTGTTTTTACCGGGTCCATAGCTGTGCCTGGTGCCTGTATTGGGATCTTTATTGGCGGGTGTTTCTTAAAGAGGTTTCAATTGAAACCAAAGGGAGCAGTTCAATTTGTGCTCATTTCAAACATGGTCTGCCTCTGCTGTTATGCCCTTCTATTCTTTTTGGGATGCGAAAATTTAAAAATGGCTGGGACAACGATCCCGTACTACAATAGCTCGACTCATACATCTCCCGAGCCATTCCAGGTGAATCTTACAGCAGCCTGCAATTTCGGCTGCGAGTGCCACATGACTGATGTTGAACCAGTGTGCGGCAACAATGGGCTCACCTACTTCAGCCCTTGCCATGCTGGATGTACTGCTTTTTCTTCTAGCTCTAATTACACTAATTGTGCTTGTAAGTTGAAGAATACTTTTAAATACACCTTTCGATCTTTTACAATTTTGTTGTTTTCCAGGTGTCCATTCAAACACCACCAGTATCTACCACGGTAGTGGTGGAAGCACGGCACAAGCTCTAAATGCTCATGAAGATTTTGCCGAAGTAACTGTAGTTCCTGTTGCAACTGCCGGCCCTTGCACTACGCCATGTCGTACTATTTATCCGTTTTTGATTCTTCTGTTTTTTATGACGTTCATTGTGGCTGCCACTCAAATGCCCCTTCTCATGATCGTTCTAAGGTCCGTGTCAGAGGAGGAGCGTTCTTTTGCTCTTGGCATGCAGTTCGTCATTTTTCGACTTTTCGGCTACATACCAGCACCTATAGTTTTCGGCAATCTCATTGATTCCACCTGCTTGTTGTGGAAGTCCACGTGTGGTGAAAAGGGTGGCAGGTGTCTCATATATGACATTGAGACCTTCAGATACAAGTAAGATATATATTTATTTCTAAATATTTCTAAGCCAGAAGAAAATCATGTACACTAATTTCTGAAAAAAGGTATGTTGGACTGTGTGGTGGTATCAAGATAGTCGCTCTAGCAATTTTCATGATCGATTGGTGGCTGGTGCGTAGGAGAAAACAACTCGAAAAGTTGAAACCAATGACTGCAAATGAAATTGTTGGATCTATCATAAGTCTAGACAAGCGTAAGTTCTTGAGACATTTTTTCATTAGTTAGATATGTTTTTTTATTATTATTTTTTCTTCATGTAGTTTTCGAGGAGAAGGGTACTGTTGATAACCAAGGAATCCCATACGGAGGAGATATGTTGTCTCCTGACAGTATGACTGGCGATAGTAAGAAAATCATAGTTACGTCCAAACACCTGAGGAATGATTCAAAGACTATACAATTGGAACTCAGGTATGATCCTATTTTTATAGTATATGATTGGATTTTTATTGGTCTACACAGTTTGTTGGTGTGAATGAAATATTTGGACAATTGTGATTATGCAAACGAAATAAAATTTCTCAACTACACGAAAAAAGCGATTAGCTTCAAGAAAATGAACTCATGAAGATGCTGGTTTTAAATTTAAGACTTTTGTTTTTATTTTCATAAAACTCTGTAGTTATTTTTTGCATGAGTTAGTTTAGTATTATATGTAAATCTCACACTATCTAAGCCTTGATGTTAATGACGAGGTCAAAGCTAAAAGATTGTAAGAAAGAATTAAATTGTTTTGAAAAATAAAACATAAAAAATTTCGATTTAAAAAAAATGTTACGATTTTCGACTTTTGGAAGATTCTATTTTTATTCATAATTTTATTGCAATACTTTTATGAAAACCGAAGTTTTTTTTTTATTTGAAAACCGTTGTGAAGCAAAAGATCAAACTAGGTGGGATGATTGGAATAATTCGGGGATTACTCTTTTTATGGGAAAAAAATAAAAGGGATCTTTTTTTGCATAGAGATTTTGAAAATATTTTTAGAGAATAATAATAAGAATAAACAAACTCTGGAGGCGTGCTTTTTTTTATATAAATTCCCAATCAAAATAAGTAAGAAAATATCCATTTAAACTAAAAAGTAATCATCCTTTTTTGCAACAGGTACGACAAATGCGACAATAGCAACAATCAACAATTTCACGTGTCGAACATCCCACAAACGCGTTCCAAAAAACACTTTCGCAGCAATTCCTGTGACGTGAAAATGATACGTAGCAGTTCTAGAGAATACGATTCACCTTCAGAGTACACCGCAGGCAATAATAAATACAAAAACGCCAAGAATAGTACACATTCCCGTAATAATTCGCACGACCTAAGCTCGGATTTCCGCCAGAAACTGACACACTCGAGAAATGCTTCCCGAGATGACCAAAGCCTCAACATTAAATACATCCTGAATCACTTGAAAAAGGATGATGATGGACACAAAACGAAAAAACATTCAAGAAACCACTCCTATGATCAAATTTATACGCCCAATAATATTCGATTTGACCATGACCTCTTTAAGTTCAAGAAGAACGTGAATCTTCTCAAGAATGTCGAGAACAAGGTGAAGAATTCGAATGAAGCCTCGGAAGGGAAGTACAATCACTCGAGAAATAATTCAAAGGATCTTAATCAGAAGGACATGAAACCTCTGGTGGAGGTGCCACTCTCAGCGGCGAGCATCCTCCGACATCGAAGGACAAATTCGAAAGATCTCAAGATCGTGGTCACGCCCACCGATGTGGTAGCTGTGGCCGTAAACTGTGTTCCAAGTAGTTCCTCCAGTTCCAGTACAGTGAATATCGCCGGCAGCGGAGTCGCAGTCGTTAAACATAAGCGCAACTCTTCGCAGCACAAAATCCAAATCGAACAGGAGCCAGAATCTGCTCAATTACTAGGTAGAAATAGCCATAGCGAGGATCACCTTAATGCCGACAGTGACACCACCTGTGTTTGATTATTCCAATAGTTTCAACTGCCATTCGTTCCCACTATTATATATTATAATTATGTTTTTTTTTTATCTCTTTCAAGTCCGGATTCCGCGGGAACGCCCTCCATATATTTTTCCCGTTATTATTAATATCATTTTATTAAAAAAATTTATCGTTATTTTCACTAGGACGAATTGTTTTCCGTTCTCTGAAGTGTTTTTTGACTTTCGATTAGTGTGTAGGACGAATCGTGCAATTATTGCCCCCTAAGTGCTGTCGATTAGGTTTAAGACTGCTTCGAGTACTTTTCGAGACATCGACCTTTAGTTTAAGATTTCAAAGAGCTGCGGTTTCATACGGCTAATTTTTCTAGGCGTAACGTAAACCGATTTGTGGATTCCCGTCGTTATGCAACAACAACAAACGTGGGCTGATCCTCAATAGGGGCCGAATTAAGGGTTTTATTTTTTGTAAACAATTTTTTACACCAATTTATTTAAAATTTAGTTTAATTTCTTTTTGAAACTTAAAAGAAAGTCTACAAAATCTATAAGCTCACGTTTTAATGCCTTTTATATTTTATTACACAGTGATCTATTTGAAATAAGAATTGCAAAATATTTGGATCTGTAACATACAAACTATTTAGGGGATAGTGAAATTCGGAGAACTATTAACTAAATTAAAAATTGAGCAATTATTGGAAACAATATCATTCTATAGTTAGAAAAAAAAATTCATTCAATTGGGGCTGAGTTTAAATCGAGTGTTAGCGAGACCTAAGTCTAGAGTGGGGACGATTAACTGATAAGGATGTACATATTTTGACGCTATAGAAAGCCTTAAAGCATTTAGAGGCTCCCCTTCCCATAAGTGGTATGAGCCCTTAATTGCAAAAGGCAACTATAAAGAATTAAATTGTTGTTTTTTAAGAATCAATTTTTAGAACGATGTTTTAAGGAAAATACATTTATAATTTCACTGGACACAGTGCAATGTGGCTTAATGTTAATGAAATTATTGATGGAGAATTAGTTACTAGAAAATTATATTTTTACAAGATACATTTTAACCCAGAACAAAATTATATGAAACAAAATATGGCTTTTAACTTTTCTCAACACTTTTAAACAGTTTTAGGATTTTTTTTGTTTGACTATTTTAACGATGTAAAGTAAATATTTCATACTCTCCAAAATCAAGTGAATTATTTAAGCTTATAGTTGTGAACAATTTATTTTATTAAAGAAAGAAGTAGTTTTCAATTTCGGCCCCTGAGATTTAATTATTTACTACGCGCCCACTTTGATAGTTTTAATTGTTTTATCAGTGTTCAATTTACACGATTATTTTTAAATTTTTTGTTTTTACTTTAAACTCACCAACGTCATATCGAATAATATCATAAAAGAAGGGAGTAGGAGAAAAAACAGGAAAAAAAGGTTTCACAGACAATACGAATGAGTTCATCAACTTCTCATTCACATCGACGCCATACATAAAAGAACGATGCGAACGATACACCTGAAAGTAGCGCGCGTAAATAGCGACAGGTGTAAACGGGGAAACCGCCGCGAGATGATAGATAGAAGGGCAGAACTAGCATGAGGCTTGCTTAGAGCGCTTAGCAGATCCTTAGAGGAGACATAAATCCAATTTTGTGAACTAGAAAAAGAACAGAGTGAAGAAGATGAAAAAGAAAAAAAAAAAACTAGAAACTAAGCGTATTGTTCCATATTTTAGCGAAAAGACAGTAAAATTTCTAAAATACAGCGTAGTAGCCGCTAGGAGACCTTAATCAGTAACAGCTAGCACATAGTCTAGACCCTTGCAAGGATCGCCGTTCCAGCGCATTCGCCGTCACAGACTACTTTTGAAGCGTGTTTTTTTTTTAAAAACAAAAAAAAACATCCATTTTATCGTTTGGACTTTTTGAAGTTTTTTATATATACGAATATAAAACCGAATAGACAAACAGACATACTCTCCTCCCCCAAAAGCAGCTTAAGATAATGAAGCAACAGTGTTCCCCTATTTTTCATAAAAAAACGATGTCTGAGACAACGTTCATCGCAGGCATTAGGACATTACTAGACTAAGCAAAAATTATAAATGAGAAGAAAAAAAAAAAAAATTCTATCACCGGAAGTCAATTTTGAAATTGTGAAGAGTCTTGAAGAGGACGCGGGTGGGAATCAATGCAGCGCATTTTTTTGTGTGATGAGACGCGAAGTCACTTAAAGTACACGTGTAGGAAAAAGATAGAGATATATTATATATATACACTAGAGAGATAAGCTATATTGTACCGCTAGGATAAATATTTTTCTAAAAAAACAAAAACAAAAATACCATGCTCCCTGGAAGACTTCATTCGAGAGGGGTAGCCAGGCGAGAGTGTAGGTTTTAATGTGTTGTTGCACCGTTGTTGTTAGCACGCTTTTATAAGAAAACGAGAGAAAATCAAGAATAAAGAGTTGTCTCTGACTTTAAGTCGCGTGTTGTTGTTTTATTTCACGGCCTTTTGCAAATTCTGGGGTACGGGTAGATTTTCTACTTTGCATGAATTTACATCTAGAGAAATGAGACATCGAAAATTAAAAGAAAAATATTCCATTCAGCTCAAAAATCAGGCGCTGTGTAGAGGAATAAATTTCATTTCATTTTTTTTTTTGCATTATTACACAGGCCAGCACTATTTAAGTCATAAATACCTGTTTCAGTTTTAACGACTGTTTTTGATGTTTTTATGGTGCTGATTATGAAAAGAAACATTCAGTAAAGTTTTTGCAAAAAATAGCACTTTATACTGCTTTTTCCAGTTTGTGGGTGTTTTTTACCATTCTCCTGAGTTAATCTTACGTGCTAAATAAAAATAAAGTCTATATCTGAAATTAGCACCACAAAAACCCCCTAAATCAGTTATCAAAATCCCGACGGCTTTCGGAGCTTACGCATTAACGGTCAAGATAAAGGAATCACTGATTTGTTATCGATAATTGTTTACAGTTAGGGCTCCTAGTGCTGCGCCGCCCAAAATATCCTTTTGCGATATTGAGATTCATATTGATGTAATAAAATAAAAAAAAAGGTGGGAGAGCAACATTCAAACGTCAAATTAATAATTAATATCTAATAATTTAAACACACTTTCAACCCATTTCTTCTGTTTCGAGAAAATTTAAATAAGCAGGGGTATTTATAACCTCCGCGGAGCCAGAAGTTTCCCACGAGCTGCTCTGCTTCAACGGTTAAATCTGAGACTTCCCAGGGAAATCGCGCGTCACTGGGTGGGGATGGAGCAAGAGACGAATCCAGCAAACTGTGCTGCCAGTGCTGAGTGACAGCTACCGGTTGGTGCGATCTCCTACGTGCGATAATTTCTCCCGCCCGGACAAGAACATAGCATTTCATTTTTAAGATTTTCGCTAAGATTCGATGTAGTTTTTCGGGCCAAAATGACAAACTCCTAGCAAATGGGGTGTTAAATCGAACAGCGCCTTCTCAGAAACGAAACCGCTAATCGGATAAAAAAACGTTAGATTACAAAAAAAAATCGCATTTAAAAATTTTTCGATTGCTTGCGTCCCGGGTAGAACCGGTTATGACATCTACCGTCCCCAGTAAAAACAATTTCCCAAAGCTCAAACCAAAATGTGGCCTTTCCGATAATCCAGACATTCTCGAGACTCAAACTTTTTAAAGAATTCAAAATTGCGGCATCTGGTGAGAACTGCGGGCATTATGAAACAGTTATGACCCTTGAATTTTGCAGATTTGCGGGCGTTCTGCCGTGTAGAGTCCAATCTCTACACAAAGAACGCCGGGAGTCAGGGCAGTTCGGTGATTTGCATTTGTAAAATTCAATAAAAACTATGGTTATTATTAAATCTAAGAATATTTATTGAAATAATCGAAATACGATACAAAAATTCTCCCCTTCATTTTAACAATTAAACAAATTTTGCTTACTTAAGAATGTCAAAGGATCAAAAAACGGTACAAACCGAAGTAAAACCACTAAATTTTGGGTATTCACATAAATGTTAGTTGTAATTGAAGTCTCTTTTCTTATTCACGCGTCATACAAGTTGCTCCTCGTCGACTCCGATTGAGTTCTTCATAGTTTTTCTCATTTTAAAAATACGTATTATAAAACAAAACAAAAAACTAAAAAATGGACGTGTGTGCACTGCACCGCTGCGGTACTGCGACTACTGCGTTACTGCGCTATTGTTATTAAATTTAACCTAAGTCAGATTACATACAAAAGATTCTCCTAAGTGATGAGGACTAGATATTGGTTCTGGTTCGGTAGCGTATTGTGGCGGCGGCGATGCATTTGCGGTTTTCAGTGTGTATATGGTTGCCATTTTTTATTAAACTATTTATTTGTATTCGTTTTTAAAAAGCTGCAGGTGCATGAGAGTTAGTTTAATCGAAGCTAGAAGCAGGGCCGCGATGCTGAGTGTAACGAAATTGTGTGAGAAGAGCTACGCTGTGCGAACAGGGCGCGACACGGCAACGTTTTTTCACATCTCTACATACGAAATTCTGTGCAGTCGGAGGCGGATAGAACGGTAGGTGCGTCGAACGCAGGTGTGGTTATGCCCCCGACCTAGACCATAGGTACCACCTTCTTCTACTCTCCGCGGAAACAAGCAACTAATTCAGCGATTACGGAAGAGTTCGTAATGAAGTGCGCGTTGCGGCGATGAACCCTGAATTAAATTTACATGTCTCATTTATTTTCTTGGAATGATATCCTTAAGTTTAATACAATTTCGTGTCGCTTTAAAAAACTTCAGTAGATCCCGCTCTTTTTTAAATTTTATCATCATCATCATTGTTTTAGTTTTAGTAAAAGTACAAAATCTACTATTCACTGTTAAGTACAAAAAACAGTTATTAGGAAAAAACGTTCGCGTCTCTCTTACAAAAAATCGGCAAAGAAAGTCGCTTCTTACTGGACTAAGAGCGTAACTCGATTTATGTCAATACCCAAGTGAATTTTCACAATACGTAAAGTACTAATCTTAGCTCATTTCATCGTTTTTTTTTTGTTGTTTTTGCTTGCATTTTTTTTAAAATTATTATTAGTTTAGTGGGTTTGTCTCGTGGCGGACTGCAAAACCAACGTATTTCCTGCCCCTCTCTCCACCGTGCGGCGAGGAAACACGGCCAAGGTGCAGCACACGCCGGAGCCCTCCCCCGACCGATAATCGTTAATAATGTTTTTCTTCTTTTTGTTTTAATTAAAAAGTGGAAATTAAATGAATTCTCTGAACTGCCGGCTCCTCAGCATCTGTTGTGTATTCTCCTTCTCCGCTATTATCCTTATTTCTTCTTCTCTTGCTCTGCTTTTAAACCGTTCCTCCCGTTCGTATTGGACTACTATTTCCTCTTTTTTTCTTTTCTTAAACTCTTTTCCTCACTTCTTTCCTTGCTAGTTTATTTTAAACAATTGATTCCTTTAGTTTTTTTTTCTCATTTAAATATATATTTTCGGATAATCGGTAAAATGAACACTTTTCATCTGGTGGGAATTTTTGATATCTATTGCACACAGCACGAGTTCTTGTGACCATTTTTGTGCTTTAGTCGCGATTTCGGCTTGTATTTCTCTAAAAATGATAGCTGCTTCGCGTTAATTGCGCCTCGTCGTTTTCTGTAAAATAAAAAAATGCAAATTACTGATGATACCACTCAAAAGTTACGAAAGAAATTTATAACTGTTTAAAAAATAGGGTAAAATTCACATTTTCCGCGAGTTTAAATCGCTTCAGCTTTATGTTCCGAGTAGCTCACTGCGTCCACTTTCATTTGACTTTGAAAAAATCCCTTTTAGCTTTTGATTATTTTTGGATCAAAATGGCAAACTCCGCGCACTCTGACAAATCGAATACCAAGAATGCCTTTTCCATATCTTAGAAAACAACACTTTTCGCGAACCGTATCAAAAATATCCAAATTAGAGTCAAAAAAATTATAACGACTTCAATTTAGAAAAAAAAAAAAAAAAACACACACATAGATTCTGATTTACTCTGTTTACGGAACGTTTTTAATGGATTAAAAAATTAAATAAAAGTGTTAAAATGACCGTCTTACAATTTTGTTATATGTAAACACTTACTCTCTGATAATTTCGACAGCAGCCTCATATTTTAGACCCAGTTCTATTAATGCCAAAGCAACTAAAACAGGCGCACGACCCAAGCCAGCCACACAATGCACTGCAACGCATGCTTCTGGATTCTGCTGATAGCTAGAAAAGAAAAAAAAATATATATAAAAGACATTTATTTAAAATATCCAACAATAAACGGAAGATAAACACTTACTTTTGTTTTAAAATTTCAAACCATTCATCTATGATTTCTTGTGGAGGAAATGTGCCGTCTTTAAAAGCTAAATCTATGACTTTGATGCCTTGGTTCTCGAGCTCTTGCGTTTTGTAACTGGGCTCACAGACGCGCACAACAGTGCTCACATTGTGCCTTCTTAATTCCTGTAATACAAAAGAACAGGCGAAAGTATAGGTTTAAGGTTAAACACCTTAGCTGACGGCTATGTAAAAAGGGGTGGTGGATGGAGGTGTCTACTTACCAAAATATAATGTGATATATTTAGATCTGAAGGCCGATCTGTTATTAGGAACTGCATTCCCTTGTATTCAATACGTGCTGGGGCTGGTCTCATGTCCTTCGAACGCATGATGCTTGTCATTAAAATATATTTTCTCGAAATTTTATCCTAATCGATTAATACAATAAAAAACTAATGTTATTATTGATGCTCCTGCTTTAGCGGTAGCCTATGATCTGCTTTTATCTTTTTCTCTCTTTATCAATTTATGTTCTACAAAACCGAGTGATTTGTTCTTTAGTTCTCTTCTTTTTACTTTACAATCAATAATACGAAAGAAAGAACGGAATTTATAAATAGAAAAAAAAATGTCTAGTGTATCCTGGCGCCTTAGAAATAATTTTTTTTTTTTAGAGCTACTTAAGACAGTTGGCTGATTGTGTGTAAAAAAAAACTTCTAACAAAAATATCGAAAGCCTTCTTAATTCGTTTTTACGACTGCTAAAATGTCTCTTTTTATTTTATTTGTTTTTTTTTTTTTTGTGTGTGTTTTATATCAGTTTTAAAATACACTCGAAATAGGATAGATCTCTTCTTGCTTTGTCCTCTTGTCTCTAACTACCGATTTACTTCTTTTGTTTTAATCCTTTACTCTTTTTTTTTTTTAATTATGTATAGTAAAAGGCCTTTGGTTAATATTTTGTTTATATTAGCAGTGATCGATTTGTCCACTGGCTTCGAAAGTTCTTTAGAGAAAATATAAATCTGCTGGACAGGAGGATTCGTGAAATGTATCTTCTATTTTCGGAGTACAAAAATATTATTTTATCTGTTTCTTTTATCTTCTTTTTCTTTTGGTTTTTGTATTTATTTTATTTGAGATTTTTACAGTTTTATCTTCTTAAGTAAAGACAAAAAAGAATTAAATGTGCGATGTCTGGTGACAAATTAAAAATGGAAAATTACACAGGCTTTTGTTTTTTCTTTAAAACAAAAATTAATTATACACTGTTACAGCAAATTCGATTCCTTCTCTAGTTTTTTAATTTAGCTCTAGATATTTTTCAATGCGAGATTTTACTATTTGTTGTTTTTTTTTTCTTTTTTTATACTTAATTCAGAGTAATTAACTTTTTATACTTAATTCAGAGTAATTATCAACCGATTTTGGTCTTCAGTTCACCGTTTCCAGATGCGGGTCAGGTTCGTTTTTTAATACAATGTAAATCGGAGGATATCGGATTTTAAGTACACACTTTCTTGGAACGCTGTAGCTCCTAAAAAGGGTTCGGTACGCTCGATACAGTTCAGAGGTTTGGTTACTTGTTTTAGTTTTGTTTTTGTTTTTGTTTTCTTAATAATCCTCAGTTATATCACAAAAATATAGTTTATATCTCTTTCGTACAAGTATAGACTTTTTTTTTGCATTAAACGCGTAGTTCTTTTTATTTTTTAACTGACCTGAAGTATTTTTTTCTCTAAGGTTTTTGATGGTTGTTTTTAAAAAGTTCGTTTTATCTTCTTCTTCTTTCACTCTTCTATTTTTCTTAATTCTCCTTTCCTTTTTTCACTCTTCTTTCTTCCCCTCCTATTCCCGGAGCTCGCTTCCGAAAAACAGCAATGCCTCCCGAATGGCGAGCAAAGTTTACAAATTAAAATGTGCGAGGATAGTGTACAATTAATTCAACTTTAATAACCGAATTATTTTCTTTTTTTGTTTTTTTAGCTTTCTCTTGCCTTATTCTTTTTTTTGTATTTTGTTTTATTTTGTTCGTGTTTGCAGTACAATTACGCGTCGGAGCGTATAAGCTCTTCTTCGGAGGTCTGAAATAGAAGATAAATATTTTGATTAGCTAACAATATAAAATAACAATGATTTTTAAATATTTAGTTCACTAATTAAAAACATTCGATGAGAGTTGTACTCGAATGTTGATAGTTCCATAGATTTGATAAAAACATAAGGATATTTTTTGAAAACTATTTTTGTTTCACATTTTGGGGAATATTAAGAATTTTACGCACGCAACGAAACTAGCCTCTAAATTGACTTAATTTAAAAGGTAAAGTCTGCTTCGGTCATTGAGAGGTCACAGGTTCGAATCTTACCAAGTCACAAAAGGAATTTCTGCCTGCACTAATTCTTGCTGCTCCCTGAAGTCGCAGACGGGCTAAAATAAGTTAAATCTGTTTAGATTCTAGCCCATAATTGTTAGTTATAAACAATATATGCGTAGTCTCTCTTGTAATTGACTAACATGACTTTGAAAATCGGAATTTTTAACTAAAGTGTGTGTTTATTATAGAGTTCATAAATTAACCGCTCACGTAAAATGTTATTAGTTGCCATAAGTTTTAAAATATCTATTTACGAACACGGGATCATAACTAATATTATATAATGTAAACATGTCGAATTTTGACGTCATCACCACACGTTATCTCTTTTAAATCTGTGCTTTACCCCATTCACGCCTTGGAATTACCTCTAAAACGCAAAATGCAGATTATATTTATCTCAGTTTCCCTAAAAATTTCTCTTTAAATAATAAATAAAATCGTTCATGTATTCAATTCATTATTTTTTGTTTTCCTGCTCAGCCTCAGAATTTCTCCGCAGCCCACCTACAACAATTCGAAGAATTTATTGCCGCGTTAGCTCACATGATAATGATGATGTTCCTAGAAGGAGGAAAGTCTTCCATCGGCGCGACAGCAGCGCAAAATGCATTTAACCTCTCACCGTAATTAAACATGGGCTATTTTTAGTGCCGCCAAACGAATACTCGACGGTGAAAATAAACGCTACGGTTGAAGAGGAAAACCGCCAACCGAAGCCACCAATTTTTGTTGAACCGCCACCATCGACATCGAAATAAATTGCTTTCTACGAAATTTGTCATATTTTGTGTCTCGCCCTGGTCTGTCTCCTTATTTTGAATTGTTTTTTTTTGTCAATTTTTTTTTCTTGAGCGTCCAATAAACAGAAACATTTGCGCGAAATGAACATTTAGGTCTCGCCAAAGCCACGAGAAATCGCCAAGTGACATGCACTACACGACAGAAAACGTCGTCCGATCTTACTCCACAGACCATCGACGGTACTGCTGCTTACAGAAGTAATTTATTAAGAGTAATTGAGATTGATAATGGCTCGGAAAATTAAGGGGTTACTTCAGTGATATATTTAAATAAAAGAACAAATAGACTGTTTGTCATTTCCTTAAAAACACAATAGAATAATTTCTTCTTCTCTTTATTATTTTAATCAATTTCCATATTAACGTTATTACTTTACGACATGCTTCCAATTATAGCACGAATAAAACGTTTAACAAAACAAAAAAAAAATATCTTTTTTTCTAACGAGTTAACATTTCTGTAGTTATCGTCATAATTTTTAAATGGAACGAATAACCAAATTTTCCTTTCAAGTTGAAACATAAAACTAACTTTAAATGGAGCCGCTTTTTTTCCAGACATGATGGCTACTAAAAATCGAGTTTCAGGTTTTATTTGGACAAAACTACTTTATTAAAATAAAACCGTAATCATACAGAGATTAGAAAAACTTGTTTATTTTATTTTTATTTGTACACTATTTTATGTATATCGATTAAGATATCTACCGGATTTGAAAATATAATAAATTATATGCCTATATATGGCTTTGAAAGGGAGCGCCTGAAAACGATGTGACATCAGTTTTCATTTTATTTTATCTTTGTATGTTTAAACATTTATTTAAATGAACAGTTTAGGTTTTGTATTAGTGATAACAGAAAAACTAATTTTATGATTAATAGGACAAATAATTTAAAATACTGAAAACAAAGAACTGGTATTTAACATAGGAAAAACTCTTACAAAGCATTGTTTCTAAATTTTCTGACTTAGACAATGGATTACTCAGATTTTGAATCCCTTGTGTGAAGTAACTAGATTTTAAGATAATTCAAAAACTACTCGATTAAATTGCATACAGTTTTTATTAGTACTTATCAACTTATGCATTTTAATAAAATAAATCATTTCTATTGAAAATTTAATTTTAAATTATAAATTAAAACGATTCCCACTCTTTGTAAAAGTATTTTTAAATTGGCTAAAACAAATATCATATCCTTTTTGTAATAAATCATTTGTTAAACCTGGTTTATAAAATATCAAACAATATTTTCCTTTCATACCGTTGAAATAATTTTATAAAACGATCCCCCTAATGTCTTAGATTTTCAAAATATTAGTGCCATTTTTAAGATTTCTCATTCTCGAACACAGAACAAGATCTACATTTCTGTTATTTCTTAAAAGTAGAAAATAAATGGTATTTTTACGTGAATTTTAAATATCCATTGATAGACGATTCAATCAGTTCTTTATATAAAAACTTAGATCTCTGAAATGTTTACTTTTGAAATACGTTTTTTGAATTAAAAAATAGAAATGCGTTTCTGAATCATTTGGAATGGCCCACAGAAGTTCAAGACTGGCTTACACGTGTCTGACCTGTCTCCTAGATAAAGTAGTACTAGTATTCAATGTCAGATCACACTCGTGTGATCAACAGCTGATCAAATTGAGATTCATTGGTCGTTCATCTTGAATTACATGAAAAATGTTTTGCCTAAAGGCAAAATCTTGCTCAGATCAGTGCGAGAGGAGTAAAAATTCTCAGAAATTGTACGTAGCGGTGATGTTGTTTTTTCGATAGATATTCACCGAAAGAAACTCAGACGCCTATTTGTCGTTTTGAATTGCTTCTTTTATTTCGAACAACACTTTTCCGGTGTTGTATGCGGAAACGATTTCAGTCAATCGAACAATGGCCACAATTAATCAGACGATGCCGACAACGTCAGGTAAAAAGTAGCACACTGACTACAGGTAACTTTGTTTTATTGGTCACGAAATTCCTCTTTTCAAAACCCGCCAAAACATGTAATTACTGCGACAAATGAGAGATGGCTTCGAATCGAGAAAGGAAAAAAATATATATATATAGTAGAATAATACTCACTTATTTGTGCTGGGCTTGGCAGTATTCTGCGCTGTCTAGGTGAAACTCCATAGATGTTGGAACAGGTCGAACCAGCTGCAAGGAAAAAGAGAAAAAATGGCAAAGTTAGTGAGGGAGAACGCATACATAGGATAGAATATCTTAGAGCTGGAAGAAAGCATTTAATCGTCTTTGGACATGGAAGCAATGGCACCAATGACGACGGAGGCGAGTTTTGAGAAATTGCCGAGATATTAATCATTTTTTTGGGAATGGCCGAGAAAAGTAAAAGACACCGAAATCCCTCCATGTTTAAGGATTCTAGCATCTTATAGACCACTATGTGAAATTAGAAGATTTTTTTTTTCGCCGCCTTAAATTTACTAATAATACACATAAATATCGTTAAGTATGTTCGCGTTCTCACAATTTTAGTATTGCCAGATGGGAAAAGCTTTGAGGAAGAAATTTTAAATATTTTCTAATCGATAGAATTACTTAAAACAAAAGAAAAGAAGGGACTGCTGCAAAACTTGTCCAATAAATTGAAATATTTTCAACGTTAAGTTTAATTCTAAATCTCTTTTTATGTGAATTATCTTTGCTCTTCAGTTAAGGTCTAAATTATCCTTGAAATATTAAATTTTTTAAATTCCACTACCTTTTTTAAACCACTCATGTTTTTATAGTGTCAGACATTAACAAAATTTTTATGTACACATTTTTAGCTATGTTTACAATACAAAACTGAAACAAATTTGAAAAAGTAGGTTTAAAAGAAAAAAACCGCATTATGGAATATTTTTTTGTTTTTCAAAATACTCTTTAAAAGAAAAACGTACAAACAAATTGCCGAGAAAAGAAAACAGGCCTAGTTTTTTAGAATTCCAGTGTTTACCCATGCGGAAAGGCAATGTACCGTTAAATGCGACTAAATAAACAACAGAGAGACGACAAATATGAGAGATTTTCGATTTTTCAGTGATATGTATCTAAAAATACGTGTCGCCGCGTGCAATCGGCGAGTGGTAGCCGATAGTCTGTCGCTCCCGCTCCTCCTCCTCCTGGACCCCAAGGCCACCTTGCGCTTGGGTGCGCTTTTGGCAACAATATTTTTTTTCTTTTGGTCATTATCAGGACAGGTGTCAAGTACACGAGGCACGTCAATCACTAGTGCAGCGGAAAATAGACTGTCGGCGAGTTTTTCAGTTTTGGGGCAAATAACTTTCAAAGAGGCCAGCCAAGCAGTTCGAGCCCCTTCTTGGTAATTTTTTATACCTCTAGTACCACATTAAGAAGCTTCGGACTTGGCGCGCGCTGAGATAAGACAACAAATTGATGCGTGGTATTTCCGAGGAATCAGCGGCAAGCATATTTTCGCTAGAAGTAGCACCAGTAGAAGCACCTCCTCTAAGAAAAACAGCTTGCGATTTATGAGACGAAATTTTCTCGGGAGGCACACAATTCACGAAAACGTCGCAGTTAGCTTTGGGGAGTAATTGCTTCCTCCTCCTCTGTAAAACTTCCAAAGGTCACATTGATAGTGCCAAATGTAGAAGCAAGCTATAGCAGCATCAAAAGCGAAGGCAAAATTCATTACCTTACAATTATCGCATAAATTTGACGCGAATTTGCGAGGTTTTAATAAGTCTTACATTGGCAGCTCCCAATTAAAGGAGATCGACTAATTAATTAGTGAGGTGATAGATCACGCGAAAGCCCATTGTTCTCTTCTGTATCACGATGTAACAAATTATTTTACTGCAATTGGAAAAACCAAACAAAGTCGTTATTTTGTCAATTTTCAGATTGAGGTCTATTAAGATTTTAATTTTATTTATTTAAAAATTGAGTTTCGGTTGACTTTCTCATTAGAAAAAAAGTTCTCTTAAAATATGAAGATGAATTACGATTTTCTTTTCAGAAATTTTCAGTCTTTTTCGAGTCAATTTTGGGCATTATTTCTGAAGTAGTAGTCACTTTAATAAAAGTAAATTATTTGTACTTGTGATTATAAATCATTAAAAGAAAACCATATACGAAAAAAAGTTCTGTGTGGAGTTTTGGGGATCGAGTGGGTTCTATTTTCTTATGAGTTTGCTAGGTATTGCAATGATGACTACATTACCTCATTTACTTATAGGACTTCAGTGTTACAATTCTAATCTTATGGAATCCTAAAGGTTAAAGTAGTCCATTCCAAATTAAAACAAAAAAATATATAAGTGTAATTTTGTAAAAGTTCTCCACCCCTCTCTTACGTAACCTGGTAAAAGTTCAATTTTTATAAATACCATAATATGTTTTAATTTCATTTGCACTTTTTACATTCTGTTTCTCAATATAGTGCTCCCCACAGTCGTCTTCTACACACTCGGTCTCTTTGTTCTTCGAACTCGAACTGGCTTTGGAAAGATAGTTTTTAGCGACAGCGGGAAACATAAGACAGAGCCAAGATGCAGTGAGCCGGATCGAGAAGATAATAAGGCACGTGGCCTTGAAAAGTGACCATATCATTGCATGGTCACGCTCGCGATCCGGACTCCACCTTTCAAGACGCAAATGTCCGAGAAGACCGGTGCGCGGTATTGCGCTTGTTGTTGTTGTTTGTTTACCAATTCGTCCTCAGAGCGCGGTCATTCAGGGTGGGCTTTATTTTTTTATTTAAAAATTGCTCTTAAAGCAGAATTCGAATTAATGCCAAATTGCTGGGGAGGTATTTTTAGTCTCCCCGGTTATCCGCGGAAGACGAGGGTGGGTGTGGACATTCGACCGACTGACACAAGCCTGCATTTAAATAAATTCTGCAAGTCGGCGCCACACCGGGACAAGAGGACAAATTATTAAAAATGCGCTCTACGTATCCACCGTCTTCTTGGTGTCGACTGTTTCTCCCGTACAAGTTACGACAGCAGCGTCTATGAGACGCATTTTAAAAATACTAAGAACATTTCCCCGCCGCCAGCATCCGCTGCACATCTCGTATTTCTCAATTCTGCGGATAATGATGAAACACAACTGATAAATGGAAAAATACGTCTCATACCTCGCGAAGTGTGGAGAACTTTAGTTGGACGGTCGGTTACGCAACGATAATATTCATAATCGCAACCGCCGCAATCACGGTCTCCATCTTCAAGTGACACCAAACCGCAAGCTACTTCCAGCCACACTGCACCGCATCCAAAACCGATTTCGGTTTAGGTTTGGCTGCGCGGGCTGTGTTGTGTTATTCTCATGATTTTTAACCGATTTTTATCCAACAGAATAAAACAGACGTCCCAGTGCGTCGGGAATTACGTAAAAATTCGCGGAGAACTTATTGTTGTACAACTTAAACCGCAGATGCAGGCGAACAAGGGTGCAGCAGTAGGTAGTACTCGCGATATTTACCGCGACAATCGCGAAACGTAAATGATAAGGTTTCCGTTGAAGGGAATTTTAATATTCTATGTCGTGCGTCTCAAGCTTAGCCATGAATGTGGCTATCGATTGACGGCGATAAATGGGAAATGTTTCTTTTCCGGAAAAAGTGCGCCTATCATTTTTCTAATTGTTCGCGAGGAAACAACTTGCCATGTGAAATTCGCTTGAATCATGAATCCACGCTTTTTGTTTGCTATCAGGACGATTAATTTGTTTAGTTCTTGTTATTGTACTGCTGCTCTAGATTTAGAGAATCATTTCGTGACGCTGCTGAAAAACGTGTTATGGTTTTATTTATATAACAAACAAATAACTACACACAAGCTACAATTTAAAAGAAAAGTTAGCCGTATACACGAGAAAATTGCCAGAACTACAGTAAAAACTAAAAAAAAATAATAATAATAATAAGACAGGTGATATCTCGGATCCTTGTGGTACACTCATATCAAAATTAAACATACTTAATACTCATGTGATTATGAACAATTTTTGATAATTTTCTTAATCATCTGTTTGCTTTTCACAGCAATTTTGAATCGTGTTTAGATTCGTACGTTAAATATACGAATGTTATTTTTAGTTCTAAGAATTTTTTGGTTACAAAATAAGATTATTTTTAAGGGAAGTTTATCTATATCTCATATTTTTGATATCCTGCTAAATTTAATAAGCTCTTCTGTTGGTTCTTTAATTAAAAAAACGTTTGATTATTGATAAAGTAATTCACAAAAATTCTTATCGGGTTTCATTTCTTATTTTAAATTTTCCTACCTGATAATGTTCCTCTTAAAACATTCATCCAAAAAGGCCTTTTCATTAATTCCAAATTTAATGATTAATTGTAAAATAAAACTTAAAGTTTGGTATGAAATTTACTATTTGATATTATTGGTAAATTTGCTAAGTTTAAAATTTTTAAAATTGGAATTTGCCTATTACGTCAAGGAGAGAATTGCACAGTTCTAGTTCGGTTTAGAAAGAAATTACATCGTTTCAGTTCAGAACAGTAAATTTTTAACTTAAAGACTTATTCAAAATCGCCAAAGAGCTAATTATGGAGTCCTAGATCCACTCATTCATGGCAAAGTGAATTTGTCTAAATTGTCTAATTCCAGTTCTAGCAGATCTAACTGATATTCCAGAACAATAACCGATCGGAAACTGATCAAGGTATGATCATGTATTCTCCGAGTCGTGCACTTTTTTTCATTGTATATATCATTCTAGAGTTATCTATTACCGCTAATTTGTCTATGTATGACAAGTTCTAGTTTTGGCGCACTAAATTGATATTCTCAGAATAATAAGTGATCGGAAGTGATCAGAAATGACCTTCAATGTCGTATGTAAAACTATTTAACTAGATCGCAAATCACTCGACCTTGGGTCCATTCAAATGTCGCAACAACAATGCATCTGCACTAGCTATAGCTAGCAATTGCAACAAAATTAACGTCGTCTATTTTTTTTTAAGTTTCTTGACACTATTTATACATTGCGGTGCCCACAGATGAGCATTAGTTCCTTCATTATCTTCAATCTTAAACATCAGCAAATAGCGCCTTTTAGTGATAGCAGTCAGTCATTCTAATGAATTCCGACATGGGAGATTTATCTCACAAACAAGTTTCTTACGATCTTAACTGCAAAAATTCCATATTTAGGTAACTTCGACTAAATTGTTGTTTACTTAGCCGCTTTCGTAACACGTAGGAGGTATTTCATTTGACAAGGGTGAAATGGGTGAATTTATAAAATAAAAGGAAAAGGAAAAAAAAACGAAGTCATCAGCTGACTTACCTCCTCATACTTAGGCCTTACACCGACTGATAATAAAATTAAACAAAATTCTGGTACGTCCTGATTCCGAATATTTTTGTAAAGAAAACGAACAAAAATATGTAAAGTAAATAAACTGAGTAAACTTGACTTGTCGCTGCCTTTCTGAACCGGATCAGAAAACACAACTTTGAAAATTTAACCCAAAAACAAAAGAAAAAAAAACAGTCGTTGTCACAAAAACATTTATTTTTGAATGAATCACAGCTAAATCAGCGGCGAACAAATTTCACACTGAATTCGAAAAATGAGAATATCAGCAGCCAGAGATTTTATTTTGGTTTGCTGCTTCAGCTGCTGCTGTTACTTTCGAATAGAATACCCGAAAAAAGAAGAATAACGTATAAAAGATATAATTTCTCTGCAACTGAGAATTTCCCCCGAACTGTTTTTATCACACACAGGTTGGTCGTTAACTTGATATCTAGTGAATCATTGGAGAGAGAGGCTTCACACTATCATTGTATACACAAAACAAAATTTCCGCACGACTGTGATAGCACCTACACCGTTTTTTGAATGGATCGAGAGATGTTTTGTGTGCCGCGAGTATTCCGTTATACTTAATAATAAAAAGAAATCAAAAAAAAAAATAAAAATCCCCACGAAAATTACCACAGAACGGAAACACTACACACGGTGTCTTTCACAGAAGAAGAAATAAAAAAAAAGAAAACAAAAAATATATATGAATACATAAAAAACATTTACAGAAGATCGCCGACTGGCGCTTTCGACAATTTAATGAGATCTAGAAATGTCGTCAGGAATTTCTATTTCGAGATTACAGACTGAACTTGCTAAAGTAGAAAGAAGCCTGAATGGGGCCTTTCTTTTATATTCTCGGAAGAAAAATCTTTTATTGCCCGGAAAGATGATGCTAAGTTACCATGGACTGTGATCATAAAATCACTGATCTTGCATCTCTTGCCGCTGGACCACTACTGTATTTTGTAGAAGAATCGCGTAGATGCGATCTTTGCGCATAGGACTTTTCTTTTTATTAGTAAATACACTATTTCACTTGAAAATCCGCGGACGCTAGACGACGCGATAGGATTTCAAGAATATATCGACAAGTGTCTATTCTGAGGCGTTGGTCACAAACTTTTAGAGAATTACTGCAGCAGACCTCTTTCATCATTTGAAGACGAACAATTACTGACGACTGGCGAACTTGGGCTCCCCCAGACTTGAGAACTGGGAGCAGCTGCGGTCGTCTCCCCCACTACTACGACGAATTAGTCCCCAAAAAATCTACTACTTCTTTGGTGTAGGAATGAATTACTTTGCGGGTTTTTTTTGTTTTTTTTCTTATTTCTGTTTTTTCTTCGTTCGATCTAAAACGGCGGCGCCTTAAAGCTTTGACTAGACGGGATATTCCCGAAATATGCACACGGGAACAACACCTTGCCTTTCCCTATAAAACTTGACCACAATGGGGGCTACACTCCAGGGTTCCAGTATTACTTCTTGAATTTAGGGATGAGTCCAAATAAAGTATCGATACTTGTGGTGTGTGGAAAACAACAGTGGCTATACAAGTTTTTGTTATCAATTTTAAATCTCTTTTTGGGTACACATAAAAGGCCTTGGGATAAACAAAAACTGTATGAGATTTTCCATTTTTAGAATTTGTACAATTTCCCGAGTTACTAGCTGTCTTTTAGTGGCGCAAGACTAAATTAAATTCTGAATTTCCAATCATTCCTGGCCTTGAAATAGACGGAAAACTTGTCTTAATGTGCCGAATTACCATAATTAAATGATATTGAAAATTAGACATAAAAATATATTCTTGAAATTAAAACAGAAGTATTTATTTGTAATCTATACGTAATTTTATTAGCTCACCTTCAACCCGTTTAATGACCTCTGTACTTTCATCAGTTGCGAAATTTTATGCCATTAAATGTAAAAAAGAATATAAAATTTTTTGGCTAATTCGGTCGACAAACATCATTTTTTTTACTTTAAGAAAAAGATTTTAAGATAAAATTATGACTAGGAGAAGTAACTGAAAAATTCTATCTGTAGTATCTTTAGGTTTATTGTGTTTTGAGTGATTGTACATGATAAAAGCTTTAAGGAAAAAATTTTCAAAATAAATTAATCTAAGACTATAAAATTAAGTCAATCTCAAACACACTTTCTTTTTTAATTTTGAAGAGTAAAGATTTGACAAATAAATAAAAGTTGTTTATTTTATTTTCTTACATTTCTTGAAGTCAACTTTTCATATTATTTTCCAAAGAAATAGATAAAACCGGACTACTTACGGGTAGATTACAATTCAACTCAAATACAGACAGGATTTCAAATCATCGGTTGGATAACGTTTGTATACAGTAAATTTGAAATCGATAATATCGAGTGGCTTGTAGAAATTCATCCCTACTACAAATCAATTCTACTACAACTCTACCCACTTACTTCCTCCTCTCTCGCACTTACTACGCAACCGGTGGCAATAGGGAGAAGGCAACACGGGATGTTCGCCAACTGGCAACTAAAAAGCTCAATATACGAAGATGGAGATTCCCCCGTATTTCCCGTTCGCCTCCACCTTGCTTTAATGCCCCATCGCGTATAACACGTCTTCGGTTCTGTTATCCCACACATTCCCAAGATTTTCAACCATCACTTCAAGACATATCGATGGATGGCAGCAACAGCAGCACCCCCACAACGCGATTAATTAAGCGGCACAGTGCGGTAGAGAAGTCTCAGGTCTCGTCGGTCTCGCGACGATAACCACTTTCTAACCAGTTTGGCTGTCTTGTCTGCGGTGAGCCACCTCATCCCAGTCCCAGGGCCTTCTTGGCTCCCGTACCCTTTCTCCCCGGGAAGACCCAGCATCTTCGTCTTCTGCAGGTATCAACATTTAAGGCTAAGAAAAGCAGCAACAGCAGTGTGTTCATTGTCTGTTATGAGTGAAATTAGAAATTTAATAAGGTAAAAAAATAAAAGAAGGAAATGAACTCCTAAAGGAACGCCGCACCGTTTTAGTCTTCCGTTTTTAATTCCAACCTTCCAAAAATACAACTGGCCGTAAATGCACGCGCCGGAGAGCTTCAAATTTTTATTATTTTTTTCGTTGGGATTTCTTTAGACTTGTCTGAGAATATACTGGAGAGAATTGCGGCAAGCGTTAGCAATAATTTCTTCTCGACTACGAGTTATTTTTGAAGTCCTAATTGATTTCGCAAGGCGACGAAAGTACAGCCATGAAATGCGACTTTTGCGGCCATGGATTGTATTTATCTTTTGGAGCACCAACAATTGAATAGGATCGTCATCACCGCTGTCGTCGTTGTGATTTCGATTCCAGGAAAATTGTCCGACTCTTTGATAAGGTCAGCACGGTTTTTGTGCCGCCGGTCGTCTTCTTGAAATCAATAAAAGAACATTTTCTGGATCGCAAAACCTAAATATAAGGGGGGCTCAGTCGAAATGATTCTACTGGGGAATTTTTCATTCTCAGCAGTTCTCATCAGTTCCCGGGAATTTTTTGCTCATTTGAAATATTAGTAGGCACTAATAAAATTTATGAATACTTCTGTGGGAAAAAATGAATCGTGTGTATTCTTCACTCACTTGATATCACTAACCACTAGCTTGTTTTTTATTGTGAAAAAGAATATTAAAAAATTTGGTTTATCGGAAATCCTTGATAACTGTTTTATTTCTGGTTATAGAATTTCCACCATAAAAAAAGTACTACGTTGAATTTTACAACCAAAAGTGGAAATAGACAAAATTAATAGACTTTTCAGTATATTAATAGAATTCTATACCCATTAAAACAACTCTAGTCCTCTTTTCATAAGGACAATTACAGTACTTTTGAAATTACAGGAACAAAAATTACTTTTCTAAACCACTACATAAGAATTTAAGATAACAATTTCAAGAGATTTTTTTTCTATTTTAATATAAATAAATTCTTTAATCAAAATCACTTCTAAAAATATATGCATATGTACAAATAAATAAATGCAAGCTTCAAACAAATTAAAATGTCCAATAATTTTGCAGAAACACAAAGGCAACTTTTATTACCCATCAAAATCAGACGGTAAAAAGAAAAGTAAATAAAAGGCAGCACGATCGCGTTTAGACTAGACTGCAGTCGGAAACTTGAGATCCTTCTCACTATGATACGAATGAAAACAAACGAGCCGACAGTTTATTATTTAGCAACTAATGCGCACGGGTTCTAGACGCTAGACGATGTCTTTTTTAGCAATAAAAACCCGAAACAGAATCTTCAGAAGAAGAAAAAAAAATGGTTTTGCCTCACATTCAAGTCGGCGAAGATAATGTTATCTGCACACGCCATAAACAATAAACATTTAATACTTTTTTTTTACCGTCGATTTCCCTTTATAATGCAAAAGGAAATTCTATCCTATTGTTGACCAGAAGATTTTTAGCATCGTCACTTTGGCGTCTAGTCTAGTGTTTAAGATCACCCGCGAGAATATTACTAAAGTAAATCTTTGTGACTTGTGCGATGCATGTTTTCATTGATTTGTTTCGAAAGAAAATAATATTTTGCAAGAGTTGTTTATTGATTGCCTTTTTTAGGCAGAAGGTTTATATTTCTAAGATAGACTAGCGTGGCGGTGGCCACCCTTTTTGTCTACGTCCTACACATGAGAATTTATGGTGTTTATTTGATTGGGATCGCTTTCAGCGATCGATACAATTGCCGGCGCCTACATGGATTTTATGTTGTTTTATTTACAAGTTTAGAAGGCCATCGATTCGCCAAGGGAATCGGATAAGTAATACTAAAAAGTAACAAAGAGTTTGCTACTGCTGTTTTTAACAACTACGTACATAAAATTATAATTTAAAAACATGTAACCGATTGTTTGAATTATGTTTTGTTGATATTTGAAGTATGTTTGAAAAATGTTTGTCCATTTGGAAAAAATCGAGTTTTACTCAGGATTTCGTAGTTGAACTCATTCTTACTGGTTTAAAAACTTCGTTAGAAATATAAATATGAGATATTAGGGTATTACAAGCACAAAAAAGAAGCAAAATAAGCTAAAGGTAAAGTTTCGCGAAAATCCAGTTATTTTTGAGCCCAGATATGTAAAAATTAGCTCTTGGTAATGCAGCAACCAACGACCAGTCCTCCATTCCAATGTCCATCTGAACATTTCCCCACAAAAGAAACCTTTTCGCCTTCACTAAATGGGAACGACAGTGCTAAAACGGAAAGCATAACGTCCGAAACACCATATGGACTCTTTTAGACTCCTCAACAAGATAAATAATTCATTCGTTGAAACTCTTCCCGGCAATGGTAGTGGAGCTGCTGCAGAAGAGTTGACCGGGCACCAATGCAAGCAAAAAAAAATCAATACTGGATTGCCTTGAAGTTGGGAACAAGGTTGGAGACAAGCGGACGCGGCTGCAATGGCGGGTAAAAAGACGAGGAAGAGGAGCAGGCATGTTCTGAGGGTATAACAACATAAACATTACTAGAGTGGGCTAGATGAGATGTAGGTGGATGCCAGTCCCAGATACTAGATCCCCGGGAATCCGGAGTCAAAAATTGTCAAAGGGCTGCTCTGCCTTCTAGTGCTGCAATTGACAGAGGCCTTGGTAAGTATGCCTCACTTCATCCGCATGAGAATCTCCTCCGAGGAGGAGGTACGTTAAAAAGGAAGTGCACCAGGAGTTCGACGCGGCGCATATGTACACCATCGCACAACCACTGCAGTCAGTGTCCGTGCCTTAAAAGCATTCCCTTCCTTCGGGGAACCCCCTTTTGAAATCGACTCAATGATGGCTATGCACTGCACCGACACCATGTGTTACACGGTGCGTATTCGTTGATGAAAGGGTAATTGCCCGGCCGACCAGCAGAGAACACGACAGCATAAAAAAAAATAAAAAGTAAAAAACGACGAATAAACAGACTGCGTCATAGGTGGAAGCTAAGTAGATGAATGGCGGGTCATTGACCAATCGATAAAATGTCTGCTTATTCTGCGCCTATATAAAATTACGAAGCCCTGTGAACAAAATATAAAAAAAAACATATAAAGAGATTTCTTTTTTTTCTGTTTACGTTTTTAGCTGCTGCGCCCGGAATAGGTTCAATGAAACCCCTCTGGGCTGCTTTGTGTTGTTGTCATGACCTGTATGCGCGCGGCACGGCGTTTCTGCCGCCACTTTAGCTTGCACAATCACGCAAATATTCACCTGGATGCCACGTAATTACTTGGCAAGAGAAGTAAGACTCCTCTCTTATATATAGCAAGTGTACCATGAAGGTACCCCCTGGAGGGTAATTTTCTTGTGCAACCACCGTAGGGTTAGAAAAAACATAGAAAAAAAAATGGAACCTTTTGGTAGGAGCGTTAATTGGTTCTCGGACGGGATTTTTATGCAATTTGCGTCGTCAAAATTTGTTGAACCTTTGAATAATTGACCTTTTTGGTATTTTAACACTTGAACTAACTGTGCCTTTTATGTGCATATACAAATGAACAGGAAAACTTCAAATACTACAAGTAATTACAGAGTCAAAAGATATTCTGGGAGATTTGCATTATGGAAACAACTACAATTGAAAAAAGCACTATTGTTTTTTAGATTTTTAAAGCACTTTTTCTCTTAGGTATCATCAAAAAATATTCCCTTAACTCAGATTATAAATTTCGCCGTTGTATGTACTTTTGCATTCAGGACTCGTGTAAACGAACCTTTTAAGTATAAGCTTGAGTACTTTTCTTCGAATTTTAATACCAAGAACATCCTGCTATTGTACTATCGATCATTTCCTTTCACCTTTAGCATACTTTCTTTTCATTCTGTACTCATAATTATCGCCTTCCACTAATTACTAGCACCTTTTGACTGACTGATGGTTTGAATACGACGGAACAACGCCCATTTATGTCGACATTCCTCCACTAATGGGTCGATTTCGAGTTAATGACACCTGTTAAAGTCGAGTATGCCGTTCAAATTTACCCTCCTCTCGCTCGGGGCTCAACATGAATGTCTGAAAATGAATTTATTTTTTCTTATCTTTTCGAACTCTATAACTTCTCGTCAATTTACAAGGCCACCCATTCGCATCGCACATCTTCGTCTGGTGCATTTTGGTAACGTTTTTCTCTTCCTTCTTCAGTTCAACGCCAGAGCTGCTGCAACATCATCAGAAGAAGTAGTTCAATAACTCCGGCTGATGGTAAGCAAGGGCAGGAATCGTACTTGGGTACAATAAACTCATATTTTCCCCCTTGTGGAATGGAACATACATAAACTTGCTTTTCGCTGGCTAGACAGTGATGAGAGTAAAAAATTCGAATGGAAGGTATGGAAAAAGAATAAAGAATTTCAAGAAAAAAAAAAGGCGATCAAAAGGAGTCACGGCTACTCGACATCCAAGAGTATCTGACTCCTCGACGCAGTTTCGCCTGCGTCGTCGTTGTCTTGTGGAATTTTTCAGTTGTTTGTTTGGGCTCGTCTTGGCGCGTCTTCGGGGTGCATAGGGAAAAATTGGAATCCACCATCTGGTGGAAAAATATATCCCGACCTCGGACAAAGAAAAGGCTGTTCACCGTCTGCGGGTTCCTTGACCCTCCTTGTTCCCCATGCTTGTCGTTGCCGTCGTTGGCCGCGGTCTTCGTCCGCTCAACGACGCGGCGTTAGTATCCCAGGATGATGGCATATGTACTGAACCTGAAGATTAACTACCGAACGAACCAGGCGAGCAATTCAATCTGGCTAGCCAACCAACCCGTTTGGTGGCCATAGCATCCTGTCTGGAGGAGTTTAGCCATGTTTACCTGTGGTAGCGGTGATGATACGCTTTGTTTTCTTCCCCCTCCCTTAGTATATTCTTTTATTTGCAATATTCTTTTTTTCTTTGCATTTTCGTCGAAATGTGCTAAGTGGTGCTATTGAACTTTCCTGTGACGGTACCGATGGCTTCTTATCCGACTCTCCACCACTACTATATCCATCTCCTCCTGTTCTTCCTCTTCTTCATTTCCATCTAACTCTTCTTCCTTGGTTCAGTGCATTCCCCAACATCGGCGTCTGGGATCTGCTTTATTCTTTTATTTTTCTTATTATTCAGGTTATGGCCTTTTGTGGCGCACTGCCTTTCTTTTTTACGACGAATCCTGAAATATGCAGCAAGTGGCACTGACTGTCTGATTGCTATATATGGTGTGGCGCGTCCCTGATGCTTCTATCTAGCGCGGGCATAGCACCTCATCTTCTTCATTACCGCCACAGGTTGGGTTCATTATCCTCTACAAATTGTAAATTCGATGAAATTTATTTAGGCATGTCTGTTCGATTGAGACTTTGGATAAACAGGAGTGTATATGATACAATGTCGAGTTAGTTTGATGCTAAAATCGTCTACTTTGTAAGAATATTTTGATTATGATGGTCCTTTTAAACTAACTGAAAGAGGGTGTGGACACTGAACTCATTCTGTATAAATTTAAATATAAAATTAATCGTGTCTAACTCGTACGGAGAATGTTCCTTATATTTAAGTTTTATGTAAACAAGAATTTCAGTTCTAATTTTATATTATTCAAGTGCCGTGTTGGGGATATTTCTTGGAAATTCCGTGTCTATTTTACATATTTTCTCTTTCCAGTAAACAAATACGCAAAGAGTGAATCAAATTTTAAAGTTTATTTTCTTTTTAATAAACTATTTCTATACTTTATTTAATTCCTTTTCTTGTTTATTTCAATTTCCCAATTATTGCTTATTCACTTTTCCGTTGAAATTAAATAAAAATATAAACCAATTTAAGTTTCATGAACAACAGCTGCCACCCACTTCGATTTTCTAAAAATATTCAATGTAAATTAGTGCAAGTACCACTCAAACCATACTCCGATAAATAAATGACATCATTCAAATATTTAGAGCAGTTTTTTTACATTTATTTTACTTAGGTAATAAATGTTTTTTTAGACCTAATATTAACTACCAGGTAACAAACAGCAAAAGTCCCATTAAAATACCCTCAGCAATTTTTTAGGTAAAATAACAAACATACGACACATTCAAAGATTGCTTTTCAATATCCTATTTTCTGATAAATCACTCTAGAGTTCTTGACATTTTTTTACACTCTATAAAACCAACAATTTATATAAAAGGTAAAATTGTATGACGTCCCAATCAACATAAAGTGAGGTAATACTAAATTACATTCTAAAAAAAGATCAAAGAATGTCAAAAATAGGCATTTTTGCAATAACAAAAACTTTATCCATCATTTCAACCAAGGGCATCTATAGTCTATGTTTTGGTTTAGGAATGAAGAAAAGAAAAAAAAATAATACCATGCACCCACCAAATGGAATACAGTTCACGTGATACATCCAGCCTTTGAGAGAGGTAAAATCAATCCAAGTTGTCTATTTTTATTGAAGGGCACGTGGGGGCTTTCTTGCTATACAGAGTAAGGGTTGTGTCCTCCTTTCAAATTTACTCGTTTCTTCATTGTTGCTGCTGTCGTAGCATTTATATGAAAAAATTACTTGAAAAAGACACACTGCAAAATAATAACACACACGATATATAAAATTGGGGCATAAAAGTGGGCTTCCAATCGATTTACCGACCCAGTTCGTATGACATGGAGAGTTGTAGCATCCGTTTGTTCACATACACTCATATGGACGATTCAGCGTACGCTATAAAAGTAGGATAATTCCTTTTTCTTCTTCGTTTTTTTTTTTTTATTGTATATTACGCTGCAGCTTCTCCATTGTACGGAAAGGCGGGTGTTACTGCGATGGGCTCTCTTACAGAGTCTGTTCTGTGTGCACGACAGTTTATTGCAAAGAAATGGGAGCATGGACAGATAAAAAAAATTTATATATATAAGCAAACAGAACGAACTTTTGAGAAGCTAATGGAGGAGGATTAAATGGCTTAAACTGTCTTGAAAAATTATGCCGAGACAAGAGATATGTATATTTCCACAGGGTGACTTTTTCCTACAATAATATCAAATTTTTTTTTCCTACCATGAATTTTATGAAAAAAATTTTCTTTTTTTAAAAACGCATAAAATAAAATTGCCTCATCTAGGCGCTGATAATAATATAAGAAATACTGGACAACAAAAGGATAAAATCTTGGACCTATAATTTCCTTTTTTTTTAAATACATAAAAAAAAGCATTGAGGACTTTTTTTTTATAATAGGATATCACAGAAATCTTCCTTAAACCTTGTAACTGTCACGACGGTGCCTCGCATTAAACGCCATGCCTTTTATTCGTACCGCTCGAGTACTGTTACGGTTGGTTACCTTTTTTAATTGACTTAAAGTACGAAAAAAGGTCCTGACCTGCAATCGTGCTCATTTCTGGCTTTTTATGATTCTGGGAATTTTTACGAACATTTATATGTTCCCTATATTCTTCTTATGTGAAGACAATTAGGCTGAACCTTAGCAGCATAAGGAGATTTCTCTTATTTTGCTACAAAGGCTAAAGGAACAATATTAAATTTTTTTATATAAACCCTTTTCGAGTCATGAAACCTAACAAACCCCTTCCTAGGGTTTTCGTACATTAGAAAACAATGTATAGGTTATTTCCTGATTCTGAGTTCTGCCTGATTCTAAAGAATTGTTTTATTTATTGTCTCAAATTCCAAGAAAGATCTTAAAAATCAGGTCATAAATTGTTTTATTTCTTGAATGTGTACTTTTATCGTTAGAATTGAACCTACGACCTCTTGTTTGATAAACCAGGTTTGCTTTAACTGATCCATATTTAACTTTTGTTTTATTTTTTAGCATTCAAAAATAAGTTTTGTTTATAAAAAGCAGACTATGTTGGAAGATAAATTAAAATTTAGTTTGACACAAAAATATCTCTTCAGTGACCAATTTCTCAAGAAACCCTCGCAAAACTTAGATCGGAGTTTATGCTCTTTAATTTGCAATTTGTCGGTGTCGTAATAATAAATTGGAATTACTTTTCCCACTGTCTTACTAATCGATTTCTAATTTGAAAAGGCTCTGTCATAAACAAAACGACAAAATATAGATGGATTAACTTTTAAGTGTATGAAGCGTAATATATCGACATCTAAAAGCACTTACATATCTCGTTGAGTTCAACTGAAATAATTTGTTTTATCTTTAGATTTTTACAAAAAATTAAGTACTCTTTTTTTAACTTCTGTTTGCCAATTACGTTCGCGACCGTGAATTGAAGCAATTGGTGTTGACACGTGCAAGCGCTTACACAGGCCCGCACGAAAGCTTGGCTAGGCCTTGGCAAAGCAATTTATCGCAGAATGTGGAATTATGTTCGGAGCGCGTTGCAGGCAAATTAGCCTGCAGCGGTACCCTGGCTAGCCTAGCATTACAAATTGTCTGCCAAGTATTTATTATTGTAAAATATGTAAATTAAAATTATGCCATACGCGAATGTAAAACCACACGTTCCCACAATCAATGCCGCCGCCAACTTCTGTATTGTGAAAATCCGGGACTTTGTTTATCGAAAAACCAGAGCTGTGAAATCATTTTAATTAAAATGAAGAAAAAAGACATATACAAAAGAGTAAATGGATTTTCTTGAATTTCTTAAAATATAAAGACAAAAATATAAATACTATTTTAATCTTTGACTATTCCGAACGTCGATGGAGGTTAGAGTGCATTTTTGTGAGCAGAGTACAAATCGGGCACCTGTTAGCTTTTCTATCTTCAAATCTTATTACGTAAAGTGAACAATCGACTGCGTGATACCCAAAGGTGCGTAAATTGGTCTAAATTGGACGACAAATCTAACGTCACTAACGGGTCAAAAGAGAGAAGAAAAAATGCAGACAAATTTCGCCAACACTTGGACACAAAGAGATTTTCTGGCAATTTAATTTGCTGGAGGCCACACATTTTCAATGTCAGTAGCGCGTGACGCTAGGGCTAATTGGAAGTAGTGTTTCTTTTTATTTTTGAACTAGAAAACCATGAGCACGATCTCGTTTTTTACTTACAGATTTGTAGTAAGTAATGTAATTTATATTTACAAAAAAAATTATATATATATAAGGCTGGCGTTAAAATTACCCACAGAGATTGTTCTATTTTATTTTATTTTTTATTTAAACAGAAATGTATAACAAAATTGACCACATGGCTAGTTATATATTTTTTTTTGTTCCAGATGCTAATCATTATCTATTTCCAAGAATGGAATAGAATCTTGAGTTTAGCTCAACACTGATGCATACAATTGCTATTAGATCATGAGATAATTTTGTTTGTGGTATCTTTATTTTGCCTAGTGTACAACACATGATACCAAACTTATTTAAAATGGACTACAAAAACCTTTCATTGCTGGATTTTATCAAAAAGAAAATGGACTTTAAATTCAAACTAGCCAATAACTTCTAGCATTAATTTCCTAAGCTGTAATTTAATGAAATTTCACTCTTATTTCCCCATTATTCAATGGAAAAACGTTTGACGTGGGTCGTCACGTGCTTTTAAACGTTTTTAAATTAATGAAATTAAATATGCTACCACCATTTTTATTGGTTGTTTGTTTTTATACACTTGTTATATTTTTTAGGTCATCAACAGCTGCCATTTTATTTATTTACAGATACAAATGTACAAAGAACATGTGATTTTTGCATTACTCATAAAATATTTTCACGAAAATTATGAAAAGCAAAAACATTAATATCAGTAAATTGAAAATATTTTACCAAACCCATATTTTTCATTAGAAAAACTTTTTTTTTTTCATAATCCAAGAAAGAATACAATAATAAAAAAAACATGAACATATTTTATTTTGAGTAGGCGTAGAGGTCGTGCTAACCTATGAAGGCGTTGTTTTTTGTTTAATAAATAAAAGAACAATAGACGATCAACTTTGTCTCAAAACTTTGAGTTGTACACTTTGTATCAGTTAAATTTTCGAAAAAATTATAAATTATTTATTGTCCAGTTTTAATACTGTGGACTGAAGGCTGAAAACAAAATTTCGTGTAATATTCGAAGGGACATAAAAGGGAGCATATGGCGATTACTCCATCTTACATGAAATAATAAATAACTGGCTTATTTAGCAAACATAAGTCTAAAAAAAAAATACGTTGGTTGAAAAACGTTCGCTATTCTAAACTTTATCTTATACACTTCATCTCACATTTTCAAGATCAACAACGCTATTGGTAATTGAACACCGACTTTTTATTTCTAATAAATTCTATAAACATAAAAACAGCGCTTATATAGAAACTTGCCATTCAATTAGATTTAGATAAAACGAAAAGCGAAAAAAAAAAAATGTTGGCGCCTATCGCGAGACGGTGATTACTGCGATCTTTTATAATCAGAGGAGTGATCACTTATATATGTACAGTATTTCGCGTGAAATTACTCACCGATGTCGCCATCGACGGCGACAAGCATTTCCGCCACATTGCTTGGGCCCTATCTAATACATGAAGTAATCAACGAACATGGGTAGCAATTATTATCTAGCCCCGAGTCAATTACAGATATTGCGGTGTTCACCTAGTCTGTTTTGATTTTAATGGCTTGTGGAATGTGATAAAGAAATCTACAGCGATCGGACCTTCAAAATTTAATAATTTAAAATTGAGACAATAAAGGTTTTTTGCGATCGAAGCAATATTACAGTCGGTAACAAGGCCGAACCCTTTTTAGCCGCACCGTAAAACACATTACTAAGTCAGCCAATGACACTTGAAGCTGTCTAGACAACGCCTTTTTTCCTTTTTTTCTGGAGCAAAAGCATCATCTCAATAAAATTGGAACGATGGCACAAGCGAGACCAAATGGGGAACATGGTAGAGGTATGGGAGGATAAATTTTCTCAGAAAATATTTAGGGGACACACAAAGTAAAGCCTCTTACCCTGAATAATTTACGAATTTGTGGCAGAAAAGCTGGGACGGGCACGCATAAGGATCTTCTCTAAACGAAAAACGAATTTGTGAGCACCGACCTCTTTTAGGTGTTCTGTATACCAAAGGCAGCAGCACCACCTCCACTACATTCCAACTCCAAAAGAGGAGTTGAACCCTCTCTCTGGTAGGTACAAAAAAGGCACCAGCGGCAGCAAGACGTTGATCCTGAAAAGCTCCTCACTTCTGAACCCCGGACACGGGGTTATTGACCTAAATCTCGGTCGGACCAGCAGCGGCAGCCATTTTTATTTTCCTTGTCGTTGGTGGTTGCCGTCGTTTTGTTGTTGCTGGGGGGCACATCTTCCCGGCAAGCAAGGCTTTTTTGTCAACTACCAACGTCAGCGACCTATACCCACCCGCACTCTTTGTCCTTGATGGGATTCCGCCAGTTCTCTTTTGTCCCATTTACGCAAGGTCCTCCGCCCTTGATAGAAATCAATTCGTATATTTCCACACTTCCATGCTTTGCAAATTCCACGGGGAGTTTTTACAGGGTGATGGAAAAGCTCTCTCGGGAGGGTTGCACAAGCTTTCCAACTCTAAAAAGAGGTCGTATAGTCTTATTTCTCCGAAAAGGAGGACTCGTAGAAGATAATACAACACAACAACTAAGGGCCAATTTCTTTTTACTTGAACATACTTTTACGAGACAAGGTAGAAACGTGTGGTTTTCTTCGTTTTGGACACCTCAACTCCGGCCCCCCACCTCGTATTGCCGTCATTTGTTATCATTTCTATCTATTACGGTTCCACTCACCTCGCCGCAAACCCCCCTCAAGAAGTCATTCACTTCGTTAAGGAGGTTGAATGAAGGGTTTATAAATAAATCACTGAGCAATTATTATCATTTTCTGAGAAACATCATTGAGCATAAAAATTCAGGGACTCATGGGGTTCAATTTGTTTGCTTGTTAGAGATGAGACCATACATTTGTAAAATTCTAAAAGGTACAAGATCTAGGGACAAAAATAACCTGTTAATTCGGTCAACTGTATGGACTCGGTATAAACTAGAATACCAGGTCTATTTGTGGTTTAGTATGATACGTTTTGAAACGATTTAATCAGATTTTCCTCTGCTTGTGTGGAGATGTGCGCACTGGGTTACTGTTACACGGAAATGAAGGAAATTACCAAGCGGCATCATCACAAGATCTCATGAGTTTTTAGAACAGATTAAATTTAGTTATATAAATAAAAGGACTTTTTGAATGCACGTAATCAGCGTTAAAAACTCGAGTTTGTCAAACAATTTTTAAAACATGAGAAGTTTACCTATTCAATGGCCACAATTTACTTTAAATTTAACTATTTAACCTTCAAGGCCAAATAGAAGTATTGATTTACTGACAATGCTACAAACCGCAAGCATAAGTAGAAATGTTTTTACATAACAGCTTTTGTGCATAAATGGAGCTGAAATCCTTGCTGAAATATTTTTGGACTTCAGCTAACCACCAGCAGCGAGTAAAATTCCTCTTAGTAAAGTAAGTCCAAGCAAGGCCCATTATGCAATGCGCAATGCATGGGGCACGTGTACCACACACCAGTGGACGACGTTCACTTCACCTTGGGGATCGATGCCAAACAAACTTATCGTGGGCCTGCAGTACGGCACCGAGGAACTCTCAATCAAAACCGCTCACGGGCTAGATAGTGGATGGATGGCACCTATAGCAAATTCATCGTGGGACTATCGATACAAAGTTTTGTTTACACGTTCGTTGCGCCCAGAGAATAGGAAACTCGGGATATAGCTGGGATTTTCTTCTATTCTAGTATATTCCGATCAAATCCATCTGCCCGGAGGTAATCTGGCGGCATCGAAATATTGGGGCCAACAGTAAAATAAGCACAAATATCGGCGCGCGGCTGCTGCTTGACATAGATAAGTGGATTTTCTTGCTCCCGCTAACTTCCAACGTATGCTGACCGAGTTTTACCAATCGACATGAAGTCGATAATTTCGAATTTGCAAATAATTTTCTACGCTGCAATATAGAGGGGATTTCGCGAGGGGCATAGACTTCCTCTTCAGCGAGCATGACTTTAGTGCCGCTAATGCGGTTAAACAGAGGTTAGCATTGCCAGGTGTAATTTAAGATAATATTTAATATAATTGGAGAGGATTGATATCAATTCAGACACGATGCTTTCTAGAATAGTCGCATATGCTTTTTATAACCAAATAAATAAAGAAAATAATAATAATACATATATACATGTTTTAAAATCTTCAAAACATCTGGTAATGCTAAAAAGCCCCCAAACGGGCCAGACAGTGCCTCATTTGAACGACTAGTGCTATGCTAGAGAGGCTAAGTGCCCCTAGATGTGACGAAACACGCAGCCCAACCTTGACTCAAATAGCACTTGTTTGCGGAATATGTGTGTCTGCCGGTTTCTGTGCTACCAAACCAAACCGTCGTCGTCTCCGCCGCCTTCGTCATCGTCAGGTGGGGACAGCACCTGATATTTTTCAATTCTTTGATCAACTACCACTCGATACTACTTGGCCTTTTAAAAAAAGAAAAAAAAAAAAGAAAAAAACCTCTTTTTTTCCTGAAAATGGGCGAGAAGCTCTATGTGGGAAGAAGATGCGCGTATGAAACAGAGTAACCCAATTCGTATTAATCGAACTAAAACGAAAAGAAAAAAGTGAAGTAAAAAATGTACTACAAATAATAAAAAATATAAAAGTAAGACTGCAATAGGCAGCACAACGCTTCAAACGTCGCCAGGAGAGATAATCTGGTTTGGCGGGTTGTAACACTTTAAACTTTACCGGGGACCGTCGTCGTAGTGCAAGCGTTAATACGCCGCAAATGGAAACACAATTTCGTCGCGGTGAATGAAATGAAAAGCAGTGAGAACCGCGCTGTACTTCTTCTTCTGCTGCCTGCTTGTTAGTGCTAGCAGAAAAACCGAGTGATGTAACAGCAATGCTAGTTAGGTGCACTTCGTCCGCTTTAGGAAATCACTCGAATTGAGGACAAAAAATAGGCGAGATTTGAAAGGTTTCAGCTGTTCGATTAAGTTGTTCTATTAAGGGGAAAATTACGAAATTATTTAAGACAAGTAGTGCCATAGATTGAGGCTAGGTTGGTCCTTGGGATTATATTGAAGGCTGGAACATATTATACGTCATATTATAACATTGGGCAAATTTATTTACTAATAGAAAACCTGACTAAATTAATACCTAACTTAATTAATTTAACAAGTTTTCAAGTTCCTCTGTTGTCTTAAATGAAAATAGATCAATGCAAGCATCGAACCTACACACCCTCTGAAATAATGGACAAGTTGTAGTATCACTAATCCATCACGATGATATAAATTCACTAAACTAATTAGAAATTCGTCAAGTTCGGGAAATTTATTTGTTAAGTCAATCTAGTTCATTAAATTGCTGATATCCTTAGGATCACCTTATATTTCCGATACTCCTTACATTCATTTAATTGGCCAATTAAATTCAACAACTTTGAAAGTTCTATTAAAATTTGAAACTATTATTCAAATATATCAATTTTCCTGAATTCTTAAATTTCATCACATTCGTAAACGAAACTTCTTCCAATACAGCTTCACTTCATCCTAGGAAATCAGAAAGTAACATACAAAAAGAAAAAAAAGGAAATCCTCGAATTCTGTAAAAGCAATTTTCGTTAAGCTAAATATTAACCTCAGAAAATAACAAGCAATTTTTGTACAAATATTATCCAATCATTTTCCAAAAACTCATTTTCTGGTATAACCAGAACAACTGCCAGGGGAGGGGAGGTAGTTATTTGAATAAATATTCGCCTTGGTAAATTCGCCATAGTAAATGTTTAACCCGAAGCCACGCATAACGGCCGTAATGGCGAAAGTCTGGAAAAACGTTTAGTCACCAAGTGGCCTCTCCAGAATTTATTCAAACTTCACAAAGGCAATTTTTGTTGGTTCCTTCTAAAAGTCTCATTCGCACCTCTTTCTCCGGGTCCCTTGGCCAACACCACTACTTCGAAAAACGCATTTCTTCAAACATGGGAGACTTCTTGGTGGCACGTGCGTTCTCCCAAGACGGCATACAGTTGTCGACAAGGGTTATTCACCACAGCTGAAATTATACTAGGCTCAGGCGTTGGTAGCTGGCCGTCCCAAGTCTTTTCTCGGAGAGGGGGGAAACAGTGGATTCAAGCATGTCTGCCCGTTTCTAATGGGTACATTAACCCTGCGGGGGGAGGCAAACCCCGAAAATTTTCGAAGACTCAACTTCTTTTGCTGGCACGCAACGCAAGTCGAGCTAGACGTGGAAAGACATTCGCACGCATTACCCCCGGACGACTCAGATACGACCACATCCATCTATCAGAACAGTCGGCACGCTTTTATTGCGCAGAATCTGACCCACACTGTTGGCGGGACAGATGTCGCTGCTTCCGTTATCTCTCAAAGGGAAAAAGGGATCCCAAAGCCCCACAAAACTTTTGGTAGATTTTCCTACGGACAGGAGGATTGTTCCCCTTTTCTAGTTCGGACGAGTGATCTCTTATAATATCACAGAGATGGGAATAGTTGTGATTAAGCGGAAACACCCTGTAGGGTGTACCGGTGTACCGAACCTTCTGAAAAATATAATAGTGGTCTTCTTAATAATTCATAAAAATAAAGCTATGAATAATTAAAATTTTAATTCTGTGGATTAGCTTATAAAACTTCCAATTGCAAATTTCATTTTGAAAATAAGGGTAATAACAAAAAACAAAACAAAAAGTGGAAAGAGAAAGTGAATTATTTTGGGGAAAATTATTTAGTGTTTTAAAAAAAACAAAACGGTCAGATGCGAGTTCAACTCCCGCACAGGGGATTCCGTACCATATTTTTTTCCGCATTACTTCACAAAAACACTTTTTAACAATATCAAATGATTTGTACAAGCTTATGATGCACGAGGGAATAATTATGTAGTGTTTTGTATCGCAGTCAACCGCAAATAAAATCATCAATTTGCAAAATTAATTTCTATATTATAAATACTTTAACTAAAGCGTTATATCTGATCTAAATATATTATATTAATTAATTAAAATTACGGAAAAAAATATTTTCACTTGTTATGAAGAAACTGAGTTCAGCTTTATTAAACTAAAAGAGACTTGTAACAAGGCCACTGAAACCCAAATTTCAAAAAAAAAAAAAAAAAAAACCTACACATAAAGGAATAGGAATTTCTAAGCTTTTTTTTAGGTCATCGGAATGAAAAATTTTTTCCTTATATTTTTATATCCTAGGACCTTTTTGCAAGAAATGCTTTCAAAATATTTGAGGATCTAGTTTAAAGGTATTCAGATTTTTTTCCCTAAAACTAAATACAAAGCACATTTGCTAGCATGGACCTTCGTCAAACAAAATTCGCTCCCATTGTCTTCATCCTTTTTAAGTATGGCTCAAGGTCACATCTAAGGAGTTTTGCAGGAATCAATTATTATTGACTTACCACAGCCTAAGAAATACAATAATATCGCAAGGACAATTTTTTTTATGGTGCCTTTGTTCGCATTGCATGACTTTTAAGACCAATGAACCAAAGCACATTATAAGCAATAGCAACAGACGACAACGCAAGAAATCTAATTGAGTGCAGTCTGTCGAATATAATCAAAAACCCGGACTGATATGAAAGACTGGGAAAGACGCGGGTCTAAAGGCGACGACGCCCGAAGGAGCAAAAAAATAAAAGCCCTTCTTCTTCCTTGAAGATTTTAAATTGAATTTCGGCGGCTAAAATTCCCAGACAGATTTTCAACAACAGCAGCAGAGGAGAGACCATGCTGCCGTCATTATACAGGAAGGTCTTTGGCCTCGAACTTGAACTTTAATGTCGTCCGCATGGGGTTCAATGTGTCCATAAAAATCTGGATGGTCCTCAATGAACCCGATGAATTTACAGAACTCCCAGATTTTTTTGGAACTCCAGACTACGACTTTGGACTATGGTCGGGACTATGGACGTTCCTCTTGTCGCTCTCTCTTTTGTTGTTAAATCTATTTAAGTGGGAACACAAATTATTTTTTCGCATATACATTTTTTTTTTCATCCAATTGTTCACAATTTTCGGGTTCATTGTCTGGAATAGGACCGAATTAGGGGATAGAAGCAGCATATACAGATTCGCATGTCGCCACAATGAAAGGGTATACACACTTCCCCCTACCTCTGGAGCTTGTCGATGACCCTGTAGGACTTACTCAGACGGAATTTCATGTTTGGTTTGTCTGGTCCCGGTCTGGCTCGAGGAATGGCGCGGCTAAAGCAGGGCATATGGCTTGAATTGGGGGGAACACGGACAATAAATTAAAAAAATATATATGTATACACGACTATAGGGTGGCTATGCACATGTAAGAATTCGCACTAAGGTGCTCCCGGAGAGGTTCTTCAACTCCGGAGAAATACAATCTGTTTTAAGAAAAGGAGGAAACGATGCGGCGAATGGAGCGCGGTGAGGCAGCGACTTCGGACGACAACTGATATCCATCCTTTCCGTCCGATGTTACTGCTCCCACCATCCTGCCGCACGTTATGGTTGAAAAAAAAAAAATACCAATTTGCAAAAAAAAAAAAAAAACCCCCCATGCCGCTCTTGAATTCAGACATTCACCCCTGAACACTGGATAGTGGTCAGTGCCGCTGCTGAGCGCGGAAGGCCTTTGTCCACTCCGTGAATTTGCGATGCAAAAATCAAGCTACTAGAATGCTGTTCCTGCTCCCCTCCGCCACCGCGCTGCTGTTCACCAACAGAATTACCGCCGGTGTGCTAGTGGTGCGCGGCGCGCTCTGTTTGGACAATGGTCAAGCGATCGGCCCCGTCCGTCTGTTTGGTGTCCGATGTCTGGCGCGGTCATCAGTCCGTGGCGATGATTTATATATAGTCTAGTCCAGGAACTGACCAGAAGAGACTGCGGAAGCGAGCGCGCAGGGGAAAGTCAGTCTGAATGGACGACGGATGGTTTCGTGCGTAAGTGTGAATCCGTGGCAATCGATGGTCATAATTTTGTTGTTAAACAGAAAGTGACCAGTGTCCAGCTCCAGGCCGGACGGAAATAATCGGGGAGAAGAAAGACGGCACATTCCATTCAATGGAAAGGAATTTGAACGAGAATGCAGCACGGCAATTTGCAATACAGATTTTTTTTCTTTGTACTCAATTGGGTCATGAATTCATATACTGATGAATCATAGCACTTTCTAATTTCTATTGAAATTAATACACCGAAATATTTTCAATTTTGATAACAATTTTTACATTTACACGTTCCTAAGTCCTAACAAAAGCACCCCGTTTTGTAAAAGGTGTATTCAAAATATTTTGTTTTTTCAAAGGTTCTCCTTTATTATATAGAAAATATATTTCAAAAGACCATAACGAATTAAAATAAAAAAAAATTAAGAACTTACAGTCCTCCTTATGCTATGAGCTCTGACAAATTTCCGCCTATCCAACAAGTTCTATAATAAATCACATACAAAACTGAACAGCACTGTGTGAATGAGCCCGCAGAACAAATCAAAGCATATTCAGTGGATTTTCGAATCTACAATTAAACTTCTTCAAGAAGGTATGCGAAATTGTGTGTGTGAATAGGATTATTCAAAACTCAGTTAAATCGACCCGATTTTCCTTAAAATGGTAGTCCTTTCATCACCGCCCACCAGAAGACAAGAAAATCTCAGCCCACAGGTGTTATATCCATCCATTCATCTTGTTCTGGAAACCCTTATTTATGGCTCACAATGAAATTTTAAATTTTAACTTGGTTCTCCTCTGAAACGATGAATGACTTAACAGGCTAACTCCGAAATAGCTCAATCCAAGTTCAACTTTTGAAAATTTCATGAACACCATCCACTTTGACTGAATGCTACTGTTCTTGGAAGTGGAGGCGGTACGCGACGACGATGTGAGCCCCATTTTCAATTGATTTTGATTATCCACAATGGGCGTCGACGTCTATAGTGATGTCTTACGTGTGCGTTACACGTAATTTGCAATTTATTTTTATGGCAGCAATAAAAATACGAAAGTGCATACGTAAGAAACTCTGTGCTGACGTAACAGAAAAATCGCATATAGTGAAGAATTGTGTATGCTATTGGAAGTTCGTCATTTGTCGCTCGGTTTTGCTAGAAAGTCGCGAATTCGTAATTGTTACAAATTCTACGAACGCGACGGGCATGACGCCTGTGATTGAATTTCGCTTTAATCAGTAAATGAAACCCAAAACCCCGCAGGCTAAACAATTCATAGCATTTTCATTTTAGCACATGTATGACGACGACGACGAAACTGATGGCAATTATTTAATGGGGACAAAATGGCGATAAGTACGACCAACATTGCAGCTTTTATTGGACAAAAGATCCTACTTTGTTTGTAAAAGGGTAGGGCGCAATGGGCAATGATGGCCCTCAGGGCACGGTATTTGCTACTGTGAGTCAATGCAAATGTCGTGTTTATTTTTGGTAGCCATTATTTGAACTCTCATAGACTTGTAGTAGGGCCAGATCGAGCTCACACTTCCGACCAGTGGGGGGATCACCATTAGAAATAACAGACAAATTTTTTTCTATTGTAATGATGCGCAATAACGTCCCAGGTGCAACGGATATGAATATAGTTAAACGGCTGATCCATAAAACATGATATTCTTCAGTATCAATGTAAGTATCGATTACGAAGCAAAGCAAATAAAAAAACGCTTTAGTGTGGTATTCCTAGAGGATAAATTTTAGGTTCTAACAATTTTTAAATAAAGTAAGAAAGAGGATTAAACTTCAAAGATAGAAAATTCCATATTCAATGAAATTCGTTTGCATTTTTTAGGATGTCCAATTTCACGTAGAAATACCGTGAAGCCAAAAACATTTATTCTGACCTACATCGTATTTCTAAAGGTCGAACATACCTGTCCAAGGCGGGGCTAACTTCACACCTGACTGATTTAAATAACAATCGTTATCTTCCATCAGGATACATGAAATTTCCATCCGAACAGCCTACACAACAAAATTTTTCTAAGCACAATATGAAGGGAAAAAATAAAAAAACTTTTTTTTATTCATATTATAACATACCTAGGTCAAAAGTGACGCCCTAATGCATTTCTGTGTTCCTTACCCAAGCGTGTCGTTCTACCTGGCTCTGTACAAATCTCAGAGACCGACCTGAGGTATGGGCAATAATTTTTTATCGCATACCGTCGGCGTCCATTACTTGGAACAACTGCCGATGATAATGACGACCGACGACTAAGTCGACAAGCAAAAGCAAAGCCGGACAGCCCACTCAGCACCTGATAAGGCACTGAATAGCCACTTTGACATTGTCCTCGGCATCAGCTGTGCAAGGCATGTCTCTGAAGTCTGATCCGTAATCATAAAATTATTCTAGAAACTTTTCCACTTTTCTCTTTCACAATGTCCGGCCTCTGTTGGGTGTGTATTTTAAACTATTGAGATAATTCAGATTTCTTTACTTTATCTATTTAATACTTCTTCAAGACATGTTTTCAATACAACATACCGCATCGGTCGTGCTGAAATGTAACAACAAACAAAAGTCCAATTAGCAAAATTTTATAGTCAGTGGCTTGGATTGGCTTTGCTTGGCTTACCCTCTTTCTCGCCTTTCTCAGTGTCTAGAAAAAAAGCTCTTGTTGCTACGCTAGCAGTCTTAAAATGTTTCCTCTTCTTCTTATTCCTACATCTCAGTCCGACTTTTTTTTTCTTTCATATTATTGGAAACACATGGCTCCACTTCTAGGCATTGTTAAAAATGTATATAAGGCGACTAGCTAAATTAGACACAGTTTTAAATTTGACTCAGAATGTCAAGATACGGAAGAAAATTTGCTAAAGTTCTATGGTCTAAAACGCGACTAAGGATTTAATTCAAGACTAAAGTGGTCTTAATTGGGAGCAATCAAGTCAGGAATTTTCAACCTTTCGAAACCAGAAGTGTTTCTTTTGGTTACTTTACTATGAATCATTTCAAAATATTGTCACTTACTTGAGCTTTGGCCTTTTCGGTTTCTGTTATACAAATTTACAGATTCGCATTAAACATGCTTTAATCAGAATTCTTCAATTTATTATTCTTTTCAGTTTTCTAAAAACCGTTAAATTTATTTCTACAAATTAGTCATGTTACTAGCATCTTTTCTGTTCAGAATGATTGGATATTGTCGATTTTCCATGTATAATTTGGTTAAATGATTTTTCCATCGGTTCCATCAAATCTGAGACCGATTTTTGGTGTCACGTTGAAGAGCATTCTTTCGTACGATATACATTCGAAGTGAAAAGCATTTTCAAGGATTGATTTTCAAGGATCCTAGTCTACCTTACTAAACCTGATTATCACATCCAAGTACGGAATTCTACTTGAAATTGGTTTGGTGCTGTCGTATTAAAAATTATAATAGATTAATAGTACTAAATTACATTTTCTCTATTAATTCTAAACGACGATGTTAGTACTGTTTAAAAATGAAACCTTTTCAAAGAATGGAAATGAATTCGTTCGTTACTTACTCTGAATGTGTTTATAATTAAATTTCCAACTGGGTGCTTTCATAACACACAGATAAGCATAGTTTGACTCATAGCATGTTTATTTTGCAAATACTAATTTATAAAAGGCATTTACATAACGTTAATGTTTTGTAAATTTGTAATTTGTAATTCTTAGAACACTCTATTAAAAATAGAAAAGAAAAATTGTCGCACATTACCTTCGGCCTGAATTTAAAGGTGCATCATCGAGGTGTTGTTGCATGAAAATAAAACCAGGAACTGATAAACACCCTCTAGAGTATAAAGTGGAATTCCAAAGGTAGTAACAATTAAAGAAAGAACTTTACAGTGGAATAGTGGCACAGGACAACACGCCAGCGCATTGTGAAAATATGCCACGGCATAGCACAGGCGGTATCTGCTGCATCGCCATCGTTTGATCTAAACGTCACGAATGTGAGGTAGGGGCCGTGCTGGCGGCAAGCAGAAAGAAAACCGAGCGCGGCAAATAAACGACGACACAATCAATCTGCCGCCCGTCGCATCGTCGCTGTCAACGGCGTCAGCGGTGGGATGCAGCAGCGACAGCGGTGTTATTGATGACATCACAAATAACCTCGGCATGGCCTTGCAGCTTTTCCGTTTACTAACTTCTATGGAAACTCCCCGCCCCCCTCGTTCCTTCCAGTACTTATTGGAGTTTATGTTACTCCACTGTGTGTAGATTTTACCCGTAATCGAATTCGAATTTTCCCAATGACAGAGAAAAAATGACGGCGGCTGCATCATGACGATCTTTGCGGTAATTCGATACTCGAAGCCTCATGGTACGAAAAACGGATTTTGTTAGAAAAAAAAAAGAAGACAAAAAAAATAACGTTACATATGAACACGAAACGGGGGAAAGCGGTACGGAGTAGAACTCCCACGAATACGTCATTAATGTGTGCAGTGGAGAGCGAGAGAGTCTCATGAGATTTTCCGTTTGCAAGACTGGAGGAGATAGCGAAGTAAGGTTGGGAGATATGAGAGTGCCTGCCATGCTGCTGGCCGCTGCCAAGAGCAGGCCAGTCGTCGCGGTGCACTTCCCCCCTCCTCGCCCTCCCGCTCTTATACTTCCAACACTCTGACAACTCCAAAAAAAGATCTTCCTAGAATTTCACTTAACCTGGGCCGCCGTTGCTTCTGCCGAAAAACTGTTGAACCGCTTTCGAATTTCCACACTGGCAGGACGGACATAAAGCGGAATGACGAAAACCTTTGAATACTCACCACAATTTTAGCCATACACATCGAAAACGAAATCACTTTCCTTCTGCCTTTCTCCAGCCTTTGCACTGGCCTCGAATTTCTCCGCACAACAGCACAAACTTCACGACTTCTTCTTCCGGACTACTCCCCTCCCTTCAGCAACGATTCCACACAGAACTCTGCCTCTTTAATTTTTCTGGATTTGTTAAAATCAAAAACGACTCTGAAGCCGCCGTTTTTTCTTCCTTGTTGCACACCCCGTTTGACACAGGAATTAATCAAGAATTTTACTGTTATTTCTGATTTAATCACAACAATACGATATCAATTAACTGCACTTTTATGATGCCTTTTTCTTTTTTCTCAACAAAAAAAACTTCTCTGGGGACGTTGGCACACTCGCACGCCTTGACGACTTCTACACTCGAGAAAGTCTGCTAATAAACTGGACTAGATCGAGTGCTCTGAACTTAATGACGTCGCGGGACTTTGGGCGAGAGAGAGAAAATGCCTGCGTCGCGCCTGCGCCAATGCTGCAGAGACCAAACACATGCGAGCGAACTCACGTTCCCCGTACAACGCGATCGGGTTGCGGCGACGATTTTTCCATATCTCACCTGTAGTCATCCTTCTCTATCACACAACTTTCGTCACTTTGACTCAACTGGCTTGCAAGCTTTTCGCAAACTTCACGCCTCGATTTTTCCCGATTGTGTGCGTCATAAAGTCCACACATGTGCCATGTGCGTAAATTTCACTGCATACAATTCTCAAACTGACGATGTTTAGCAATTTTGTGAAATGAAGTGTTTACTTCGCAAGCCGGCGCAGTTCTTCCAATAATTGCGCGATATTTTGTAATATTCAAAACGTTTCCTTAAATAACTAATTTAAATCCAAAGAGGGCTCGATGTGACACTTTAAATAGAAAATCTTTTTATTAAGGTGATTTCCTTTTGCAAGATCCATAATTACTTTTTATTATTACTATTTTTCTTAGATTTTTAGGTGGACAGAGTTATTGAAAATATCACGCACTTTTCACGTTATTTTTTTTTATGTATGAACATTTACTACCTAGACTCAAAAAACAACATAACTATAATTGAATTTTTCGAAAAAATGCATTAAATGAAACCAGGATATTAAAAAAGTTCATCAAAACTGTTTAAAATAAGCATTAAGAGTTCGTTATATTTAGTAGCGACTAGTTAGGTCTTGTTTTTCTGTTAATAGCTGGTTTTAATTCTTTAGGACTCTACTCAAAATAAAATAAGATAATACACAGTCACACTAGTAAGAACTAATTCATTTATGAATTCACGAAAATGATTCGTTTATCCAAGGCATAATTTTAAATAATAGAACGGCAGTAACGCAACCTACTCACCACTCTAGGGATTAGGGGTTCAATTTCCACATTAATCCTGGTACCTTTTGTACAATCTTATAAAAGTTTTTTCTAAAGGACATTAGAGTTTATACAGTAATTTTTAATATCTATTTATACTGCACTTTTTCCAACGTCTTCTAATGTATTTTCAAACGCTGTATAACATGATCCCTCGGAAAACCAAAAGACGTAATTTATATTGAATATTGTCTAAAATTATGTTCATTAATTAATTTTAGAATGACGGGTTATTAATAATACTACAAATTATGCACAAATAAATGGCAAATAAAAGTTCCTGACATGAAAATGCTCCTGTTATGTAAAAGGACGCGACATTTCACCCTTTAATGCCTCCGATGTGTACACCAGTGAAATTTCTGTTTTTAGAACGTAAGATTGATGAGATTCATAGGGGTTTTTGCAGTCCATGCATTATTCACTACACTGTACTGCAGAACCCGATGAGGTTTCCCGAAAAACGGGTCAGGACTCCTGAATTATCCTGCAAAGAGATAACTGACGGGATGCAATGATACCCGCAAGGAGAATCAAACCAGGAATACTTCAAAGAACGTAAAATGGATGTGAGGGTGGCTCTAATTTTAGACCGAAAAATTTCCAAGAAAATCAATGTTATTCTTAAAGTTACAGAGCTATCGAATTGCGGGGCTTGCTGAAGTCCACCCCCGCACACATCCTTGACTGATTTAACTGCTGTTAAGTACTGTTCAAGTGATGATTATAGAACACTTAGTCAGGAAAAAAATTGCTCCTTAGTGGAGCGGGACACAAGGCTGTCCTTTATCCATATTCACATTTAAAAGCACTAGATCTTGAAGCCTGCTGGTGTCTGGAGCCAGGAATGACCTTGAACTTTCCTCTTTGACGAAATCAATACCCATGTCCACGAGCCAGTCTAAAACCTAGAACGCAACGTGACGACCTTATCTTTTTTCTTCTTATATTTCCCAAGATGATGAAATTAATCAAAACTGAAATGGGATTCAACTTAAGCTGTGGGGGACGTCCATACGATCGACACCCACCGCTGGACCGTTGCCAGTCAATCCTACACACTTTAGGCCTCATTTCGTCAGTCACCAGCGCCGTTGTCGCCTAGAAGGTTCATTACCTTTACATCTCTCAGGAACGGGAACCTTTTTTTCTGTGACGTCAAAACACTTGCTGCGGACTCAATGCAGCATGTAAGGCGCAGTACGGACCCAGCCCTGCCCACCGACCTCCAGGTTTATAGTGGCGGCAAAAAGCCGGTTGTGATGTCGATGCGTTCTGGACTATTCCACACTTCGGATGTGGGACTTGTTGCTTTCCTTTCGGGTTTCTTCCCCGTCTTCTCCTGGTCCTGGATGAGGAGGACAACTCGCATCTTCGCATCTGTGGAAGCCAAGTAGTTTCTCCAGGAGTGGGTGGCATGTGGGCCGAAGGAAATTGGTTGTAACAAATCGAGTGTAGGCGATGAAAATGACTAACGGATTTTGTCCTAATAGGACATTTAGGAGAAGGAGGATGTGGCAGCCCAGTGAGCTCATTTGATAGTGGACAGCTATGAGGTGTAATGTAATAAGCCGTGAGGATGGCGACAAGGTCATGACGTTCAATGCTTATTTACAGGATATTCAATGAATCCTTCAGATTTGGAACTGCTCATTAAACACGTCACATATTTTAGGCAGTTCTTATGGAGGAATCAACTTCACCGACGTTGGGTCGGTGGAGTCGACTTCACTTATAGCAATAACGTAAAACTTAAACGGATCTATTTTAGGTATAGAAAACGTGGACAAAACTTATTAAAGCTATTAATATGCAAAGGGAAGCTTATTCGCTATTTTTATATGATTCCTAATGAACCTGAAAGCGGTTGACGTAAATGTGCCCTTTTTTTGGAATTGTATATAGAAAATATGTTGTATATTAATAATAATTTATTATTAATTAGTCGCCTTCTAAATTCTAAATTTTACGTCATTTTTATTTAAAAAATTTTTTTAATAAAACTAATCTCATCAATGAGCACCAGTAAACGAAAAACGTAAGCTTATTGCGGCTACGCATTCCACGCAATGGCTTCTCGCATATTACTAAAGATGAGAAATTCAAGATTTCCACGTTTTGAAAATAATTTTGTTTTTATTATTTGCTAGTTAATGGGGATAAGATAATACGTGATGTGTTTTAATTCATGGCTCTTCAGATTTTCAGTGTGTGACTGGTGCTAAGCTGTTGAATCATTTAAGATCCAAATATTAGAATTAAGTTTAAATTAGTAAGCTTTTAATGCGATAACCTTAACAGAACCTGATTAGTAGCTGATAAGGCGACCGGCTACAGAGTTCACTGTCTTAGACCGGTTGAGTTTGTTTCTCCAGGCAGTTTGAAGAAATGAGTCGATCGGTTGATCTCGGTAAAAAGCTGTGGGGCGGTAGATTCACTACCGCTACAAATTCTGCTCTGGATGAACTGAATCGTAGCCTGCCGGTCGATTTGCGACTATTTGCGGAAGACATCGATGGTAGTAAGGCGTACGTACGTGCGTTGAAAAAGGCGGGGATTCTTACGCCGGATGAGTGTGATTTGATTTTAAAGACCTTCGAATTCGTAAGAATTGAGTGGATAGAAGGTCAGATTAAATTTACGGATGGTGACGAAGATGTTCATACGGTGAATGAACGAAGACTTACTGAACTTTGTGGAGAAGCTGGTCAGAAGATTCACACTGGTCGGAGTAGAAATGATCAGGTCGCTACGGATATGCGACTTTGGATGAAGAAAGCCATTAAAGAGGTTACAAAGGCTCTAGTTGCAACTATTGAGGCATTGGTTGATCTTGCTCAGAAGTATGTGACGATCACAATGCCTGGGTACACCCATCTTCAGCGAGCTCAGCCTGTTCTCTTTTCGCATTGGGTTCTAAGCCACGCTTTTGCATTAAAAGAGGATCACCATCGATTGGTGGATTTGCTGAAGAGGGTCGATGTCTTACCCCTGGGAAGTGGAGCTATTGCTGGAAACCCGTTAGGGATCGATAGAAAATATCTTGCAAAACTATTGAATTTTTCAAAAGTTTCAGAGAATAGTATGCATGCGGTGGCAGATCGAGATTTTGAAGGTAATTTACAGGGAACTAGGTAGTTTATTTTATTTCTGTGTTATTAAAAGTGTTAATCATTATTAAAAAACAAAATATAGTGAACATTTAATCTTTGCTCGTTTTCTATTTTCAGTTGAATTCATCTTCGCCTGCTCCACCACTAGCCTACATCTATCTCGTTTTGCGGAAGATTTAATTATATTTTCTACAAAGGAATTTGATTTTGTTACTATTGCTGAGAAATTCTCCACTGGGAGCAGTCTTATGCCTCAGAAACGAAACCCAGACAGTATGGAATTAATAAGGGGCTCGGCTGGATCTGTACTGGGCGCTTTAATGGGTCTGATGACCACCATTAAAGGTTTGCCATCCACGTACAATAAGGACTTGCAGTACGATAAGAAGTTTGTCTTTGAGACTTTCGATCTTCTACTTAAGACCCTGGAAATTGCTAGAGGAGTCGCTTCGACGTTGGTGGTTAATACGGAGAAATGTGAAAATGGAATAAGTGTGGATATGTTGGCAACGGAAGTTGTAGGTTTAATTTTTTTATTATTGAAATTATTAGTAATCATATTTTTTACAGGCTTATGGTTTGGTAAGAAAAGGAATGCCGTTCCGTAGAGCTCATGAGTTGACCGGGCGGCTAGTTGCTTACACTGAACAATATCCTGATAAAAATATATTTGAAATAAATCCTAACGAATTAAATAAAATCCATCCGATGCTCCCTGACATTATTGCTAGTATGGAGAACGGAGATTGTAGACAAACTATCAGCCAGTACAATTCAATTGGAGGCACTTCTCCAGATTCAGTGTTGGATCAAATAAAATCGCTTAATGAATTCGTTAAAGAAGCTAATTCGTCATAATTTACTTTATTTGGTATCCAAAAATATTACAAATTTCACATGACAATCGATAAAGAGGTAGACCCATTACCGTGAAATAGTCTCCCTCTATGCGTTCTATCATTGTACCGCCGATCCCTTGGATCCCATAGCCTCCAGCTTTGTCCCTAGTATGATAAATAAAAAACTACAAGTATTTTAAACTCTTAGTACTATGATTTTTTACTTACATTGGTTCCCCTGTGTCCACATATGCCTGGATCTGTTCAGGAGATGCTTGTCCAAAGTAAACCTTCGCTGTCCCGGTGAATCTCCGAACACCATTTTCATGTTTTAAAACTACGCCAGTATGAACTACATGTGATTTACCAATTAGCCTGTAAGTTTCATTTATAAGCAATTTTGAGCAATTCAATTTGAAATTAGGACTAACTTGCTTAGCATATCAAAAGCCTCGCTGGGCGTCTTTGGTTTGCCAAATACCATCTCTCCGAGGGTGACCATTGTGTCCGCGGCGATGACAAGGTCTGGTGGATGTTTGGATTCTTTGGTTAATCTTTTATACACCTCTTCAGCTTTGTGGAATGCTGTTTCTTCAACGAAATTTGAGAAATCACTGAAATCAGCCGGATTAAGGTTTTCTTCGAATGTTGAAGGACACAGTTCTGCATCCAAACCCTATGGAGAGCAACTATAGTGGAGAACCTAAGAAAAATTATAATTTTTACCAAGATTTTCACAAGTTCTTTCCGCCTGGGCGATCCACTGGCTAGGACAATTCGCTTTGTGCTTAATACTTGCTTTAAAGGAGACAACATTTCTCTGGTAAAATGATTCTCTTTGGACAATTGTCAAAACCACCGGTTCAATAGTTCTAGTTATTTGCCAGCAGATGGCATTGGATGGCGGTAAGAAAATAACACAAGTGCTATTAAGAAGGGGAATCCCCGCAGGTTTTGTTCGTTCAAATAAATCTAAAAATCGTTATAAATAATTTTGACTGGAATTATTAGTAAAAATTCAATAAAAGCAATACTTTCTAAGACCTATGTATCATTCTACTCATAGAGTTAATTAAAAAAATTAATTAATTTTTATTTTGCTTTATTTTACTATTCAATAATAACGAACATTCCCCTTTTACAAAGTTAAAAATTATAAATAAAAATAAATTTTTAAAGATGTTTTATTTAAATTAATATATTTCCATATTCCATATTTAAGTGTATGTATCCTTTTTTAGTTTCTCTGCTCCTTTAGGCATTAAAAAAATATATTTTCATCAATCCACTTTCATCAATATATCGCTTTTGGATTTTTAAAATAAAATACTATTTCCTTTGTTTAATATTATTTGATAAATTATAGTAAGCCCAATTTGAAATTCCCGACAATTGAAAAGCTAAATTAGAATTACAGATTCATTAAGTATTTAAAAATATCTATCGTAACTTAATGCTATTTAAAAGTATATTAAAGAGCGATATGGTTTTTAAATTGAAGCCCTTAAACACAAGGGCTCTTGACAATATCTTGATTGGAGATTGGGAGATAGCCCATTCATGATTGAATGTATCAGGATTTGTTAGTGTAACTAAATACACTTATACGTAGGTATGCAAGCTTTAGGAAATTAGGCCGAAGAAATGAAAAAGTGGAATCACGCGATAATGATAATAATATATAAGACAGTCCCTTAAAGTGAAAGTTAAAGTCTTTATGGTATAAATAGCCTTAAATGGGGCTAAATTAACGGGACTCCACAGACGTCTCTACGACCCTAATTGAGTGTTTAAAAAATCATATTCCTTCGATCGTAGTCTGAAGACGATTTGGCCATTTACTCAGTCCCTTCAGAGTTTTCGATATTCCGAATAAAATTAGATACCACCACAAGATAATGCTAAAAATAATTTTATCACAAATTCCTCTACCTCACCAGCGCTATCCCTACCCCATGACAATGGAATCTCTGCCGAATTACGGACTACGTGAATGAGAAATGAGGCAAGTTCAAAAGTGTTTCGAACAAAGCGTCACCTGAAAACAACGTTATCAGTTTGCTGATAATTAATTTACACATAAGAAAGTTACACCTGATAAAAACCGATAAGTCGTCGAATGCCTTGGCAGCTTTTCTCCCCTCGGAAGCTTTTCAGTAGCCGCGGATTCTCGCTGGCAAGTATTTCGTTGATTTCCTACAATTTGGGGTATTAGTTCGGTTGGATTTTATTTTAAATTGTGTTTTCTAGGTGTTTCTTGTGGTTTCTTTTTTTCAAAAGAGGTGAAAAATAATTAAACTTAAAGGGATATCTAAAAAAAACGGATGCCAAGATGTCGACGAGTCCGTACAGTCTAAATACTGGCATGCGGTGCGTGAAGTACATGCTGCTTACAATTAACTTCTTATTCATGGTATGTTCTCATTAAAATTATATAATTAAATAATTCTAGAAATAATTCGAAAGATTTAATTGCGCCATTGTGATAAATTCACCGAAAAAAACACCGGAGTCTCCCTTGAGTGGAAATATCGTCTATATCTTAGTTGGTATAGTCGCTTATGGCACCTTATCAGATTTTTGGTGTGTGCTGATAAGACCAGTGGATATGAGTAATATTTTTATTGCCTTTGTGTTGTTTCTAAATTCAAGCGTATATTTATTTTCTTCGTTTTCTGCCAGTTTTTTGGTTTATTATGATCTAAAACTACTAATACAAAGCATATTTTCGTTATGCCATCATTATTTTTCAAAATTACTTATTTTTAAAAACAATTTAACCAATGGAAAAATTACTTTTTATTTCTCGAATTAGTTTTACCTTTTTTTCAATTGTTTACTCAGGCATTGGAACAAACATTTATTAATTTTGTTATTAATAAAAAAGGATAAAGTAAATTTTAAACAATTTTTTCCATTAGAATAAAATTGAAAATAGTTTATAATTCTACTGAAATGAAAAATTTAGTTTGCAATGGACTAATAATTAAAAATAATAGACTGGGATTTATGAGTTTATTAAAATACTACATGATCACATTCGTAATATAAATAAAAATTTCAAAAATACATTTTTTTCCACATTTACCGAAAAATTATTATTTTTTAAAAATATTTTTCTCCAAGGGTTTTATTAATGAATACATGCAGAAAAACAAATATAAGGTGAAAATGTAATATAACTAAAATCTAACATATTTTTTTTAGCTAACATCTGTTATGTTAATTTTGGTTGGAACAACAATCCAAACAATTTTCGGTGACTTCAAGGTCTTCATCGATGAACACTTTTTCTCCCCGTCCACTATTCTAATAGCCGTTGGTGGTATCATGCTCGTGGTGTCCACTTTTGGATGCCTAGGGGCATTCAAGGAAAGTACGATGCTAATAAATGTGGTATGTTTATTTGCAAAAATTAATTTCCTTTTTTAATAGCCCATTTTGTTTTTTAATTGCTAGTACGGCATTTGCCTGTTCTTGGTTTTCATTCTTGAGATTGGAGCAGCTATAGCAGCGTTTATGCTGCAAAGCGAGGTGAAGCCAATGTTGGCCAGAAGTTTGGATCATTCAATGAATGAGTACACAAACAACACGTACTTCAAACGTGGAGTAGATTTTATGCAATCACAAGTATATTACTTTAATTTTAATATTCACCATTAGACTCTAAATTTATTTTTGTCTCATTTAATTTTTAGTTGGAATGTTGTGGTGTCCACAGACCCGAGGACTGGGAAAGATACAATATTCCTAAACCACTGTCCTGTTGTGCTGTTTTCGACGAGCTCAAGCCAAACAAATGTGGAGGCTACTATCAGAGTGGATGCTTCAATCGCATGAACTTCCTCATTGGACAGAGTGCAATGCTAGTCGCAACTGGAGCAACTACTGTTGCTTTTGTTCAGGTGGGAAAAATTCTCTTTTTTTCGTTTATTAATTTTTTTTATATTAAATTTTATGTACTATTTTTTTCAAAGCTCTTAGGAGTGATGTCTGCATTTATGTTGGCGAAAACAATTCGAAGGAATAAGTCTATTCGGGAAGCAAGACGTTGGCAATTGCAGCAGAGCCTGGGAGTTCTAGTAACAGGAGGTAAAAACCTTCAGGAGCCTGGTTATACGCAGTTGCATAAATCTGAAAAATTCCCTGAGCCTATTACCTACACTGCAAACAGTCCCAGTGTCAATTAAGACGACTGGATGAAATTTTAAATTTTGTAATTATTTAAATAAACAGATTCCAATTGTTTTTTTCATTTTACCAATTATACATTTTGTGAACTGTAGTACGTATAATTTAAATAAAATTAATAACGATAACTGGTTTTAATTCTTATTTTTATATTTACTACTTTTAAAACTTTTGTAATAGTAGGGATGAAGTTCTTTAAAATATAAAAGTAATAATTAAAGAAACTAAAAATCCCCTTGTTCTTGAGTTTTTTGTTTTGAGTTAATAGTTCGCGATCGTGTTATCATTATTATTTTTTGTACAGATAAGGATCTACGTATTCAAAAAGTAATGAGAACATTTATATTTTAATAGGAGAAGGAATAAGAAAAACTGTTGTAAGTGCTTCTTAATTGAAGAAAAATAACCAAAACTAAGTATTTAAGGACAGGTATACTGCAAAAAGGTTCTATAAAGAAATACGCATACCAGTGCCACCTCGAAAACTTTATTTTGCTCTCATATATAATACAATTCATTTTATATACAAAACAAGGTGATAATTTTCGTGTGAAAATTAATAGGAAATACAAAAATAATGATGTAGCCTAAAAAAAGAAGGTTGTTTAAAATAATCCGGTTCCTCCATTTCGTATTTTTATCTCTCTTGCAATATAACACGCGAAAAATATTCCCGCAAACTGAAAAATATTGTTAAAATTATTTAACGTTCTGTTTTTTTTTTTTTAATTATGATTTATAAAATTTCTTAAAAATTATGATTTATACTATTGATTTTTTTCTATATGCTTTTTTAATTTAATTATTATCCCATGGATTAGAACTTTTTTAAATACATCGCAGATAAAAAAAAAAAAAATTACCTGAATTATAGCGAGTATAACTCCAGCTGCACCTAAACTGACCGCATGTGAACTGATGTAGCTTCCGAATTGCGCAAGGCATCCACGACGATGCAAATAGAAGTTTTCATTATTGTTAATACATTTATATTCGCTTACACCATTTGGTAAATTGCAACAAGACAAGGGTATAGCTATATTAACATCTTTTTCTAACCAATCTTCAGGCTTGTTGATTCCACAACAGTTGAACTGAAATAATGTAAATTAATATAGGAAAAAAAATATGTATTAAAAAAAATATATATATGTCTTCTTAAGGATATTTTCTCACCTCACGTTGCACATAGTCCCATAAGTATGTTATGTCCGCCTTATCAGTTTTATTGTACTTAGTCATTGTATCATGTAGTCTTCCTTGAATGAGATCGTTGGCATCGCTACGTAGCACATAACCGCTGATACCTGCTGCCAGCTCGAAGATAAAGATTAGGACTAGGAGGACGGAAAAGGTTAGAATCATGCAGTAGTTCTCCTTCATCGCACCGCAACATCCGAAAAAGGCAATGACAAAGATGAAGGCTCCAATGACCACCAAAAAGGTCGGGATCGAGAAGAATTTCGATATTAGGAAAAGATCATATTTATTGTAGACACCTGCTACTGTAACGCCCACGGATATCAGAAGAATACCAGTTAACTGGAATTTTATTAAGAAAATAATATTAATTGATATTCTGACTAATGTCAAGCAATTTTCTTGTACTTACAACAAACACAAAGTTGAAGGCGAATAAAACATATTTTATACAATTTGCACTTCCTGTGAGTAGAGTCATCCTGTTCAAAATCCTTGCCTTTTCTCGGGGAAATTAAAGAAAAAAATAATCTGCAAATTCCAAAAAATTATACATGAATAATTTTTAGGCTTTCAATTCGCTTTTGTCAAAGGTGGAAACGATTCGTAATTTATTGATTGGGAATTCTTATCATACTCAAACAATTCTTTTCTTACGCTGATAAGGCGACTGATAACAAATTGCCGTTATTTGCCAGAAGATTACGCAAATTTTTTTATAGACGAATGTTTGGTATATTTTCCTTTATCGTTGTAGGAGGATGTCTTAAAGTACTATTCGATTTGATTTGAATTTAATTTCATTCATTTGACGAAAACGGAATTTGATTTTTTCACGATAATTTTATATATTTTTTTACAACTTGGATTTATTTTGAGGGTGTATGCAAATACACCTTTAATTGTGTTACCAGGGTAACACCTGTATCCAGGTGTGTTAAAAATCTTAATAATAGTATGTAACGAATGTGATTGAGATTTTAATACATAACTAATTTTGATAAGACTTTAATTTCACAATGATTGGAAATTACTTTTAAAACAGGAATAATTTAGATATTTCTATTTTTACAATCACAATAAAATATTTTTTTACAATCACAATAAAATATTTTCTTCTTATGCCCCTTTTATGTATAAACAACAATAAGTTAAATAGAGGATTTTACGCCGAATAAGTAAATAAGAAAGTAAATGAAAGCATTTATTTTCGAAATTTCAATATTGTACATAAAAACATTTATAAATAAACTTGAAGCTTAAATTTTCTACAAACCATTAAACAATTTTAAATAAAATATTTTTATTTTAATAAAATATTTAAGAAAAACCTTACAACTCTCAAAATAGTTATAATCGTTGACACCAAAGCTTTTTATTTTTATTTTTTTATTTTGATGATTAGTGTAAAAAATATAACAAATTGTAGATTAATTGTTTACTCTTCCTACTATTTTTAAATGATAAATCATTTTAGTTTTAAGTATTAGAAAAACGTCTATTTATCTATTAATTTTCTAATAGCAAAGTTTTTGTGTAATTAATTTTTAAAATTATATTCAATTATAATTTGTTATTTTTAACATTAAAAAAAAAGAAAAGAATGCAGAACACAGAAAAATATTGTAGTTTTATTGTAAAACGAATATTTTATATTTTTATGTCTTTTATCTTTAAATAATAATTATTTTTAGTTTATCATATGATGAACATTTCTTGTGAAATTTTAAATTCGATCTTTTAATTTATCCACAAAATATAAAATAATAGAGTAGTAGCAGCAATTCTTAAAAACCACCAGCCAACAGAATTTAAAAAATTCTTTTTTGGATAAATCACAGCGATCGATTTAAAAAAAGGAGCATTGCTTTAACGTTATCATAATTATGATACAGCATATAAAACAAAACCACAAAATAAACTGCTCAGCTGGCGTTTAGTTTTGTCTTCATTTGTTTTTATTTCACCCAAGCAATAATCAAAAGAAAAAAAAGGTTTATGGGTATTTTGGACGATTTGCGTAACAAACACGTTTTGTAACTTTTACAGTTCATCCAGCAATTCCGTCCGCAGATATCTCACTAATATAATAAAAGAAAAAAGAACAAAAGCTAGGCTATCAATAGTAGAGGCACACTAGGAGGATCAGAAACCGATCATTGGCAATACTATTAGAAAAAGTGTAATCGCTGACGGTGTGACTGTGATAAGAAAATTTGATCATATGCCTCTTTCGTGTTTATCATTCATCGACCATAAAAGTATTGTTGTCTATTTTATATTGCCTGTATTTGAATACACTTTTAAAGATCACTTTTCCAATTTCGAAATTCGAACCTTTTAAACCGCCAATTTTTCTTGATACGATAATGACACGTTCGCAGGTTACGTGATTGTAAAGGTACAGTTGTTACAGATTACTGATGATCAACTTATGCGAATAATCTTGCAGGTGATCTTCGCAAAAATTAGTGGGATGATATTAATTAACAAAAAGGGGTGCGATATCATGGAAAATTACTTATCAGCCACACTTACACTCACTACTGTTGAATCGCTATTCCTTAAAGATAATAGGGTCCCTAGTGATCAGTGTTTATCGAGCGACGTGCGCGGTTCTACTAAATGTAATACAGTTCAGACAAATGCCGGCGCATGTATGATTTGGCTGAATTTTTTTGATACGCATGTGCATGTGAGGAATGAAGAGAATTGTATCGTTGAATGTAGACTGATAACAGGTATACACCTTGTCTGTCTCTCACTTGGTGATGAGCTAACCTTGTAAAAACACCAAAGTAAATCACAGGTGTTTTATAAGCCTTAAAAATTATTCGATTGTTGTTCGACTGTTGGGGAGCTTTTTATTACATCTAATAGTAAGATTCATCGAGTAAAAATGTTTTAAATCGTTAAGAAGAGAACAGTCCTGTGTCTTATCAGGCATGAGAATTAAAAGCAAATTGAATACCATGTAATTATTTTTGCAAATTATGATATATTATCTTATAGTGTCTATTTTTTCAAACAATTTACTGGATTTTAAAAGAAGCTTATTTTTATAGTAAGACAAAAATATTTTGCAAATTTTGAGTAATTAGGACGTTAATATTACAAAGATTTCAGCACTTTCAAACTTAGATTTTAAATATTTACCACAAGCTTGTATTAACCCAAGTTATCAGTACCCACTAGAAATTTGCATCTTTTATGTATCTCAATATCTCTACAAGCTGTAATCAGATAGTAGGCAAAAGATTACATAGTAATTTTATTTAAGATAAATGTGATACGCTATCACAGGTAAAATTTTATATTATATATTTATATAGTTCTGTAGCTTCCAGTAGTCTATTAGCTATGTCTCTTTTGCGGCATTTGCACCCTGACCAAAGGGAATTTTTTGTATACTTTTTTGTTTTTAGTGTAAGAGTTTATTTATCATAATTTAATCAATATAAACAATTTGCTATTTTAGATTTCAGGTATCTTTTTATTGATAGCGGGTGGTATTGCGTCTAAAAACTTTCTTACTTTAAATAAGTTATTATCACAAAAATTTATATCTTCTCCAAAAAGTGCTGTGGGCCTTGGTGTGCTAACATTTGCTATTATTATAATTCAATATTTGGCTTTAGTGAAGGATAAATGGTCTATGAGACTAGTATCATGGATATTTTTGATTATTACCTTAACTATTGAATTATTAGTTGGATTTTCTTATTTTGAAGCAATCAACAGTGAAGATGCTCATCTTAACTATGGTTTTTATTCCAAACCTTCGATAGAATTGTGGAGTAGTATACAAAAAGAGGTATGTCATGATTTATTTTATAAGCATTTATTTAATTTCAACTATAGTTTCAGTGTTGTGTAAATAATACATCCGAATTTATTTTGTTGTGTTCAGATGGAGGGGAGGACTGTACGGATTCACTTATAAAATACTATAATGATCAGAACGAGATTCTGGGATGTGTTGTAATTTTTTCATTTGTTATTAAGGTAATAGTTGTTTTATATAAAATAGAAGAAGCAAAATGTTTAACTATTTTTTCTCTTTTTGAAATGCTTAACAGATTTTTGCAGTTTTTATTTCGGAATGTGTACGACGCAACTGTCCAAGTGAAATAAAACGTGGTGCAAGTTTTATTAGAAGGAATTCACATCGGTTGCGTAGTCGAAGACGGAAGGACGATACATCAGTGAATCCAGGTGAAGATGAAAATATTTCTATTGGAGATGCACGCATAATCTAAAAACAAATTTAACTACAAAATAAGGAAGAGAAACATATGAAATGAAAAACAAAATTTCTTTCACAAAAAAAAATTGTTAAACATTTATTTCTCGTTATTAAAACAAAAATAAAGTAAAAAAATACATAATAACACTCAAAATTAAAAAAAAAAATCATAATTAAATGTAAAACGTTTTACATGAAACAACTAGTCTTAAAGATCGTTTTTTGAGTATCATTCGTCGTTAGGTTTTTTGCTCAATTGGCATTAAAAATATATCATTAAAGAATAAACGAGTTCGTAAAAATAATTATAAAAATAAAGTAGGAAAAAAAATTGTTAAAATTTAAGATTTCGTACGAGGAACATAAGAAATACATTGGATAAATAAATACTTGCTGTTTTTTTTATTTTTTAAAAGTTGAAAAAAGAAAGATTAGGAATATTATTAGCAAAGCCTTTTTTAAAATAGACAATCACAAAATTTTACTTATATTTATATTAGTGTAAGTACCCGCACTTAACGGGGAACGTATGGGCTAAGCCAAAAGTCTATTTTGTTCACTTTCGTATCGAGTAATCCTTACTCGGACGTTTTGAAGAAGATGATGTTGATGATCTGCTGTAGAGAGAAAATTTCATTAATTATGTTATGGTTTTTTTTTATTATATCTATAATTAAATTAGACGTTAGGCTACAAGATTTTAAATAGTTTGAAACGATATAAATGTAGGAATTTCACGAAATGTGACTAGTTAGTTAGAACTAAAACAGGCATATTTCACTTTCAGACAATTTTAGACAATTTTAGACATGGGAATGTTAGATCAACGATATTGATACTTGAAATAGATTATATTTAGAAGAATAAAGTAGATTCTACCATATTAGATGAAATATTCATGCACACAAAGAATATTATTGATAAACTGATTAAGAAGGAATAAAATACTTGACTATTTGTTCTAAAATTTCAGAAAGGAATTTTCGAGGATAGAAAACTACACAGTTATTCGATTAAAAGAGGGCTAAGTTCCTTCGTGGAAGAATATGGAATTTTCACGAATTGGCATGCTTATCTTCACATACATAAAGTATTAAATTTTTCGAAAGAGATTAATTGTAAGTAGAATACAAAAAAGCTACACACAAAATTATTCCAAGCCTCGTAGATAAAACAGTATCATCAGAAAATTTCTAGAGAAATGAAAATAAAACGAATAATTATGGAAAAAGTGGCTAATGAATTTACTTGTAGACATTCATAGCCTCTAAAAATATAACGACATTCTACTGCAGACATCCCTACTAAAGTGTAAGTCTAGTCGATCTACTTACAGTTCTTTAAAAAAAAAAAATTATCAAATAAAGCAAAAAGTAAGAATCGCAGGAATGAAACGTTAGATTTTCTACAGTTTTTAGTCTAATCTATGAAATTAGCCAGAATTTAGCTCTAGAATTTAAAATCTATCATTAGAATTATGAATTAGATAAATTGTCTAAATTCTGGCTTATTAGAAAGAAACTACAAGAAGTTTAGACAAAAAATTTTGATAGTTTGAAAAATAAATGTAGTGTTTTGTAAGTGTCTAAATCAACTACAAAAATAGTGTCTACGGCAATTTTGAAAAAAATAGTCCTTACACGAGTTATAAACATTTCTCTCCTACATCTGTTTTTTCGGTTAAAGTGTTCTCTTTGGTATTGTGGGGCACGCATTTTTCACAGTTTGTTCTACCTCACGTCTCGATTTTGATCAACCCAAAAGGAGGTGTGAGCATAATTTCGAAATAGATTCGTTTTTTTTGGGGTTACTTATATTCATGTGTGTTTTTGTGTATACATATTTTTTTATATTCGTTTTTAGTTTTTTTTCAGGGCTATGAACATGTACAAATTCCCAGAGGTTTTCGTCTTTGTAGTCGTTTCGTATTATTTTTCATTTCTCCATTTTTCATAGCATAAAGTAAATTTGCCGATGGAAAATAAGAGAAGGAAGAGGAGGAGTAACTACGCTGTATTGGCACATTATACAGTTTGTTACGACGCTTTTTTCTTGGCGGTGGTATTATTCGCGTGGTTAGCACGTGTGATTCATTTTGGGATACATACGTTGAGGCAATTACGGCGCTTGATGATTTTGTTTGAGTCTTTTGTTGATAGTCCGATGCTGACGATACTGAAAAAAAGTTTTTTTTTGCTATTGTAAAAATTATTTTGATATTCAGAATCCAGCATAGATCAATTTTAATATTATAGTTTGGGTAGCAGTAAAAATTTACTGCAGAATTTGAAAAGCAGAAAAACCATCATAATAATAGTGGTCAAAATAATGAACCCTGGGGACCACCAATTAGAAAGTTTAAATATTCTCAAGGCTACTGTACGAACGGGCTATTGTAATCAATAGACACCAGACTGAATTTTCTTATATTTACAGAAATATTTTTATTGTTTACCAACAAAGAAAATGTGTAGCCATTTACATATTTATTCAATGGAGCCTTTTTCAAGTCACAAGAGAAAAAAATGTTTTACCTTTCGTTCTCGACGATGAAACTCTTTCCTTTTCTTCCTTCGCAGATCGATGTGATTTTCTAATCTGTTCATATCCAGGCGACTTAGAAAGTGTCCTGCTTCTATCTTCAGACTCAACACAAGCCCTGTGCGCACCACTAGACCTTGTTCGTACTTCACTCTTCGAAATTGATTCCTTTTCCTTCGGTTTGGATCTCTTCACTTTACGAGGCTCACTTCTATGGTGGACATTGACAAGATCCTCAGATGAGCTTGCATGGCTAGTGCTTCTTCTAGACTTTACTTTAGAACATTCCTTTACAGGACTGGTTAATTTTTTTGTTTGTTTTACAGCAGCATATTCAATTTTTTCAGTTTGATCACGTGACCGTGAACGAGATCGTCCTACAGAACTAGAAGTAGACAATCTAGACAAACTTTCTGTTGATGAAGCTGACGATGGACGATTGGAACAGCATTGTCGCTGAAATCCTTCACTGGCTAGACGGGATACTTGGATGCCTTTGGATTTCATGCTCTTCTGGCTATGCTTTGAATGTGATGCTTGAACCTCCTGAATGGTATCCAATGGTCTAGTTGACCGCTGGGATGCGCGTCGAGGATGATCCTTTTGCGTATTATTGCTGCCTACAGCCTAAAAATATATTTGAATTGAATTTTAATGATATTAATTTTTTTAGTATTTTCAAACATTTACCTTCAACGTCTGGTCAGCACTTTTAGTCATTTCACTCAAGATCATCTCGTCACGTTGTAAATCCTTTTTTCTACTATAAGAGCTAGGCTTTTTTAAATTCTCATAAATAGGTCCATCTTTTGGCCTCGATTTATCATCCTCTTGTCTGGAAGATGTGTTCGTTGACCCATCTGGGCTATGCCTCAATAGATCCGGCTTATCACTAGGAAGATGACTCCATTTTGAAGTAACCTCCATCTCTACTGGCTTTCGATTAGATTCTGAGTTAGTTAGAGTTCGTTGTACGGCTCTGGGCTTCTCATCGCTATTATTATTCACTTTAACTCCGAAATATGAGAGTTCATGTTCGCGAAGCTTTCGAGCACCGCCTGTTACCACCTTGAGAGGCTCCTTGTCCTTTGAAGGGGCTGGTTTTTGTAGGACTGGTGATCGAATGCTTTCCGTTTTGTAAACACTTCTTTCTATCGTTTCGTTGTGGTTAGATCGGCTAGTTTTCACTAGAAATAAGAAAAAGTTGCAAAAATAAATTACTAAATATAAATTTTTAGCTGAGAATTTTGAAAAGAAATTTTTAGAGATTTTCAGTGGCCAAAAATCAAAATTCTAGACCAACATTTTTGTTGGCCAATTTTTGGAAATTTTAAGCCCACTTAAAGAGATTTAGATTTATTTTGACAAAGTTACCTGTAGTTACGGTTCGAGGTTGAGCTATTGGAGCTTCAGATCGTGCAGAAATGGCAACTGGAGATTGCGGTATTTTTTTAGGTGTCTGAACTGGCGATCGTAAGTCGATAGACGTTACATTCGATTTCCGGATTTCAGCTGGAAAAAGTACAAAATCTGTAAACAAACTAGAAGCTAAAGTAACCACGAAAAATGAAGTTTTATAGGGTGAACATGGACAAATTGACTTTTGTTTTAATTGAATCAAATGGGACCTTGGGTCAAAGTTGAGGCACGATTAAAAAATTCGAAGGATAAGTAAATGGTTAGGATTTAGGAGAAAAGTATTTTCGAACTTTGATTATCGAGTTTGAAAGTTAGCAGCAATATGGTTCTTGTATATTTCTTTTAAAAGACTTCTAGCAAATAAATTTGGTGGGATGACCTATTCAAATGAATGTTTCTTCGTAAGTACCTTTGCCATCATTTTGTAATTGTTTTTTGTTAGAACGTTGAACCTTAAGGCGACTCCAGCTGCCGGAGACTTCGCCAGTACCACATCCACCTCCACCGCCCAAATACCGCTTAACCTCTTCATCAGCCCTAGCACTATCGTCACTCTCGAAATCATTCGCGTCATACATTCTCCTTAGCTGCGACAATTGATGGCTGACCGCGCTAGAGGATCCGATAACTTTTACCCTTGGGGCTGCAATCGGACTTCTTGGAGTGTTTTCATTAGCTCCTGAAACAGGTTCCTCCTTGAGGACCCCCATAGTCTTTGAGATACTATCAGAAGCACTGCCATTGATCTTATCGTATTTATCGAACTTATCGAAGATAAAAGATGAAGAGCTCGAGGAACTAAAGCTGGAGGAAGAAATTATTTTCTGACTGGCCGTCTCATCACTACTTAAAACGATGTCCCCATCCAGGGAGGACGAGTAATTCGGACGATAGGATTTATGCTGGTCTTGGAAGATACTGTTTGCACTGCTAGATTTTGTGATTGCGTTCATGCTTGAGATCAATTTTGTGGTTGCACAGTTTAGACCATCAAAGGCACCTTCGGGCTTATGGAGGCGTTTCATAGCCTCATCAAATTGGCTTGCGGACTTTATAGTTTTCATAATCAGTGAGGTCGATTTTAGACCTTCAGTTATTGCATCTGATTGGGATATTGGCATTTTTGGGGTCGTATGCTCCTGAATTCGCAATTGAAGTGGTTTAATGGGTTCTGAATGATGCTTGTCTGAATCTGAAAAAGTGTTAATTGTTTTTTTTTTGCGATTTCAACCATATTTTTGAGGAGATTAGTGTCGTTAGGAAGGTTAAATTTGCTCAGATTTTCAGCAGAAGGTATGTAAGAAAGGAGGTGTATCAATAAACTAGAGACAAACTAGCTTAAGATGTTAAGCAAAATTTATTCTTTTTCTAATTTTTATCATTTTTAGGAACTACAGGATTTTTATTTCATTTTTAAGGTAAAAAATACTATAATTTACTGTCCTTGACAATAGATCTAGCTTTTATTATAGTTACTTACTATACTTCTGCCTACTTTGAACTGATCATTTAGTTCATAGCTTCAATTCAATTCAATTAATGAATTTCCATTTTTCTTAGCTAGTTGATACCCTTCTTTGGTTAAGTTTTCGCTGATGTGTGTCCATGTTTTGTGTACCGTGCGATGCGATGTAGGTTAGTAAGCAAAGATGAGAACGTGCTGGGTTTTAATTATAAATACTTATATGGTGCCAGTAGTATTATTAGTATATTAAGAATATTGCATACTGCAGGAGGAATAGATCATCCCACATAAAGCTATATTTCTATTTTTATAAGCTTTTAATAGTAGACTTACCTGAATTCCACGCGTATGGTGAATTCGACAAATTCAGATTGATTTTAGTCGAATATCCGCTACCATCTTTTCGTTCTTCTACAATACGAATCCTTTCAGCGACCGATTTTATAGGGTTTAAATCGTCCGTTTGTGTCAAACTTTTGGTTTGCACTTTAGTGTCTTCGACGTCTTCTTCATCATTCGGTTTTGGCGATATAAGTTCTGATGTGACAGGTCGCAATCGAACGCCCCACAAATTGTCCTTGGAGTCGAAATTCTCCCCAAGATGATAGGGCTTCGGTTTCGCAGGCTTATTTTTTAGGATACCTCGCAATGAAATTTCATCTGCGTTTTCATCTTCATCGTCCTTCCCACTTGCTAAGGGTTCAACACATCCGTTGTTCACTGCTAATGATACGGTCACGTTGTTTTTCATTGCTTGGATCTCTTCAACAGCCGTTTCTTGTTCGAATAAGGTTTTCTTTTCATCGCCAAAGTGAATTACAGGCATTCCTGAATTCATAGCATCCAAATACGAAGTAATACCTCCCCCTGAACTACGACGCCTGCGCCGAAAGTTATTGGTAGGCGGAGGCTTTCCATCAGTTTCTACAATATTCACTCGACCAGATTCAGCAGCAAAATGAACCTCGGTCTTGCAAAATTCGACCCTCTTCTGTTTCCGACCATTCTCTTCCCCAATGCTCACCTGAGATGAGTTTGCTTCCTTCAGATATAAACCATTCAGATGAACCGAAGTTTTCGAATCGAACACCTTCCTTAGATTGTCTCTAACATATTTAGACTCATCCACAGCAATAGAATGCCTCTTTACTTCTTCCGTGTCTGAATTTCTGATCGGATATCTTCTTTGAATCATTGGTTTAGACGATGAAGTCTCACTTCCACTCATCACTGTGGGAGTGGAGTTCTCTCCGAATTTTATAATTGTGGTCCGAGGAGTACTTTCTGTAGGCGACCAGTTCGACAATTCTCCAGAACGACCAATACCACTATCTGTGGATGGTTCAGATCGGAATATTGAATGATCTTGTGGTGTCATCTTCTCAAAACCATAGGATTTTCGTCTTAAATGCCATTCACTGGATGTGGTGTCACGATATCTCAGACGATTTTCTAGACTATTTGTTGCGAGTTTCGAATCCAATATGGGACGATATTGGAAGTCTTGTTGTTGTTGGATAACTTGAGCATCCTGAAAACGTATATGAAAAAATAATGTAGTCAATTGTTTTTTAGAGCGAGTGAAACTAAATGCTAGAAATTATATAAAATTTTATAAAATTACCCTTACCTGTAAAACAACAGGTTTTTCCACTTGTATTCCACCTTTGGATTCAGTCATTGTATCATTTTCTCCGTCGGTCTCCTTTTGTATTATAAAATCGTCTTTATACAAGGATTCATCACTTAATTTTTTCAGTCTACCACGAATTTCTTTTAACGATTCTGCTGTTAGGAACGATGTCTTTTTTACAGTTTTTGCATCTACAAAAATTTATAAAAATGGACAATGTTATGAGAGATTAAATATACTTTTTATAGCATTCAAGATATATTATTCATGTCTAAAAGTTCTTCACATAGGCTTTTTCTAGAACAAATTTCGAAAAAAAAATTTTACCCGATTCGGTAGTGGCATTCAAAATACTGCTCAATGCAGCTAAATCGACATGGTTATTCCTCATGGCCGTGCTAAGTCTTCTTCCGTTTTCCAGCTCCTCCCGTATCCGTGATACACTTACAGAATTCTCAGGCAAATCTAGAGGTCGGTTACTATTCATACTCGGTTTTGGTGAGGTACTTTTCGGAAATTGGAAAGACCTCCGGATTTTACTAACACGTCGCCATTCAGACGATTCATCACCGTCTTCGTTTTGATCCCATTCTGTACTAAGGTCGTCGGTAGATATCGACCGGCCGCGGGGTAGGTGTACGTGGTGATTCTCTTCGATACTGTAGAAAATTTTTACAAACAAAAATCGCAAATAAAAAATTACCCACAAAGAAAAAATGATTTTTATGAGGGTGGAGAAGGAGGCAATGGGAAAAACCTACAGTGTATTGCTAGAGTCGCGAATTTCTCTTTCGTTATTGCGAAAAGATTCCATCTGTTGTTCAAGGGAGCCTCCGACACCTACACGGGTTTCGCCTAATGTAGGCTGATACCTGCAGCTGCTGCTAGTGAGACTTTCGCGAGGCTCATGGTTACTTGGCGAATGTGGGCTGATTCGGTCGCCGCCATTTACCGCTGATGGAACAGCCGCTGCTGGACTGCTCTTCTGCTATTTTAATTAATGAAATTCGGAATCCAAAGAGTAAAAAAAGGGAGACGATGAAGACAGGCCATGAAAAAATCGAGAGTAATCAATGGCGTTTAAATTGAAATTGCAACCGCATGCTATGCCTACCATTAGTGAGCTCAGTTTCAGACTTGGTGTTGCTAGCAGGCGACTGTTAAGTTGGTTACTGTTGGTCAATTGTTGTTGCTGATGGTTCTGGTATTGGTCGTGACCATCTAACAGATGACCATTGGTCAAGTGTAGACCATTGCTAAAACGATGACCTTCAAATGATGATGATTGTGTGGCTTGGGTGCCTGACGATGGTGATGACGATGGCGATGATGACCATCGTGAAGAACTCGTTTGCACTGTCTGTGCTCGTACTACCTGCAGTGAACCAGAGGATGTACGAGCTTGAAGTACTTCTAGCTGCTTACGTTGAGTGTGTTGGGTACCATTTGGTTTGGATACATTTTGTGAGTCAACCACCTGAAAATTAAGGGCGCAAATTAGAAATTAACCAATACTATCCAAAATATATCGCATTGGAAGAATAAGAAATTAGTTCCTGGAATAATTTTTAAAGTAGTATTTACTAAATCGGCTTTTATATTAAGAGATTGCATAACTTTAGGGGGCGTAACTACTTTGGGATTGATTTGGTTGCTAATTTCAAGCGATTGTTAAATGTTTAATGAAAAGTTTATAAAAAGGTAATTAATAAAAAAAATAATATTAAATATGTATATTATATGTATTATATATTTTATAAAAAAGTTGGTGGAGTAAAAGTATAATATTTAAGGGGCGGTGTAGTTTGACATTTTGTATATTACACATTTTTTACTATACCATTACTACTCTTTTTTCATTACAAAATTACAAGATTTTGAAGTTATTCTAATTCTATCATATTTTAAAACCTGTCCTTAAACGGTGATGATGTAGATTAAAGAGAACTACTTCTTCTAACGTTTGCTACTTTAGCTCGGTCAAATAAAATGTATTTTTTTTAATATAAGACTTCTATAAAGAATACAAGTCTTATATAATACTTCCTCCTGATTTAAAAATCTTGCTAGCGAACTTTCGCATCTAACAACTGGCAATGCTATTGGCAACAGAAATAAGAGAAAACAGAAAAGGTGGTAAAAACTGTCACCTTTTTTGCAGAATAGACGGGCAGTATGCCCTCAGGTGAAATTCAAGGCCTGGGCAATCTTGACGTGGTGGAAGCTGGTTGTAGCGGAGCACGATTTTGGTAAATATTTACCACAATTCGTGACGAAAGTAAATACGATGATCACTGCCTCCTCTTTGCCAACGAGCCCAGACCAGACGAGACAACGTCTGGGGCACATCTTCTTTAATGTGAACTCAAACTTGAACCCAGTGTGCCGCCGTTGGGTATCCATTCTCTGACTGTGCAATTTCTACGTCGTGTTTAACAACGGATGGAGGCGATTTATTAAAATAGCAAATTACGACGTTTAGCCACGTAAGCCATAAACCCCATAGATCACACTCGACCTTGCCGAATTTATGCAAGACACCACTTGATTGGTGGTGTGGCGGCGGCGGCGGCAACGCAAAACTCTTAAGCCACTGCTAGCTCAAAGCAAGCTATTCACTGTCAATGGTACTTTTGTAGATCAGATCTCATCCGCTGGCGAAGACAATGGACGATCTTGTTAGGTGTTCTCGTTAGTTTTTTTCGCGTTTATGCTCATGATTTTCCAATACACCGACCGTGATGGTGGTGCCCCTCAGCAGGTGTTTGTTACTTTTCTGAAGGTGCCAACCGAGGAGGTATCTAGGCTCCGGCACGTCCTCATAACACTTCTTCGATGCTATGTTCGCTGATGAAGTTCAATGCTAACGAATAAATTACCAGTACGTACTTGACGACTATTGTTTCCAACATGCGACTATTTGCTCGCTTTTTGACGATTTTCTCGGCTACCTGACATGTCTTATATCTTATACACTCCGCCCCTGGACAAATGGACAGTATCTTTGGTGCGATCTCAATTAATTTTAATGGAGACACAAGATTTGCATACGTCTTGGACTTATTCTGCCGGAAATTTAGACTATTTTGTCGGACAGGAAATGGTGACAGGTTTTTTTTAAGACCTATTCTTTAACGATAATACTGAAGATCTTTTTAATCATTTTGTCAATTTATTTTTAAATCTATTCTTTTGTCCACCTCCGTTGGAAACTTTTTAATCCAAATTTATTTCGGGGATTAGACATTTCACAATTATACAATATTTTGATTTCCAGGAACAGAGCTATTTTGAAGTGAAGGTTTAAATTTTATTAATGTTAATGATCATCTAAAAATTCAACTAAGTTCGACAGGTGTATATTTTTCATATATCCGTACTTTTAACAGTTTATTAACGTCTTTTAGATACTTAATCTAGCTTTCAGCTAAAACTTACTAATTTTTAAAAAAATCTACTTAGAATAGATCTTACAAATAGATCAAGTAGTTGTATAAAATATTATTTTATTCATTTTGTTCATTGGCGATATATTCCTTTTTAAAAGTTCTCATAATGTTTTAAAAAAATAAAAGTATAATACGACTTTGTAAAGACGGTGCTTTACTTGGCTCCAGCGACGCACACGATCCAGTCAATAGAACCGAAACCACGTCGCTAATTACGCCCATATTTCTCCGAGTCGCTGGGAGCAGTTGTGGAGCACCCTCGGACCCCACGGTGGAACGATAAATTCGCCCGCATTGGTGGTTCGGTCGCGGCATTAGAGACGAAACGACCATATCCAGCTCCGGTCAGCCGGCGTGCAATTTTTCCAGTCCACGGGCTGATTTCATGTGTCGGCAACTTTTGCGGAGGTATTCAGGTATACTCGGGTACACCTTAACCAGCCACAGCTGGCGAAACAGGCCTACCTCTCTATGCGTTGTCTTTTTTATATTTATTTTTAATTACTTGAACAATTATGAGAGCAATCCAGCCGCACGGTCCAGGTACAACAACGGCTTACAGTAAGTGCTAAAGGCTTTGTCGCGGATATTGAACTGACGCCACCGGGTTTTCTTTTCTGGCCTTCATAAACCTCTTGAGGGGTCTTGGGTCGACCGACGTAAGAAAGGTTTCCATAGGTGGTAACTCTAGAAGGGCCCCCTTTCGACAGTTTGTTATATACCAGGCAGTTTAATGGTGTCAACTTACCGTCCGGTTTCCACAAGAACAGCGGAAAAAGGGAAAATTTCCCATCGTTTTACTTCCAAGTGTTTTTTTCTTTTTTTTTAATTATACGACGCATTTGTTATTTGTAATGAATTTTGAGTGGTTTAAGACTTTTAGAAATGAAATCAAAAGCACTATGAAGGTTTTAAATAAACTACTTTGATAGAATGTTTCTTAATTTTAATTTTGAAAGAATTCCGTAAAAAAGTAATGGGCATTTTGGCATAAAAATTTAAGTCATGATCATATTTCAAATGCTGGGTTATATTTCAGAAAACAAATTACTATCAAATTCAAATACTATCAAATTCTTGGTAGAAAATTGTCAAATATATTATTTTTGGAATGATAAAAAGAATAGCACGAAAACAAAAGATAATTCTTAATAGCGATCTTACCTTTCCATAAGCATTAAGCGGTCCATTGATCCATCGATCAGCTTCCAAACGGCCGCTCATAAGAGCTCCCGTATTTGGATCGACCCGTTGCCATTCGCGCACCTCACGCTGGAACGGTGTACTCCCATTAGCACCGATAGCTACCTCCATTGCGCCGGTGTTGTGCCCGCTGTGCGCCGCCGCGTTGCGTCGATTTTTGTGACGATCAAGTTCTTGTCTACTATATTTTATATTCGTTGGATTTTCGCTACTGCCTTAGAGATTCCCTCTTAAAGAATATACTTGGATGCGCAAACGAACAGGTAACAGGTTCACGCAGAGCTCCTTAACTGTAAAATATAAGAAGAAAATAAGGTGAAATTTCCGATAATTAATTGCTGCACATGAAACTTCAATGTATAAAGATGAAGATGAATTATGGATGAGTACTAGATTATTGTCCGGCAATACAGTGGATGCCACTTATTTTTTGTTTATTTTATAATATTTCTAGTTTTATATAGAAATCGATCGTGGCGGCGCACAGATGCCTGATCGATATAGAAATGAACAGGTAGTGGACGGTAATTGTATTGGCAGGTAAGAAGGCTTCTTCCTTTTTCAGATTCAGAGAGATCGATTTGATCGCGTAAGCTGTTTCAGAATGTTATGCTGGTGCGTGCACGGCATCAATCGGTGCGGAAATGCTACAACAGGTTATTTCATTGTTGCAAAAACATTTGAAGAAGTTACAAACTTGACTGGTTTTAGTGAACGTTTTTATAGAGGATACAAAAAGATCATACTTTGTGTTTCCATGATCAGATTTTTATGCCCTTTTTAAGAAAAGTAGTTAAACGGAAATTGTAGAGTTCACATATTTGTGTATATACTATTTAAGTTATAGATCTGACGGATCTTCAATAGTTTAGTAATTAAAAAGTACAAAAATATTCAGTGAAAGTTTAAAAAACTTGAATATGTAGGCAAGTAAAGAATATAAAAATTTAGAAGCAGTAAAACTTGTTATTTTTCTTAATATATTTTGTAAATAGAAACATTGATTCAATTGAATAGACAAACAAATTTTGGCTGCTGTTTTTTTAAGTCAATTTCATCATTCATCGTTGTGGCTTTAAACCGCTTATTAACTGAGAAAATAATTAAAAGATCTTAAATTGAATGTATGAAAATGCTGCTATTCTTAACAGCAGTAAAAAAAAAGAACAAAAGAAAAAATAATATCCAAAACAGGTTGTTTCAAGTATTTCGAGCTAAATCCGCTGAAACATTGGATTATGATTAAATTCAAATTTTTTTTTGTATGACAACGGATAACTTGGGAGAATCAGATGAAAAAAAGGTTATTTGCAGAATACCTCTACAAACAGACGGTCGGATCGTGTGTTTATGGTAAAAATAAGGTTGAGAAATGCTCTAAAGAACAAAAACATCACTTCTAATTCTCTGTCCTTCCTTCTAGCAGACAGCACACATAGCGAATGATTGGCACGATCGATAGTTTATCATTTCAATACGATCACCATGGGCCATTACGTTTTACCTTGTTCTCGGCACAAGGTTGAAACCAATCGCGAAAAATGACAAAGGCCGCTTAAACTATCAATCAATTGATTACGAAAATTAAGTAAATGGCCAAGAACAGCCTCGGTGTGGATCGCTAGCCAGCTCACACGCCACTTACATGTACATGTATTCCGTTGGCCATTATCGAACACCTATAGAATTAGTTTTTGCATAACGACACGACCCCCGATCGGCCCATAAACTAGGGAAGTACTCTATAATTAGGCTGGCCGTATTACTACGATCTATCTGTGAGGCTTGTGTCCAAGATCTTTTTTCTTATTATGATTTCATTTTTTTCCTTGCCTCACTCGTTGTTATTTACCTTTTTTGTTGCTGTTGGCATGGATAAGATTAAATGAATTGATTAGTTCGAAGTTGGTATTTATAGGAAAAGTGATTCCACGTGAGCTGGACTTGGACTTCGTGTATGCCGCGATTCAATGAAAGACTATCGGCCGGTAGAAATCAATTAATCCAGCGAAACAATTAACCGACAATGGAAGCGTAAACTTGACGGGGCGCTACCTGTCTACTTAAACTGGAGCAGTTAATTGTAGCGGACTTCAATGTCGGACAAATTGGTTCATTGTTTCCCTACGGCACATTGCATAAAGTTTTGATTTAATACAATAAAGAAACAATCAGTAAAAGCCTTAAACTTAAGATTGATGTGAAAATGGTTTAGGTCAACCATAAAAACGTTGAAAAAAAACCCTTCTAAAAAATAAAGAGTGAAAGAAACGAAGGAACGAAGCATTAAAAGGAAATGCCTCGAGTATAAAAATCCTGGACTTGATTGGTTGGCTTCAGGTAAAATAAATTTCTTTCGATAAAGATACAGAGGAGGTTGCATCGGGCTTCGCGACTTTGGATTTTCACCGCACTCCTGTACCAGAATTGCTCCTCGTTATTTTTCTTGGAACAGACAGAAGTTTTTTATTATGGCATTTGCGAAAAATCTGGTTTTCTGGCCAAAGCTACACTAGTACATTCCTGATATGGAATGGACAACTTGGGGTATGTTCCTTTTTTTTTACAAATTCTCCTTTTTTGTTGTTGCCTTTTTCTCCTTTTTGTTGCTTTGCTCCGCTTTGCTATAACTTGATGACATGTTTATCTCCTCTTGTATTTCGTATATTACTAGTACCGGATTCCTTATTTTGAAGTGACCAAAGGTGCAAAATTATAGACAAATACTAAAAGAAAATGTGATAAATTTCTTTTTTTTACATACTAGGAAATTTGTCTACAAGTGTTTATTTTAGATAGATAAAAAACTTTAAATGTAAAAATTTTTAAAACTTACTGCAATTACTACATATTTACTACGACGAAGTTAAATTCCAGTCTCTCAGATCCTACAATTACAAAGAGATTGATGAATATCGAAGATAAAATTACTTGCGATCACTATTAAAATAAACTGCGTAGACTCAGAGACGGATGACTAGACTATCACACGTTATAGTCTTAAATAATTATGGGAAAGGCTTCCCACACTCAATCCACTCCTCTATTTGAAGTTATATGGACGTATTTCCATTTTGTTTACCATGAAAGAAATATTAAAATAAAATTCCTCTTGATGTCAAGAGGCGACAACCAGCATATGTACATATTCTTTAGAATATATTATAAAGGTTACACCTTTGTGGTAACCAAAATCAATAAATACTACGACCTGAATGCCCTTTTTTGAAATAAATAACAATTCTATGTGATCAAGTCACATATTCATTCAAATTTTATGATCAACCTCCGCGCTCATTTTATTTTTATACTTAGAACAAAATAGCGTTTTATTATTTGATCAGCGTGTTTGAATAAATGGTTATTTGCAAAAGCATGAACAATTTTTCTATAAGGTCAAAGAGCTGTAAAATCAATAAAATATTGAGTGTGTACCTTTGAGGTGAACAAAACAAAAGACTTAAACGGCAAACTTGTTAACTTTAATAAATTGAAGAGATATAAATTTTAGAATGAATTCAGCAAATTTCATTTTATGGGAATAATACAGAGTATCTCATTCTTTCGTTATATAAAATGTAAATAAAAATGCTCACTTTTTTCCATTATTTTGAAACTGGTGTCTTTTTACGCTATTTTCTCGTAACGAAAAAAAATCTTTTGGAATTACATCACACATGCACTCACTTTTAAAATTTTGCCATAAAAATTACGTTTTGGTAATTTACCAAAAAATAATTAGACTCCTTTCATGTTTTGGAATCAGTCTTTGCACAGTAAATGACCTCAAAAAAAATATATGTATATATTGAGCGAATTTTCAATTAGCTAAAAGCCGTGGTCGTCACCGCTACCGCCACGGAATTATTATTCAGACCCTATAATCTCACTTTCACTAATCTGAATCAAAGTTGAATTTTGTGTTTGCCAAGTTGAAAAATGATTTTCTACCATTTTGTCGTGCTTTTGGACCGAATAACCCGTTTATTGTTATCCGGAACGAGCTATAGAAAATGGTAATGATGGTAAAATGCAAGAAAAATTGAAATTAAATCGCTAGACATGACAAAATGCCACACAAATTTCTGTGACTTCGTTAGTAAATGGATTTTTAATCGTGTAATGAATGTAAAAAAAAGTTAAAAAAAGAAATAGGCCGATACTTCAGGGTCTAGGAAGAGGAGTTTATTGAAGGAAAACTGAGCGAAATTTTTAAAACAGGCATAGTGAAACAGTTTCTCACAATAAAGAGAGAATTTTGCAGTATTCACCAGCGATTAGGGTTTTACTAATGGAAGCGAATGCTATAAGATTGCAATCGTAGCACGGAAGTGCTTACCTTTTACAGTGTGGCAAAGTGTGGGAAAAACTCGTTGCATCATCATCTGCATAAAAGACGGCTTTTTTTGCGGCTTTCGAGAGGAAAATGAGGTTACGCTGAGAATATGCGATATTTTTTTTTGTTGTTGTAATTTTCTTCTTACTCACCTTGGATAGATTTATGAAAATTACCCTCAACCAAATGTAATTTTACAATATATATTACGTATTTTGATTGAGGCTCGGTGAAGTACCTCAAGGTTGCCCATACCGGCCACTTGTCGTTCTCTGATCGGAAGTTATTTCGATAATAACCGAAGAGCATAAATCTCAGTGAGTTGGTCAATTTCCATAAAATTTTTATGACACACCTTTACTTTACACTTACATTTATAAGACAGACTTACGTAAAACCTACGGCGTTTGATTACCCTGACCGGTAGTATTAAAAAAAAAAACCCAAATTGCTGTCGAATCGTCTTGTGCATATGAAAAAGATCATTCTGAGTCATACCCTGTATCGAATTGGCAGTGTTTTACCGTCCATGAGAAATGCACTGGCTACGAGAAATGTGGCCCTAGAGGGTCTACAGTGGTTACTCTTTTGTGCGACAGTTGCGCGATCGCATTTGTTTGCGCAGCCATTTCTCGTGGTAAATGTATGCGCATGCCGCTCAACTTTCAATGCCAGAACGACGGCAGTTCGACTTGCGATAATGTCGTGGACTTTTCATATCTCTGCTAAATCGCTCCGGTTGCCTGCAACGGATTGCTACATAGGAAAACTCTAGCAAATGCAATCAGCATAGACGGTGTAGTCATCGTTGTAGTTGTACCATCAACTAGGAAGGTACAAATTATCTGAATCAGCTGGTGCTGGAATTTTAATTTACCTGTCGTATGCAGTTACGTGAAACCCGTCGAGCTCTCTGCTACTTCTTATGTCCAAGCAAATGTAATACATCGGCTGGTCCGATCCCAAGGCGACATCGTTCTTTTGCTAAATTTACGACTATCGTAGAGGCCATAACTATTCATAGCGGACTCCTTCAATTAATTAATGCTACGACGACAACGGGGCGCTCGACGGAATAAGATCTTCTTTTCTATACTGCACGTTGGGTTATTGGGGTTTTGTACATTTCCTATTTTGTTGTATTTACAACGGTGACTAGGATGGGAAAATGGAAATTAAGGGATATCCACTTGATTTGTGATTAATCACTGGGACAGGTCTTTTACTCTTGCTTCCTTGATATTCTCTGTAATTTTATCATTTTACAATTTTGCAATTTTTATCGTATATTTCTTTTTTCTACTTTCTTTTCTTTTATTCTTTATTAACTAATATTCGTAATTTATTATTTACCTATAACATCGAAATATTTAATTGATGTCCGTTTTTAAGGCTATTATTAATTTTATATGACATAAAAATCTATACAAGAACAAGTCGCTTAAAAAACGAAAGATTTAAGCATCGAACTTGATAAATTCTACGCTTCGCATTAGCCTGGAGGCATTTTTGAAAGTGTTTTTAGTATTTTAACTATTAACTTATATGCGTAATTATACATCTCGAAAGTATGTTTATATGTTTAAATGCAATTTACACTAACGCAAAGGATGGTCATAATTTAAAACTTTTTATTTTGTTTTGTTTTACATTCATTTTCTTAAAATTAGAGATGAAATTAGTGGATTTATAATAAAGTTAGAGAAGAAAATTGGAAATTGATTCATCGTTAACATTTGGATCAGTGAGTTAGTATTAATTCGAAGAAGTTTATATAAAAGCATTATTTTACACCTTAAAAAAATGCTGGAAAAAATCTCATAAATAGTAAAAGAGAAGAAAATCTCAATAAAACCATGAAATAAAAGAACATCCCGGGCTCATGTTCCCAACAGGGCAGCGAACTTCTATGGACATCCATGGTCACCACAGCACGATTTTGCAGATTTAGCAGCAGCATTCACTCCTTTTATGGTGGAGCTCTCCCGAGGGCATCCTTATTTATAGTGACAGTAACAGCCGAGTCACAACTTGCCATTCTATCTCTGGCAACGGTGTCATTTAAGAAGCACTGCCTCTTCCTCTGTCCTTAAGAAATCGCAGTTAAAGACAATCGAACTGCGCAAAATAGAATTGGGTGGAAAAAAAATCGTCAACCAACATTGCAGATGATCAGGCCTGGAGAAAAAACCATCATGAAAATACTTCTCTCAGATGCGTTCAATGGTCATCTTATGCACGATTTTCATGACTAAAAGTGTTCTAGTCGATATCTTCTTAGAGCCTTCTGTAAACGGGCAATAAATGGGACCCCCAGAGCCCCCAAGAGTGATTCCCCTGATCAAGCCTCTTGGGCAGGTGCAAGTTCTATCAGATTTTTATATGTGCCTCGATTCGCGAGAGGACCAGGCGATACGATGCATCACCTGAACGAGATTTATGGGTCTAGACCTATCTTGGAAGAGTTTTTTTCCCATTTGCGACTCTGTCTGGGCAGGGGATATGGCTCTTCTTAGAACATATAAAGAAAATCCACTCCATGTCTTTACGACCATGAACTGATTTATTGTTCAGATGATGAGATGACTTTCCTGAGCATGTAACCTGAATGAGGAAATATCTTGTGCACGAGCAATTTTTCACGCATGCAAAGCAACGTATTGCGAATCGTCCAGTCCTCCTCTAGGCGTACCACATTTTCGAAAGATCCGTTAAACGATCTTAAGAATACGATTGGTTCCTTCAGCCCACATTCTCCATCTTATACCAGTCCGGCCATTATTGAGCCATCCATCATAGGCTTGGTTGTTTACATAGGAAGTTCCAGTCACGAGCGGGCACAATGACTATTTGCCAAATTTGGAAAGTTTTCTAAAGAATACTTTTTTTTCCTTTAAATAATAAATGGGTACTCTTTCTCAAAAGGTGCCCCGCCCTGGTCGCCTTTAGTCGGAAACGGTTAGTTCAAGCACCTCAAGATGAATATCGTCTTGTAGTGTCGTCGGCGCGATTATTGTAGGTTGTACATTTTTTTCTTCAGCCATGGAAGAGCACCCCTCAGTGTCTTAGCCCCATATTTGGGGGGTAATAGTTCTGTAATTCTTTCAAATTTGAATGAACGCTTGAAATGTGTCATACTGAGTGCCTTTTTATGAGTGAATCTATCTTAGTGGTAATAGATTCAAAACAAAAAAAGTTCAATCTGTGGAAAAGTACTACTATAATTCACTTTAAATATTCAGTGTCTCTATAGAACACTAATGAAACAAATATGAAATCTAAGTCAAGTATTCTTTTATGTATGGGGTAAAATTACAATCCAGTCGTTTTTTTACTAAAAATTAACAATATTTCTTAATCATACCTTTCAGATGCACTTTTCTGACGCTAAGTAATACTTTTTTTAAAAATTAAACGAATGTTATTCTTATGTTCTTTTGCAAAATAATTTGTATTATACAAATTTGTAAAGTCAAACATATTAGTAAACTCCAGCCTCGTGCCACAATCCATAACCATCTACCCATAATCCGCACCACAAGACCATTTTGCAAAATTAGACCCATAAACTAGCATTAATCTTAAGATAATAAAGTGCCGAAAATATTTTTCTTTTCTTCTCGAACAGAACGAGGTAATCAAGAGGATATTGCACAACGTAGCTGTTTTTATGCTACGTGTTTTTCTTTTTTCTTTTATTTCAATAAATGTTGTGTGCCAGAAAGGTCAATTTGTTACAAATATGGCAAGGAGAAATTACAAAAGCCGCATTTGTACTGAGCCCACGTCAAAACCGACAAGACGCGACTATTTATCTTTTGCTCTAGGATCTTATACAGTCCCTCTTCTCGACATGAAATAACTTTTCTTATATCGCAGTTTGAAAAAAAAAAAAAGAAATATATTTGTGTCTCTAAAAGAGCCGTCGTCCAGCATGGCTAATTGATCAAAGGAAGCCAATTATCGAAAAGCAATTAGAGTTTTGAAAAGATGCATTTTGGGATCGGAGACTTAAAGACTTCTTTTTAGGGGAAAGTATTTCAAGGTTTCTGAAAATTTTCAATTAATTTATTTTTAACAAATTATAGTACATGAACAATTTAGTGTACATGATTTTGTTTTGCTTTTGTTTTTTCAAAACAATACAATAAAATTAATACGTGATCGAAATAAAATTGGCCCACATTAAAATCTGTGTAGGCGACTTATATTGAAACAATATTACTAACGTGCTGAGATCACACGGATCAGAAATGTAGTTATTTGATCAAACTAGAATTACGATGAAATTTAGAGTCAATATAATTTAGTCACTTTTAATTTAAGATGTTTTAATATAAATTTTTTTTTCAACTTGACCATTTAATTTATTGGTTAGTAATTGAAATTCAATATCTTAATATAACAAATTAAATCAACTGCTAATTAAACTTTTTTGTGGAATTTTAAATAGATTACTGAGGAATTAAAGGAAATAAATTACAAAAGAGCATCTCACGTAATTAAAATCGCAAGGAATTTAAATGAATTAGGGACTGGAGGGGTAATCAAATTTCTACAGCATGAATTTTTGTGAAACTTTTTTTAAACATACTTCATCGAATAAAAATAAAATATAAAACCATTAAATGAATTTTTACAAAACATCCCCTATTAAAAAGCTAGCTCTTTAATATACTGATGTCCATTAATGTTAAGGGGTACCCTGTAGGATTTTAATATCTTATTGATTCTAAATTTAACTAAAAAAACTAATACAAATCTATAAAGATTAAATAATTCGGTCTAAAGTAACTAGCGTAAAGAAGAGCTAATTAATGTGTTAACAAATAGTCAATTATTTCACGTAATTTTGTAGCGCCTCAAAAATGATAACATATGTATACATAAGACATACACGTCTCCTTGGAAATCTTGCGTGAAAAACATGACCTTAAAACTACGGTTACGAAAAATAAACCCAATAAAAATATTGTAATTACCCTCATGGAAAATTGTTACATTCGAGTGATTCCTGAGTGAGCTAAAGCACGCGGCTTTTGAAACTGAAAACTATAAACAGATGGATGTGGCGGGGGGTGGGGGAAGTGTAAACGCGGTATGCGATAAATAACTTGCTTTAATGAAATTAGGTGTAAAAATAGCTTAGACAAAACGTGTAGCAGAAAAACAATCCAATCTAACACCTTGCCGCGACAAAATCGGTGACAATTACCTAAGGTAAGAATTAACTCGATGCGGCCGCAGAGTCAGCAGAGACATTAAATCAGAGAATTAAAAACAAAAAGCATACACAACTAACAATAAGAAAAAACACGTCTTGGCCGCACACACAGTCCACCTACGCCATCGATCGCGACACCCAAACTACGCCGGCTGTCGGAGAAGTTGGTTAAGAAAAATTGACCACTATCAAGCAACAGGCCACGATGTTGAAGGTAAAAATAGCACTACTATAGGTGAAAATAAAATGACGAAATTGATCTTTTAGTACAATAAGATCAATTGTACAGTTAGAAGAAAGAAATGTTAGTGGATTTAGCCAAAAAGAAAAATTGCATGATCATCTGATCACCTCTCAAACGATCATAAGATCCAATCAATCGTATACACATCAGAGACGCGATCAGTAGTGATGCTCTTCTTCTTTTGGATCTTCATCTTGACACGAGAGCTTCTTAGTCATCTCCTTAGCGGCTTTTATACCTGGAAAGCGAAGTGAATAAACTTTCGAAACGAACAAGCAGCTGGGCAATGATTGTTCAAAAATCAAGGAAGAGAACTCCAAGTATAAAAATATAAAAATGAAGAGAGAATAAAAAAACATTGCGCAAATAATTGAACTTGTTTACTATCGTCAGAGGTCTCAAGATCCACCCGCCAGTAACCATGCAAGATCCGTTACAAAGAATAAGATCAATTCCTTTTGTGGATCGAACTTTATTGAAAATTCTAATTTTGTGATGCAATCCATAGCCACAGTTTGAGCCGGGAGAACCTCCTCTTGGACTGACTAACTTGGAAGGTAAGGCGGCAACGGAGGTCAGGTTCAGATACCTTCTGAAGTCATTGGCCGCCGCCAGGAGGAGCTGGCGTGCAATGAATCGAGTTTTCTTGTCTTATGATAGTCTTACGATCGTATGCATTCTTTGACTGATCGACAATAAACCCGAAAGGGGTAAATTATTTCCTAGCTTATTTTATTCGATCAGTGAAAGATTTCGTCATATTAAAATCGATAAGCTCAATTTCTAGACAGTGATTCACCACCTTGTTTCGATTTTTGATGCAATAAGTGATCTTACCTTTAAATATTGAATCTTGGCTAACCAATCCTTGATATCCTTTTTAAACAGAGTCTCAAATCAAACCCTGTTTTCCAATTTTCAGGAACTATTAGTCACTTTCACTAACAATTGAACTAGCGATAGTCGGATCGAATTGTACCAAAATTTCATTGATTTTTCCTTACTACGATCGACACTTGGTTCGCTAGGCCCCATTTAAACACGCGATCTTTTCGGACGAGAATTTTGACTACACTTGGCACTTTTCAGAATTATTTGCAAAATATAACAAAAAATACATTCAAAAGAACGCCGAATATTTTGCTCCTTGCTAAATTTTTTTTTGTATTAAACTATAGCAAAAAAAGGTATTCAATTTTTACTTATTTAAAAAAAACAATCTAGCCGCTGTTCGACACGATGATCACGCACGTAAATCTCCTGATTGACTGTCTTACCCCATAAGACTAAAGGAGCAAAATTTTCTCATCCGAATGGGCTGCCCGCCAACGCGGTACTAAAACTTACAAGAAAACTTAAAGGAACATGTCTCATGGGGTCTCTCTCTCTTTGAAATAGTGTGCTTACTGTGTAAGACCCACGATCAGGTCTTAGAAGATCTGTGTGCGCCAGCTCGCGCTATTTACCTGCGCGGTAGGTTTCCGGCGACGATGACGACGCGTACGGGTAAATCGGGCTCCGGTGTTGTAGCCTACGTTTTCGTTGTCGTCGTCGTTATTGTCGGTGAGCTTTTTATAAAATTCAAGCATTAAAGGCCTCTGAGCTGGTTTGATTCAGAGTGAAGAAATCAAAAGAAAAAAAAAGCATAATATAAAAATAAAATAATAAGAGACTCCATATGCAACTATTGCTGCTGAGATTCAATCGGGAATTGTAAAAACCATCTTTAAGTTGGGTGGAATGACTACGTCCGCGAAATTCTGCTCTCTTTTGAGATCGTAGTCATTCGTCGGGGTTGCAACGAACAGTTCGTTTTTTTTTATGCAAGCGATATGAAAACTTACAAAAGAAAGAGGTAGATTTCGAAAAAATTACCTCTAAAAATAAAAATTATCCAATGGAACTACAGTGTTTAGAAGATTTAAACCTTAGAAAGTATTGGTTTCAAGAATTCATTAAAAAACTCGAACTGTAGCAAATGTGTAACGTCTTTTTCGAAAATCCTCAATAACTGACCACTATAAAATTTATTAAAAAATTTAAATCCGTTTAATTTTTAAAAATCGATCGAAACAAAAAACGCGTTCGAATTTCGAAAATCTACAACGAGTGGTTCCATCATAGTGGACGCATGGTAATTCAGAAATGATATATTATTTGGCAATGAGGATTAGCTCCTAAAAACAAATAAATAATTTTTACAAATTGATCCTCTTATATGGGAGTGTCTTAAGTGCTTCCTTATTTCGAATTGACACCTCAGGTCGGGTTCTTTATTGAGGTTAGACATTGACGAAATATCGGCCAGCCAACGGCTATTGGTAACCAAGGTCTTTCCCGGCTCTAGCTGTTGTGTTAGAAGTCATGAAAAAGCGCAAATTATTCTCATGTGCAAAATTATTACATTTATAACACCTGAAAGCGCGTAGGAGGTCCATTATTAATGTTCTTTTTTACCTCTACGGCTCGCAGCTGGAAGACGTGTTAAATTGACAATATTTTAATTTAAAGAAAAAAGGTCTTTTGTTGGAATGTGTTTTTGGTTTTTACACATTCTTGACCAATTTTATGAAAGGTCATAAGAGTGAACAAAAAAATAAGGATTAGATCACAAATCTTTAAAAAATTGCTGCGATTTTTATCACAACAGAGAAACAAAGATAATTTTTGAAAATTTATTTGAAGAATTTTCAATTCAAGTACAAAAATAAATTGCTACTTTTTGAATTTATTGACTTTTTTTGTATAAGCAAATAAAAAAAAGTGTTAAGGTTATTTACTTTTGATTGGATTTGCAAAACGAGGTCAACGGATTTGAATTTGAATTCCTTTCTAAATCATAATAGAATAATTTATTTAGGTATTACTTTTTTATAATTAATTATGACATTCAAGTTAACTTTGAATGACGATTTTTATTAATATCAAAAATAGAAAAGTAAAAATTATTTCTTGTTGGAAATAAAAAAAAAGTGCTTTTGACATGAACTGCCTTCAAAAACAATTATGCGTTTTTTTTTTTAGATTGCTTTTTATTGCTAGCGCGATTTCTATAGAAGGGCAATTGTTAATAAGCGATAGGAGAAAGTCCAAAAACCCAAGCGACCGGAGAATGACACAATAACACTTTTTGAGTCTGCCATTGAGCCATAAAGCCCCTGACTCGGTCACGAAAAACAATTTTCTGGATCAGTTTCTCCGCTCTCTAGGTTTGTGTCTTCCGGCCGATTTTGGAGGTCGGATCCAATCTTTGGCTTGCATGCTACAGTATTTCATTTTTCATCTAATTTAATTGATTTCTAAAAGTTCGATTGCTATCAATGCATTTTTTTTTAATACCTATAGCTTTAGATGACTTGGCAAAATGTGTAGTAGCCGACTTATTGTTAAGATAGTTGCATAAAAGAGACCTTAGTGCTCTTAAAGCAATGGAATTATTATAAACCATTGTTGCGGATTTTTCCTTTTTGGATATGATCAGAAATTACGCTATATTCACACGACTGTGCTGTTTTGTGTCTAGATTGACCTAAATTCTGATGAAACTCCAGTTGAACTCCAAAGTTACCCTCAAGGAGTGTGAAGGTTATCTTTCGTCTGAAAATGTTCCCATAAAGTAAAGGTGAACTGAAGAGTCAACAGTTGCAATTAAACAAGAAAAAAACTGTCGGTCAGAACAGAAAGGCCAACGTTGTGTGGTTTTTATAATTTTTTTTCTTTAAAATAAAGATCAACAGACGAAATCCAGTAGTAGACTCATTTGTCTTTTGGTCACCCAGGGTACCTATAACTTTTACCTGCGGATCGCGTTTTTTATTATATTTTTTCAGTGCGGTTAAATGAATTAATCTACGGACTTCTGTTTTTTGCTGTCTTTTAGAAGCTTTTAAAAAAGAAATAAAACAATTTAACAGCATTATACGTTCTATTTAAAGACAAATTTATTATAACCTTAAGTCATGGTAAAAACTGCGAAATAATTTCATAGGTATTCAAAGTTGTTGTAATTATAACCCAGTGGAAGAAATTATTACTCTTTCCATAATGTTAAAATATTAAATGTTCATGATGAATGAGTGAAGTTGCTTTGGCTTGTAAACTAATAAACTTTTCAAAAATTTCGTTTTATTAAGATTTAGATTTGAGTTTATAAATTCATGGAATTTATTAAAACTACCATTATTCTTTCAATTTAATTTTATATTATTTAAATAAATTTCCACAAAGAATAATTTATCCAGGGTATGGTTTTCCTCTTAGTAGTTATTTTGGAGGGAAACTTGTGGGATTGTGGTGCAGTCGTAGGACATACCACAATTTCTACAATGAAACACTTGGGCGTAGGCAATTCCTACTTGCTATCGTCGCTACAACTGATTGAAAAAGAGGCTCCTTGATTGTGGCATTTACAACTTTCCAGTTTAATAACTTTTTATTGAGCTGTAAGAATACAACTTACTTTTAAACAGGTCTTAGAATAGATAATTTTGTCCATAAAAACAATTACTGCGTATTCTACAACAATTTTAATTAAAATAAATCGTTAAATACACTCACCATTTACTGCTACGTTTAATATAATAAATAAACCGAGAAAAATTAGAAAAACGATAACTTATTTCAGCGGAATATTTGCGCTGCCTAAAACATGAAATTTTCAATCTTTATTCACGCTAAATTGATTTTAAACCTTAAAAAAAAACTTTAGCAATTGGAAATACATGCATACATTATTATTGAAAACAATTAGAAATTACTTCAACAGTAATAAAGTAATAATAATATAAAAAAGGGAATATTCTTTATTAATATAAACTTCTTGTTGTATTTTGTCCCTTATTTTTACAACAATTTTAATTTTAAACATAATATTTTGCTTTCTAAAACGAGAAACAATCTTTTCTATCCTTAATTCGTAATTAGTTTTACTCTTTTTAGAATAGCAGATATATTATTTTTTGTAAATTCCGAGTATCAAAAACAATTATTGGAGAACTAAATCCACCAGAAATAAAGAATACGTCAAGTATTTTAGCGATTTGAAAAAAATCGAAATATAAAAATAAAGTTTTAAAATCGTACACTTTTGCAGAAATATTCTAATAATTTTTTTTTTTTAAATAAATTATCTGCAAACCTAAGAAACCATTTTCAGTATTTTTTAATTTTTAATTATAATATAATTATTATTTTTTAATCATTCACTGGATTAGACAAATGGATAAGCAAATGGAAAGAATTGCTTTGCTTAGACCTCACAGGATGGAACTTGTATGTATTTTCTTACCTTGATAGATCCCCTGATCGAGTCCATAAACCGATCAAGCCATGTTGGATATATAAATTAGAAAATAGCAATAAAAAAGATAATAAAACAATTTTAAAAATTGCAGCCCGGCTAGATTACGTATGATACCGCCACTGACAAGACAATGCAACAGTAGCTACAGCAGCTATTCTTGTACAGCTAGGAAAATGCTTAGAGATAGACAGCGCGCGACTTGGCGGCTAGAAGGCGGCTTTTCGTGGTTCGCGTATGGGAAGGCGCATTTATCTGGCCGAAGAATGGCCGATAGCATCGACTCGTGGCTTCCCGCTTTAAAAGGTAATTACCGCATGGGCTTGTTCGGGATCATTTAAATTGCAATTTCCTCCCTGTTAATTGAGTTAAATTATTAATTAACCCTGTGGCCAGGGAGTCGTGCGATTTTTCAACTAACGAGGCCACTGGCACGGCCTCTGGCCATCATCAACGTCATAGTCGTGATAAATGCACAATTGTCGCGTCGTGCCGATTGAATTTTCGTTATATGTAGCTCCCTGCGGCGGCGAAAACGGTAGCTAAGCTAGCCGGTGATCAATTTAACGGATTAAAGCACTTAACCGCGAGGGGTTATCCCCCCGTAATGCGTAGATCAGCGATCACCAATCAAGCCTAGACGTAATTGGTATTACGCACCGTGTTGCAACATACGAGCCAATTACAGCATCGTCTAAATTGGTGATTGATGGGGAAATTTCGAATCGATCGATCTCTGTTGAGTAACTTCAATAAAACTATCAACGATCGACTGAATCTATGTACGCATATAAAAGAAATCCCAGAAAAGCAACTAATAAGTCAAGATCGGTGAATCCTACAATTTGTAGTCATTTTATATTCACGATCACCACGCCCCTTCTTGTAGGCCTAAAATATCACTTATGAATTAATAATAAAGTCTCGTTAACTTTTATTGAATTAGTTGAATGAGTGTACATTTCAGCGTCATTGTAGGGGGAAAATCCAATTTGTAAAACTGAAAGAATAAATTTCTATATTTTACTTTTCTTAAAGATGAATATTTTAAGAATAATTGTGTCTATGGGTGATTCATGTGCAGAAATAGATTTTAGTTTAAAAATAGAGAAAGTGGTGAAATATAACTGATGTATGAACGTATACTCATTCTTCATATTTCTGAAATAATTTTAACAGACTTTTAAATAAAATTTATGCTGAGTCCTTTTATAGAATATAATATATAAAAAAAAGTATTTAAAATATTAAAAGTGCACATTGATACCATTAATTTTCACTAAGATTCTATTGAAGACAATTTTAAAACACAACACAAAATTTAGTAGTGAAAATCTTATTCTTCATATAGTTTAGTTTTATGCTAAATTTTTGTCTGTTATTCTATTCTCTATATGGTTTCTAGGAATAGTTTCATGGCTACTAACTTGTTTATAGTACCATCGAAAAAACAGTTTTTTGCAATGTCTCCGATACAATTTAGTATTCAACGCACCTTCGGACACGTAAATATTTTTGAGACTGTGGAGATGGTAAACACCAAGTGTTATTAACACCCGGTAAGTGTCCGTCGTCGTGTGGCTTGAAGCAATTTCAGATTCCGCCACAGCCTCATTGAATTGGAAATTGAGCGTTTTTATCGTCGTTTTAAACCCCTACGATGATTTATGCCAACAAAACTGCGAAGATGATTTGCTTGCCAAAGAGTTTCGATCCCAAAAAAAGCAAGATATGAATGACCTCTCGACCGAAGGGGTTCAAGTTGTTCACCAGGTGCTGCCAATTTGCAGTGTCATTGAATGGTGAAGCATTTTTGGTGTAGTCTAAAAAGGAAACAACAATTTTTTTTTAAATTGCTAGACGAAATTTTCGCTTAATTAAATCATTCCCAGGAGCGTTTCCGCTGAAGAACTTGAATATTCATTTGGCGGGCAACATAAATCCGACAAAAAAGACGACAACAATTTAATTGTCCATGTTTCTGGCTGGTGTGGAGTGCACGATCATGTACCAATCACTCCCACTACCCAGGTGAGAATTCACTAGTAACATGCATCCCATTAAGCTAGAACGCGCACCTGAATCGTTCCGCGGGATCTAGAATTATCCGCGACGAGAGCGACACCCGATCTAGCCCAGGTGGGTGTCTTACGGCTATTAACAAATCTCGCGATCATCTCCGCTCCGTTTTGCGGAGGACTGATTGTCTGGCTTTGGATTTAATTACAGGTTACACTTATTTTAAGTGTTGACACTATCATCGAGTACAGGTGGGCCCCATTTCGTTTCGCACTATGATCAAAACACATCCTACTTTTTTACTACATTACAGTAGGCGCGAAAAATTTGTGTTGTTGTGGGATTGTAATTTTGCCGACATAAGCCGGCTTTGAATGGAAAATGTGTCTTAAATAAAAAAAAAAATATCAGCCAGTAATAAAAGTCAAATATACTTATTCATTGATTCATTGAGAAACTTTGTAGTAAGATAGCCATTGAAGTACTACTTAGATACATTAAGAGGTTTTTGCAATGAAAATTTAAATTATATTTTACCTGCAAGTCCAATTAGCTAAAAATAATAAAGTTTAATCAGAAGTAACCTTGCAATCTCCCAGGCAACTGAAATGTGTCGAAAGTTTCATTCAGCGCAGGTGACTATTTGATATAAATGCAACCTATTATTTATAAAAACTGGAGGTCGATGACGTCACTTCTCCGTAAGTCTTATTATCTAGGATACGAGCGGTATAGCTTATGACCTCACGGGTAGTCAAATGAAACGCAATAGGTACCACTTTTATTCTAAATAGTGCATTAACGAAAAAAAAATATGAAAATATTTAATCATAGAAATATTTGCAAAGTAATTTACCCCAGTATTTTATTACTGTTTTAAATGGTGTAAATAAGCATTATTTTTAACTGCTAGCAAACAAATCTGCATTGAATCGGTTAAAAACATATAAAGACAAGAATTGCCAACACCATGGTAGTTATCCATTGCCATAAATCGAAGACAACGGGCGCTGGTGAAGAAAATCAGTTACAAGGTGATCACATCACCAACGCATTTTACGGGAAGGTGTCAACCGCCAGGTAGGCAGTTAGTTTTGCTACCGTGTCACCTTTTACCAGAATGGAATAATCCGACACTTTAAAACGCTTCAGAATATTGCAGTTTAAAATACTGAGGAAGTGGCGAAAGACACCAAACAAAATTTTACGTTTTTAAAAAATCTTTTATAATGGAATGAGTTTTGTTTTTAAAAAGATAGAACGGTATACAAGCATAAAAGCATTAAAATTCGTAATCCGTTTAAAATGATGAACATATGTTTTTATCTACTTTATTGTGTGTAAAAGACATCTTCCTCTTTGAGATATATATCAGATATTTTAATTAGAACATTTTAAAACCTTTATTATTAATTTATAAGTTTTAACTGCTCTGTCTACGAGTTTTACTTTGGAGAAGTAATTTTTAATTTTTATAATAATTCACAAATTTAACTCGTACATGTTTAGCCAATTAAACTGAATATATAATTCTGAGAAATTTATTTCATATGATCATATGTGATTATTTAAATTAGTTTCTAAATTTTTTTATCCTTTAATCTACAATTTTTTTACCTACAAGACCATCATGTGATTGTAGAATCGCTCGAATAGTTCTAAAAGTGACGATCTGACGCAGTTCAAAATCTTATATTTTCAAGGTTTTTCAAGTTAAGTACTAGTCTGGATCTTAACTAAGTAGCTATCATCTTCCTAAGTCTGGGACAATTTGCGACAAGCCGATTATTATTAGACATTGACGACCCTGAAAGCCAACGAGCGCTAAGAGGAAGTTAGAAGTCTTAAGATGATGACGGTTATAGGCCTTGAGGAGTACGTCTGCTCGTTAACTTTCATCCTCTGTTGGTTCCTAGTTATTTCTAGTTATTGTCATCATCGACAAATTTATAATTTTTAATTTTCGTAACATTGGGATCTTAGTTAGAGTAATTTTATTGTGTGAGAGATTTTTGTTATTTTTTGACTAGATTTTCTTGACTTTTAGTTTCTAAAATTTCAAGAGAGTCCCAAATATTTTATAAGAAAAATATTTCTAACAATTAATTTATTTATTTCGAGTTGTTTTTAAAATCATGTAAAGGATATTCTAGAGCATGACTAGATCTAATTTACATACGGCACGACCTCTGCGGCATCTGCATACAATGAACTCGTAAAAATGTGATATTACGTCATTGGAATCATAACATTTTTTGGGAATACATAAAAAATTTTTAAAAAAGATTAATTTGAAAATAGAATAAAACAACTTAAGTGAACGTGGCCCCAATTTATCAAAATAATTTTGTGGTCACCACGCGACGCGTAATGGAGACAGAGCCCCTGGGGGACTCTGTTTTGATTAATTGAAAATTATTTAGCGAATGATCACCTTAGGCGGACACGTAGATAATTCCACGCACAGCGCGACTTGTTATTTTCTTTTTCTCTATTTTTGTTTTTTCAATATTATCATTTTTTCAAGCTGCTTGCTACAAGCTGGAAATTTATTTGGAATATATGTACTTTTTTTCCCCGCTCAAAATCAATAGCTTGCGCAACTTTCTTGGAAGAATCAAAGGCTAAAAGAGCTGAGAGGTGTTACTCCCCATAAATCAGAGCCAATTTTTCTGGTGGTCTACCAGAATTGGATTCGTGGGCCCACCACCCTGTACCAAGCGAAAAGACGACGACGGGAGCCTCTAGTAATGCGATTTGCTACGCTCGGTCGAATTTAAGTGGGCACAGCCACGGATTTAACAAGATTTGCGAGTTCGTCTTATTTGAACACCTTAAAAAATACATAGATATATTTATAATGCAAAACAAAAAAAAAAAAAAAAACAAGTAATAATAATAACTTAAGATGTAAGAGGTATCACGTGCAAAATTGGATCGATGGATACGTGAACTTTCCTGATGTCTGTCTGCTGGAATTAATTGCCTTAGGTGTTATAGCAGAAACGTGAAATTTATATAGACGGGATTATGTCATGGATGATAGTTTTCGTTTTTTTAGGGTTTAACATGGTAACGATGAGAAAGTAAATTCAGGTAGAACAGGTATTTCGATCACATACCGTGTATGTGGTCTTGAGGAGCAAGTAACACCTTTTTTTTGTATACAGAAATCAACTATAATTACTGAAATAAAGTTATCGGCAGTTGGTGTTTTTATTTTATATTAACCATGGGTAGAGATGATACGCATATTAAATTTTTCATAGCGCTATCAGATAAAAGGTGTTAATAAGAACTGTTTTTTTTCTTGTGGGTTATATAGAGTTACACAAAAATTATACTACATATATGAGAGAGCTTTTAAAACAGTTCGTTTGTCTATATTAATATTATAAAAAAATATGTGTGAGGTTCTGAGAGGTCAGCTTAAAAAAATACCAAACCAATTTTAAAACCATTTCCACCATCCGAAAGCTTATAACTTCCAAAGCAGTCAAGTTGTACAAAGACCATACATTAAAATCTCACGGAGAGCATCACATGAACGTTATTTTTAACTATAGGCAAGTGGCAAGAGTATCAGTGTGTTAAGAGATCAAACAGTCTACTCAACAAGCCAAATGGTTCAACAGGTCAAGCTGTCAGTAGCTCAGTCAGGTCAAGCAGACGACCAAGCTGGCAACGACCAGCTGATCAGACACTTTCCTGGTTAAGCAGTCAATCGGTCATGCACTCAGTTTGATTCAATTAAAAATCAAACCACGAACTGAAAGAAAGAAATATTTTTGCAAAAGTTATACTAGTCAAGAACTTGCAAAAAATTTTTATAAGAAATATTATATTTCAAAATAACAAAAGGCATGTTGCTAATTTTAAAAATAATATATAATGAAGTTATAGAAGGAACAAATAAGACTTCAATAAGATTTCGACCCTGTCACTCGAAATATACAAAAAAAACTTGTTTATTCAACTTAACGTTTTGCTTTTTTTTAAATATACTTTCCTTTATTGTTTGTCTCAATTGTTATCACTGTGTTTACGGATATTAAAATATATTACTTTTGCGAAGTGAAGTAAACAATTGCTACTACGTGCCGATCTGCATCGAGATTAATCTAAAAGAATTTCCGTATTCTTAAATCATTACAAGGAATCACATATGCCAGTGACTGTCGCATTTCATCTTAAAACTTTATTTTCTTAAAACCAAGTGCGTTGAGAGTCTTATTATTATAGCTTCATTGCTCTAAGTGATGAAGTGACTGGTCAGGCCAAGTAAGGTGACCACAAGGTAAGTAACGTTGCCGGGGAGGTGTCTATAGTTTTAAATTAATTGTTTTTCAGTTTTTTACAGCTTTTCAATATCTCAATACTGTTCGTTAATTTTTTTTATGATTGTAATGCGGTGTTCTTTACTAAATCGTGACCGGATGTTCTGACATGACTGCCTTAAGGAGAAATGTTCTGACTTAGGCTAAAATCTTAAGGTTTGCGTAATTCCTCAAAAAAATATTCTTTTACTGTGATTATTTGCGCTAGCAGATGCATTTGAATAGTAATTGCTGCTATTTTAAAGATAATCAAAAAAAAACAATTCGTAGTCGTTTAAAAATTTTATAAATGACATTATAAAGGGTGTCGACGATCCATAATAAAATCCATATAAAGTTCTTAATGTACGTTACACTCAGAAATAACCTTTTACTTTAACTTGTTGACAATAAATTTTTTTTTATCAGTACAGTTTGCATTGTGTTTTGCAATTTGCAAATTTATAGCCTACATCGTCGTAGTTGTATCGACCTAGATCTGAAAATGTACCGTCTGTGCCAAACGGCACGTTTCTATTAAAAGCGAAAATATAATCAAACAAAAGGTGCACAAATTTCTGTGAAAGTGATTTCAATTTCTGCAACAAATCACTAAATGATGTAAAAAATAAAGAAGAAGAAGAAGAAGAAAAATAAAAGATTATAAATCAAATCAGGAAACAAAAGAGTTAAGGCACGAACTCGATTCTGAGATATTGTATTGAATTTCTCCATGGGGTATGTTCATCCGCTGTCGTGCTGTTACCACGTGCAAATTAGTATGCCAGAGCTGATTTACAGGGTGATCCTTATATGATTATAATTCGATTTTGTAAAATCTTTTGTCATATAAGCAGGCAGCTAAAATCGATACACCTCCCCTTGTATTCGGCGAAAGGTAAACAAGCGCAGAATGTCAAGGCGAATTACTTTCCTGTTATTCATGCCGTAGGTGGAATGATGCTCTCTCTTCGTCCGGGTTAATATAGTAAATCTTTAAAAGGTACAGAGATGCAGATTTTATCGCTAAACTAGAAAATATTGTGGAACATTTCTCTTGTATATATATTTTTCTTTTTTTATACAACTCTAATTTTTGTAATAGAGTCACCAAAATTGTGTGCGTTTCTCTTTTATAAATTATCGTGCATAGAGCTCTAGAGGTTCATACTATTGTTGTCCTCAACGTTTGATTGCATGCTGAGCTCACAGTTCAACATGGCAAAAAATTTCGATGCATTTCATCGCGAGCTTCTATTTTGAAGTTCAGACCGCGTGCTGTCGTGACTTGGAATTTTCTTACAAAATGCCCTCAAACCATGGCAGCAGCACCGACGGACCGAATGTCATCAGATCACGAAAACTTCATCGAAAATGAAGAAATTGCTAACGTTGAGGTATAATAAAAGACCGAACCAAAATTGGCTTCTACTTTAATCTACTGTGCAATCAATAGCTAAAGGCGCAGACGCGCGCTGCATAAATTTCATGACTTAAGTCGCGTGCCAAACGATTTTTGTCGACCATACATTTTTTTTATTTCATCTACACTTTTTATTTCGATTCGAATAGATAGATTGGTTCAATAAGAGCGAGGAAAAGGATAGAGCAAGGGGACATCCACTCATACAATAGGACTAGATATAGACGAAAACTTGTACCTTCTCTGCATTTTCAAAGTGCTTATGGATTCAGTCTACCTTTGATTGCCCTGAATTTTACAATCGACGAACACAATACCAGCTACAAATTTATAAGCAATGGGAAAAAAGTCGGCTACAGCCCACTTCAGGTATTTTTGCAGCTGGTTCGAGATAAACCCAATGCTGCCAGCTGCTGCTGCTCTGGGGACATTTCGGGTTTGATAAACGGCCTGCAGTCGTTCGCCTTCACAAAGAGGCCACAAGAGGGGCTCCAAAAGGGGCCCCCGAGGAGAGCTCTGCAGCTTATGCAACGACGACTGCCAAGGAAGCCCGGGTCAGTCGCCTGTAAGTGTTCCATTTGAATATTTTTCCTGGGGCGGCATTGGAATTGTGTGTTACGGATTTTAAGTCTCTTTTTTGTTATAGTACACTCATGACCAATGGGCCGTGACCAAAGTCACTTTTACCTCTTTTATCCGGTTTCTCTAGAATCGACTTTACTTTATAAACAAAAATAAAATTATTAGTTAAATTGAATTTTTTATTTTTTGTGCTGAAAATTAATCCAGTGGATGAAGAGATTTCTGGAATTCTTTGAGTACATTCAACAGGAAGACACAATTTTGTTACATACTAACAAAAATCTTTTTAGTCAACTTAAACGACAGGAAAGATTCTGTGATTTCACATCTAATATACAATAAATTAATAAATACCTTAAAACAAGGTTAACACTTTTAATACATTCTACACATTTCATGAAATAAATATTTTTTTAAATAGTTCAAACCTGAATTTTTTGGGAAGTAATTTTGAACTTGAATTTTTAAAAGATAGCTAGAATATAAAATTCGAGCATCCAAAAATGTGAAATAAAGAGGAAAAAAGAAAATTTCCTTATTTCAAATTTGATACAGATAAAAGTTTTAAAAAAAGGAACCTTTATGAAGAAGTTTATTCTTAATCATAAATTAAAATATAAAATACGCAATAAATTATACTATTGAAAGATAAATGCATATAAATTAATAATAATATGCCAATTTTTATATTCTAAAGAACACCATAACTTAAATTTCTTGAATCAGAATGCCAGAATGCCAGAATGTAACTTGATAGGTTCTATTCAATAAAATGTTCTCCTTTTTTGCGGTGAATTTCAAATTTATGTTATTAAATAAAAATATTTTTTATATTATGTTTGGAACTGGCAGAATTTAATTATGGAAACGTCTTTACACTTCAGCTAATTTATTCTATTTGTTATCGTCGAGCACATAATTACTTTGTATTTTTTTAAAAGTATTTATATTATACTGAAACAATTTCTCTTTTTGGAAATTAATTAAACCTTTCTGACTGTATAACTAAAACGATCGCGAATCGCCAATCGATTAGTTGCACAATTTTACGGCAACATAAATGGAAAAATTTATGCAAATCAAATTCAGTGACTGTATCTGATTTTAAACAGAGCGACTTTTTTCAAACATTTCTTGATTTTGCTTTTTTAATCTTTTGAACTTTAATCAGTGTTAAATTCAAACTGTGGTTTAGTGGAAATTTTTTAGTTGAAAGGAAAATTTGTACAAAATTAGCGTAAATTTTCAACAAATTTCAAATAAGACAGGTTGAGAAACGGATGCGGTTGTTATTAAAAAGATGGAAAAAACACGAAAACAGAATAAGAAAGTAATACAATCAAACAAAATTATTTTCTCACGCTTTTTAAGGTGTGATCAAATCTTTAGCAGCTTGTCATCCAAGGAAACGAAATATAAATCGTTTATCATTCTTACGAAAAGTAAAAGTAATTGTTCGAAAAATTAAAAACGTAAAACTTAAGCTTTTCAAAATATTAATCCTTTTTTTGCTTCCAAAAAAAATTAAAAATTATATCTTGAGAACTATGAAAAATTAAGACAAGTTATAAGTTTTTTAAAAACATTATTATGTGTGTGAAAAATAAAAAGTAGTTTTTCAAAATTTGTTGAAAATAGTAGTTTTTCAAAATTTGTTGAAAAACTACTTTTTAAATACTATTTATAAAAATTGTAGGTGTTCCAGCGAGTTTGAGGGTTTTTTGAAAAGCCTAATTGTTTTTATGTTTATATCTCATAGAATATTTAAAATGACGAATTGCTGTACGACCACGTTTCATGGGCATTGCACATTAAAGCAATTCTCTGGAAAAAAAAATTGGGACAAACCTCAAATTGAGCACATCCACCCAAGTAGAAATCGTAAAATCAATTTCACGAAGTCTAGGCTTGGGCGTTGAAGTCATTAGCGAAAATTGTTTTGAAGCGCTCTGCACGGTGTGTGTGTGTACCAAGGTGTTTGCTTGCTTACTTAGTTATTTTATTTTCTTTTTTTTTCGTTTTTATTGTCCTGGGATGTTGGTTGCCCCTAATCACCGTCACCATCTTCCACATCGTCGTCGTCGTCATCGTCGTCATCGTCCGCCCTGGTAACCCACCACACCTGAACGCAAAACACAAATCAGTCGCTTTTTCATGAATTTTAATGTGATTTTCTAGTGTGTAGGCTAAATAGACTCTCCTCTGTCTGAGACAGAGTTCTTGCATCTCTCTATGCATAGAAAACAATTTTTCTTGGCCTTTTGTATATGCGATAACCTCGAGGTAGGTACATAAACCTTAAGATGCCCCTTTGTCGTCTTACAATAGACCATACTAAGAATTTCTTACAGAACTGATTTGTCCAAACTTGAACGTGTCGCCAGGTAGTACACTTTTCTTAGATGACCACCGACCGCGGTCTATTGAAATCTAAAACTCTGTCGAAGACGACGAATTGCAGAAGGTGAGGAGGAACGGTTTCTTAACTTAAAAAGAAATTTGTCAATTGCTTGTCAGCTCTTGGCGAGCCTCTTAAGATGATGATGAACAAGTTCCAAGACAGAACACCAAATTTAGGATTACAGTTATATTGCAAAAGACCTGGCGAAAGGTAACTTTACATGTCTCAAGTATGGGCCATATGAGGGTAAACTGTAACGGTACTGGACAAAAAAAAGTAAGTCAATGACGAAAAAGATGCCGGTGCATAAACAAAAGACTTAAGCAACGAACTTGAAGTTTTCAAGTGAGTGGTTTCTTGAAAATGCCGTTACGTAGAGAATAAAAATATTTTTATTTTAATAATCATATCATTGAAAAAAAAACATTTAAATAAAAATGTCTTAACTACTTTCTACATAATAACGTAACAAACACAAACAAAACTTTATCTAAAATCATTTTTTTTTAAATTCATCTAAATATTTTTTTATAAAATTTATTAATAAATCTTAAATACATACCTATACAACCACCAGAAAAAAATTATACGTGTAGAATCTCATCTTTAATAAAAATTTGCATTAAGTTTTGAAAATACTTTCGGGGTCAAAGTATCTTGAAAAACTTCTGTTAGTCCATAGTTAGAAGTAGATATTAAAAAAAACATTCTCAAATTCAAAGGTGTCCTCAAAATGTTAAACCGAAATCTTTTAGTATTTATTTTATTTTTTGTATAGAAAATATGGCTTTATTTTTAATTTTCACCATAACTGAAACCGCAAATATTCTTCTGTCTACCCCACGTAAAATAGCAAGGTTGGTTTCGAAAAAAAAAATAAAAAAAAAGTAATAAATATACCCAAACAGGTAAGTTTCTTGCTTGACTTTTTCTTCTCCCAACTCTTTGTATTGCAAGAGGTATCACATTTTGGGGTCTTCGAAAAAACAAGTTTTTTAATCAATGACGCAATATATAGAGTCGTTATGGAGATCTTTATGCATTTTGTTCTTATTTCGACTATAAAATTACATTTTTTTCCTTTATATTTAAGCATCTCCTCTTCCTCATTAATAATATCATACAATCCACGGTCACAACACTGTTGAACTTTTACTCTTCTGAGAAACATCAAGATTGAACTACATATAAAAAAAAAAGTTATTTCGATATATCAATTTCTTATGGGGGACCTTGAGGAGCGAAAAAATTAAAAGTAAAAATAATATAACAAAAAAACACATCTCAAGCTTTTACCTCGCAGTGGACAGTGAGTAAGTAAGTGACGCATGCGTTTTTAGCCGGTCACTTAAGGTGCAACGGGGTGTACGAGCACGTGCTTTGTGCGAAAAGGTTAAAATTAAATCGACAATTACTACAACCAGTTTTAGTCTAATCAACTGTAATTTGCTTTCTGTAATAATACGGTCTCTGTTAGGAGAATGCGATATGTGACTTGCTGCAAGAGCAGGCATATGACGGACATTGTGCAAAGTAAACCATATCGGATGTGGGATCTAGACCACTAAAATTTACCTGGAATTCATTGTTTTGTAAGACTATGCAGATTTTAAAACTATATTACATAATTGGTTCATTTATCACCTCTGTATATAAAAAGTATGCGATAACTGAAAAGATACTGGTCATAAATTTTTTAAACTTAATTTAAATTTAAATATTTTTCTCAGGTTTTAGAGAACATTTAAGTGCTCAAAAAAAAATTTTAAAAAATCTTGTTTCTTAAATTTTAGTTATTCGAAATCAAAAAATGTATAAAAAAAATCTATTTTGTATTTAAGTTATCCACTTTTATAATCTCAATGTTTAAAAATAGTTCCTTTAAAGATTAAAATTATACAATGAAATAAAATTTTATATAATAACACGATGTTTTTATTATAAAAATTATATTCTTCAAGTAAAAAGGACAAAATGAACTTTTCTAAAAACCAAAGGTGAACTGAATCAAAAGGTATATTTTGTTTTGAGAATTCTTACGTCGTCATGTATCTTACTTTTAATTTACACCACCAAAGCAAACCAGCATTAATTTCATTGAATTTAAAGTTCACCTTTTTCCAAAGAGCTAATATTGTTTATTTTTTTAAGTATCCTATGTCCTATTTTATTTTAAATTATTCAGAATAATACGTTAAATATTGGTCTCCAATAAAATTTTCCACTATTTCAAAATAACGCAAGTTTAAAAGTCTTGTCCTAATCTCTGACCTTCAATAAAATATAAATAAGTACAAAAAAAAAACACACTGTAGCATGCCAGAATACTTAAAAATATTTTCTCTCTTGACTGGATAATTGCACTAATTACCGTGTAAAACCACCTTGGCCCTCAGGTGTAACTTGCCACAAATTGATCATGTCACCTTTTCACCTATTCGAAGTGACACGTTACACGCCAGGGAGGAAACGAAAAGCAAAAACCGCATAATGAATCAAATCTTGGGAAAACAAACCGATAGTCGTCCGCAGCTACCGCAGCCACCTCAAGATCATGCAAAATGGAGCGACCACGGTTGCTCGAAAAAAGTGAAACCGATAATTGAACTCGAGAGGCGAAGAATTTGTTCGTATCGTAATAAGGAAAACAAAAAGTAATAATAGTAGAAAAGACGGTAATTGCCTTACCTGGAAGAAAGAGCTCTCGGCCTTTAGGTGGGCCACCGTCGTCGTTACCGATCCGTGCTCCAGATGTGTGCCGTCGTCGTTGTCCGCGCTAGTGCTCCTTGAGGTGTTCGTTCTTCGTTGCCTTGAACCAGGTGAAAATCGCATCAGTACCGGTGCACGGGGACGAGCCCAATTCAAGCACACAAATCACAGAGAGCGCACCTTAACGGTGACAATACCTCGAGTTATCCGCTATTCCGGAATAGAACAGTTAGTGGTATCCGCCAGTGCGGCAATTACTAAGTATAATCTTATGATGCCCGGAACGGGTTGCCCCGCTAGCGTATGTACGTCTTACTTGTTTCGCGGTATAGGCTAGGTGGTACACCGCGCACACACCACACCGCCGACCGTCGAGTTCAGGTGAAAACTGAAAGTTCGCCACTTCTGTTGCAATCCACCTGGAAGGTGGAAGGCCTTTGTGTGGTGTCTCTCGCGGTAGAAACAACACACGCGGCTGCTGTGGATAAAAATTAGTCACAGAAAACTTTGCGAAAAGATCGTTTCTGAGTCTATCCATCAGCAGCTAGTAGTTGGGGTGTTAGCTCACCTCGTTGGTTACCTGGTTTATTGGAATTGCTGATTCTGAATGGTGGCGACGGCATGAGATATGAACGACCCCGCACCACACACCACCATTCCTAATACTCTGCTGGGATTCCGCCCATGCCCGAAAAAATCAAGTCAATAACATTTTGTAGTCGATCTTGGACTGCTAATGAAAAGCCATTGCTCCCGAAGAGACTCCCACGCCTGCAGGCGCAAATTAGGCTCGATTCATTGGAAATGGATTTCTTTGCTTTTTTCCAACCGTCTCCTCTTGTGGGTGCTGCCTGAGGCAGCCTAAGAAAAGGTTTTCATGGTAATCCGAACGGATTTTTATGTTTTCATAAATTTTGGAAAGCGTTTGATTCATATATATAAGTATCTACGCATATTCTAAATCACACTATCGCCTAAAATATAAATTTAAATCAACGAAATTCTTATTCTAGATTAGATCATCTAAAACGCGCTGTTAGATGTTGTTAGATAAGAGTCGCCTCCACGTGAAATTATCGCTTTTATAATTAATTACCTATTGTAGAATCTTCGAAAAGTTGAATTTTATTTTCTTGACAAAAGAAATAGTTTAGAGTAGTTAGTTAGTTAGATATCAAGAAAGAAAAAGAAAACGTCAAGTCTTAGTCAATACTATTCAATAGTGTTTAAAAAAAAACAAAAAAAAATATATTTTTCTGGGTTTAGACTGAGTGAAGAAAATCTAAGTATATCGGTTATTTATAGCCAAAAAACTTCTTGAAAATATTACTCTGCGTTTGTAGCCTTTGAATCCTAAAAATATCTTGCTAATTTTATACTTCGGATAAGTTCATACAAAGTAGGAATAGTGGCTTAAGACATTTCTTTAAAAATCTATTTTAAATTGAATCCAGTTTATCTAGCTTTAAATTTTTTGTTGAAAATACCTTTTTTAATCATTTCTACAAGATCTTTAGTTATAGTTGTTCTACATCTTTTGATCGTGATTTATATTTGTTATTTGTACTTACCGAACTTTATTACAGATATTATTAATAATGTACACATTTGTCGACACGTGGTTATCTTCCTGCAATTAATTATCCTTTAAATTCATAGAGAGGCTATTGTTAAATATTTGGATCTCTGTTTCTATGGATTTTGGGAGAAAGAAACTTCATAATAACTCTCTTTAATTCCTCTGTGTGTGTTACTCGAATAATAATTTAAAGCTTTCTTTGTTTTTAAAATTTTTTATATTGCTTGTTATTTACCTGTTGTTGTTTTTGTTAATTTCACATAGCTTAAATTGTGCAAAAGAATTTGCTTAAGGACTGTAAATGATGGATAATAAAATAATTTGTAGTAAAGTTAAACAGAACCAGTCAAAGTAAGTGTTAAAGATCGAGTGAGGTTTAGATCGTTAAAGTAAGACATAACTTCTTAACCCAAGTCGTTAGTAGGCTATGCTTCAAAAAATTACCAACGCGAAATGCGTTACTCTCCTGTCCCGTATAATGGGTTTGTGTAAAAACCAACAATTGCAAATTTTACGAACTTCAACCCTTTTCCCCTTCACAATACATACAGTTTGTGCTGCCACCTATTGGATTTAAAGGAAGTTATAATCACCCAGCTGTCATCATCATTGAGTTTGACACTTCACGATTTGTGTGTGCAATCCGCATAACCTCGGCGGAGTCCGGCTACATTTGCGAGAGGTATTGTGAAATTCGATTAATTTACGGTAAAAATGGTCGTTCGAACCTACAACGAAGAACTGAAGTACCTGGAAAAGATCAGCGATCATTGCTGGCGTATTAAAAAGGGCTTCCAGCCGGGAATGAACGTAGAAGGCTGCTTCTACGTGAATGCAAAATTAGAACGACTAATGCTCGATGAGTTACGAAATTCCTGCCGTCCCGGAATGGTTGGTGGTTTTTTGCCAGGTGTTAAACAAATTGCAAATGTTGCTGCACTGCCTGGAATTGTGGGGCGCTCCGTTGGACTGCCGGATATTCACTCGGGGTACGGTTTCGCCATCGGGAACATGGCAGCCTTTGATATCGACGATCCCGCCAGCATTGTTTCGCCGGGTGGTGTAGGATTCGACATCAATTGCGGTGTCCGTCTGCTCCGAACGAATCTGTACGAAAAAGACGTAAATCCGGTGAAGGAGCAGCTGGCCCAATCCCTGTTCGATCACATTCCTGTGGGTGTAGGGTCGAAAGGAATTATACCTATGAATGCCAGGGATTTAGAAGAAGCTCTTGAAATGGGCATGGATTGGTCGCTGCGAGAAGGGTACGTATGGGCTGAAGACAAGGAGCACTGTGAGGAGTATGGAAGGATGCTGCAGGCGGATCCCTCGAAGGTGAGCATGAGGGCGAAGAAAAGGGGCCTGCCACAGCTCGGTACTCTGGGTGCAGGGAATCACTACGCTGAAATTCAAGTGGTGGACGAGATCTACGATAAGTGGAGTGCCGGCAAGATGGGCATCGAAGAGGTGGGACAGATCTGCGTGATGATCCATTCGGGAAGTCGTGGATTTGGTCACCAAGTTGCCACCGATGCGCTAGTTCAGATGGAGAAGGCCATGAAGAGGGATAAGATCGAAACGAACGATAGGCAGTTGGCTTGTGCTAGAATAAGCAGCGTGGAAGGTCAGGACTACCTGAAGGCCATGGCGGCAGCAGCTAATTTTGCGTGGGTCAATAGGAGCTCGATGACTTTCCTAACACGACAGGTAATTTCTGGAAATTTATTTAACGTACCAGGACGTCGTAGTATTTCTTTTCTTAAACTGTTCTAGGCCTTCGCTAAACAATTCAAGACAACTCCGGACGATCTCGACATGCATGTTATCTACGACGTCTCCCACAACATTGCCAAAATCGAAAAACACTTGGTCGATGGTAAGGAGAAGAAACTGCTTGTGCACCGCAAGGTAAGGCGAATTAAAGGGCACAAATGGTTTCCTATAATTTGACGGTACTTCCACAGGGATCAACAAGGGCGTTCCCACCACATCATCCTCTGATTCCCGTTGATTATCAACTCACTGGACAGCCAGTGCTCGTCGGAGGAACAATGGGCACATGTAGCTACGTACTAACAGGAACTGAACTCGGTATGAACCAGACTTTCGGATCAACGTGCCACGGAGCTGTAAATAAACCATCTCGTACTAATTTCTTTAAATTTATTTGATATTTGCCTGCTAGGGACGAGCCCTCTCCCGGGCAAAATCTAGACGGAATCTTGACTACATGGATGTTCTTGAAAAACTGAAAGAAATGGGAATTGCTATTCGTGTCGCCTCACCCAAACTGGTCATGGAAGAAGCCCCGGAATCGTACAAGGACGTAACAGACGTCGTTAATACGTGCCATGCTGCCGGAATTAGCAAGAAATGCATCAAACTCCGACCCATTGCGGTCATCAAGGGTTGATCTCAGCGCATTTCTTTTTTTTTTTTTTTTCTACGAATTTCCCAGTAATTTTTCTTAAACTTACCCGGAAACGTGTAACCTTCGCTTTAATTCTCATAGATTGTAAATAAAAGTTTCTAACGATTGAAAAATCCTTGCTTTCTTAAAAAAATACGCATGATAATGGCAACGATACTGTGAATTTAATTTTCGACGAAAAAAAAACATATTGAGAACACATTTTCAATGAGATTTTATGACAAAAAAAAACGAGGTTCTTTAATTTTCTCCTTTCTTGGCGGACCAGTTCAGGTAATTCGGCTGTGTAGCCGCTTCGTATTCCTGGACTAGACAGTCTACAACATCCCTGGACTCGTCAAGCTCTGAGAGATCATCTTTGAACATATCTTCACGCTTAAATTGGTCTAGGAAAGCACCACGCTTCTTCAGCTTGTCGTACTGACTCAAAGCCCTTTCGAACAGTGAACAGATACTCGTGTGATTAGCCAACATCAAACCCGACACCCTATGACTACTCTGGACGTAGGGACTGCTGCGGGATAGCGCCACTTGTATGCTGGTCGGTCCCCAAGGAATGAACTGTGCTAGTTTCCGTTCTCGGATTCGTTGAAGGGATTTGTGCACTTGTGTAGGATCCACCTCACCCTGGAATTAAACAAGTTATAGTACATATAAAAGTTATAGTACATATAAAATAAATTCTAAAATCGTACCTGAATTATGTTGAGGATCGAAATATAGCAGTGGTGATTAGTCTTATCTGGTCCTGTTGAGACCATCATATTCTTTGGTTGAAGAAGTCTTCGCATTACATCAAGAACTGTTGTTTTACGGACATTCCCTGTTTGCTGGAAAGAAGAAAGTCATCCAAATATACTAGATGAGGATTGGACCCCACTTACATCGTTATCTGTGGTCAGTGGAGTGTACCCAGTCATTAGGAAGTGCAACTGAGGTGTTGGGATCAACGGTGCCGTTAAACCAATTAAATTATTGTTCATATACGACGGGTATCTCAAAGTGGTTGTGCTTACAGACATAATTGTGGACACGAGTGTATTTATCTGAGTAAAACTCGGATTCTGAATATGCAAACGATCTGTAGCTATCCTATTAAGTGCTGTATTATCCAGAACTACAACACAATCAGCACAGCTGGTCAGACGACGTAGTGTAAGCATAGAGTTATATGGCTGTACAACAACATCACTGATCTCATCCTGATTCGGGAAGACACTGTATGTTTGGATGAGTTTCTTTGGGAATCGCTCAGAGAGACGTTCCATTATATACGAGCCCATGCCAGAACCAGTCCCTCCAGCGATTGAATGACACAAAACAAAACCTTCCAGACTATCACTGCCATCCGCTTCACGATCGATTATGTCGAAAATTTCCTCCTGTAGTTTTTCGCCTTGGCTGTAACCAGACGCCCAATTGTTTCCGGCACCACCGCCGTGCTTGGAAAGGTATATATTTTCTGGATTGTACAGCTAAATTTTAAGTAATTAATTAAGACATTATTCCGCAAAAAATAGAGTGAGCACGTACCTTTGCGTATGGTGAACTCATTATAGTGTGAATAACTCGAGGCTCCAGATCCAGCAAAACCGCCCTGGGGATGTAGTGGTCATCATCGGCCTGTATAGAAATTTAAATTCTTTTTAAATTCACTGAAAATTTACAAGAATTAAAAACAAACTTGGTAGAAAAACACATCCTTGCGGTCCAGACCATCTGTGGCAAAATCTTCGAGTACACCAGTAGGAGATATTCCATGTTCCAGACATAGCCTTTTCCAGAATTCGAATCCAACTAAAAAGCAAATGTAAAGCACTAATATCTTAAATTCTTCACTATTTTTGAAAATATTTTTACAAACAAGGGTACACTCATGCCGAGGAATTCTGCTTACTTTGATTCCCGCATTGTCCCAATTGTAACGTTATTATCTCACTTGGCATTTTACTTCTATACTTTTTGCTATATTTTTAAATACTCTATGGCGAATTAATAACTTATAGAGAGCTTTTTAACGAGATTCCGCCCGGAAAATTTTTAAATCGGAACGGGCTAGTTTGTTTTTTTGACTGTTGGGCTGTCAATTTGTTTTCAAGAAGTTATACTACCAATTTTAGATCTACAATTGATTAGGTACATTGGAATTCTTATAATATCAATTTTGTAGTTGATTTCTTGTTTTTTTTTTTTTTTTTTGTTTTTTTATATAAATTTTTTTATATAAATTTTAGAAAATTACTATTTGAGCTTTTTAAATTGATTTCACAAAGTCAATGAAGGGGACAAAATAATAAACATTTTTACAATAAGACGCCTACAGCGCCATCAGAAAACTTTGCGTCTAATCTGAGTTGTCAAACAATTTGATAGATGAATTCTGATGGAAGGAAAGCCATTGGGATTTTAATGCACTTTTGTTAAATTACCCCACAAGTTAAGTCGAATTTTATTGTTGTGAAATCATGTATTTTACCATAGTGTCAGATTATTATACAAATTACCTAGACTAAGTATTGAAATAGCGGTCACAAGTCTACAGTAGAGTTTGTTTACGGTACTAACCTCTTTGAATATAAAAACGAATTGGGAAAAACTTGAATTTCTCGAAATATTTGTGAATTATCAACTGTAAATAATAAATTCGATGAAGTAAACGCATTATTCTATTTGACAACAACCTTTGCTGCGGCCCATATTGTTTCCGACATGCAGCAAGAGGCTGGCAAAAATCGCACACTATTCCAACCACAGCGAAGTGGCTTGCTAAGACGTTCTAAAGGTCTTGGTGAAACAAATCCAACCAATAAAAAGGTGGCCGATGCTGATGTTTTCTGCTTTGAAATATCTGATGATAGTGAAGATGACAAAGCGGCCAGCAAAACTCCACAAATTTCCATACAGTTACGGCAGAGCACAGACGTGAGCCCCGTGAATCAGGATCTTCTCAAGAAATTCAACAATGAATTCATGAGCCGCAGCATGAACAGCAGCAACAAAACTAGCAAGCGACGAATACTAAACGCACCCAGCGAAGTACAGAAGAAGTCGCGAATCTCAGAAGGCGAGAATTCTCTACTGCGTGCAAAAGGTACAACTATCCACCCCTTTTTTCAAAGCAGAAATTAATTATCGAATTAATTTATAGATACAAGTTTGTCCAAGACAGAATCGGATCAAGAGGAAATTATTGAAATCGAATCAGTATCCTCGCATGATAGAAACACCCGTCTGAAGTCTAGGGAGTCATCGAGCGAGTTTCAAGTGTCGTTTTCCAGTAAAAGCACCCAACCCCGGCCGAGACTGAAGAATACCCGGCCGGTGGACAGTTTTGAGCACTACTTAGCCAATATAACTCGGAAATACGGTCCAAGGACCTCCCGAGAGCGCGTATTAATCTGGGAGTTCACAACAGATGTTAGCGATGTCGAGGACTACGTGGAGTTTGAAGAACGGTTCGAACAGTACAAAACCACTAAGAAATACCAGACTATAAAACATAATTTAATTGAGAACAATAATAGTAAGCCGACTTGTTCAAAAGAATCTCCTTGTAACACAAAAACTGCTTCCTCTTCGGGGAATAAGAAGACTTCTCCTCCGAAGGAGCCATCGCAGGCTAAACAACGTCCCAATGCTGTGAAAAAGCAGCCTAGTCCTAAACCAGCCGAATCACGATCTGAAGATGACGTTGTGATGTCGATTAACACAAAAACGATGGAAGTATATAAGAACGACACAATTATCCTGGACAATGACGAGAGCACGAAGGCGTCTGGCTCGCTGAGACTTATTTGGTCGGATGATGAGTCGATTTTTAAAAAGGATTGCCTCAATCCGGAAATAGACAAAATCACAAAATTGATTGAAGCCAATTTACGAAAGGAGGAAGAGACTGCGGACGAAGTGGCGATGAACTGCGATATACAGGAGAAATTTAAAGTTCCAAATGTCCCTAGGAAGTATTCCTTGCCAAGCAAAATGGATTCGAGTCAAAAGGAAGAGTTTTATAAATACCTTGGACTGGGTACACGGTCGCCTAATGGAACGTGCGAAGAAGAACATGAGCCTGTGGACAATAAAAGGAGGTCCTTACGAGTTAAAAGACTACAACAGCAACAGCAACAAAGCCCGACTGGAAAAGTTGAGGATAAGAAGAATATCAAAAACAGCTCTGCACAAGACTCATCGGTCTCTAAGGTTGAAATGGGCAGGTATATATATTTGTTTAAAATTATAGAAGGTTTTTAGTTATACAATGTTTTACAGCACTTTACAACCTTTGGAAAAGAACAACGGTGCTGAAGAAACTATTAAACCGTCTATTACAGTACCTAAACCACGTCGAACGTGTGGCCCTGTTATTAAAACGGCAGCGCCTCCAACAAGCAGCAAGACAACACCAACTGCCTCTGTAGTCCCGGAAGGTGGACTTGTAGTTACCCGGTCTGACCCTAAGTTGGATCATTCGAGTGCAAATAGAAGTAAAAAGTCAGAGTCTCCGGGCTATTCGGAATCGGAGGGTTCACAGAACACTTTGGTTTTAATGAGACACACCTACGAAAAAGCTAATTCACCTGCCTGTCAAAATCAGCGTGCAATCCCATTTTGTCGAGATTTAACCGACGTCTCTGAACAGCCTGTTAATAATGTTAAGCTTAAAAATGGTTTGAAAACATCTCTGAATGATAAAACAGCAAAAAGTTCACAGTCAACGCTTCAAGTTAGTAAAGCGAATAGTCAGGCTGATATCTTGTACAATAAATTCCAGAAAATGAAGGAGTCTCTCAAAGAGACTACAGAGGTGAAAACAACCTCGATCCTACTCAAATGTGAGTACAAAAATAACAAAGGTGAAAAGATAGAAAATTCTGAAACATCACAAAAGCAATCATCTTATGAACCCGTGGAAGTCTTCATAAATTTCAAATCTTTAACAACATGCCCGGTAGTTTCAGATAACGGTGTTTTGGATAAATCCCCTAGAGTCAGAACAACTCGCACTTTCCGCAGGGCAACAAAGAAAAAAGATAAACGATTTCAGCGTGTTAAATTCCTGCGATCGGCCTTCTTAAACCAAAGAATTTTACGCAATCGTAAGTTCATTCTCATCACCACAAAATCCCTAGGACGAGTGTCGAAAAAATCACGTCTAATTAAGCCACCATCACGGAAACGGTGCAATTCGGAGAAATCGACGAATCTTCTGAGTCCCGCACGAATTGCTAAAATGGATGATGATGTGACCGAAGGAGAGGAGGTGGTCGCAGTTAAATCGCCCGAAATAACTGAAACCCATGAAATTCCGATAACGGAGGTGTCTCCTGATGATCGAAAGACTGATGCGCTACAGGAGGAGCAAGTGTTGGCTGTGATCGAAGTACCCATGCCCACTTTATTACCGAATCCACTGAAAGTTGAAAAGGGTCAAGTTTTACATGCTTACTATATCCAAGACTTGCTTGTGGTTGTCCAAGAGTTCACAATTAGTTGCTGGAAGTATTTAAAAGTTGTACAAATGTTGGGAAAATCCCAAGAGTGGGAATTACTTGGTGAATGTAAGAGGAATTTGAATGGTAAGTTAATCCTCGTATTTGTTAGGATTTATAGTGAAATAATTCTGCTTTTCCAGACTACGAGATAAAAGCCCCTTATCGAAATCGAATGTGTTTGAATGATGCAAATCCTGTCTACATGGAAATGAGAGCTAGGCAGTTTCCAGAGGACGTAGCCAGGGAGTGCAATTTGGCCTCGGTGTATGTGAATGTCTACAGTTTTGATGAATGGAAAGCAGCTGTCGTCAGCTACTCGGTACAGTTGGACACTATTAGGGGGTGGGAGTGCACGAATTTTTACTCAAGGCTGGTTTTATATAATCTTATGATTACAGACTTGCAGTAGATGTGATATATACGACAATCACTAGCTCTCGTTACTTTATCATGTGTTGGAAACAAGAAAATCCGATGAGTGTAAGTCGGACTGGACTTTGTAAGTACGCACTAACGCCAAATCTGTGCACTCTTGCAAGCATCAGAGAGTTTAAGCATATGCGACACACAATTAACCATCTGGAGTGTATAAGTGGTAAGAAAGATCGTTTTTATCATAGCCTAAAATGTCTAGAACTTCTTTGTTTCTAGAAAACAGATTGATTGGATTCGGAGAAAGTCAAGTTACCATCTGGGACCACATGACCGGCGACGTTCTTACGAATTTTGACCTTGAAATAACATTGGGACAAAATATTGGATCCATTTTAAGTTCCATTCAGGTAGCTTTTTAATTTTATATAATTTTGGAACCTAGTGTACTAGAAGGTGTACTTGCAGTTCGAAAGTTATCTGTTTCTGTATCAGATCCGGTACACGGAAGCTACAAGTAAACCCCAGCTAAAGATCTTAGCTGTGACACTATCAGCAAGCATACCCTCGTTCCGGCTGGTCTACACCCACGAGCTGCCCGCCAGCTTCACATGCCCTGGCTCTTCCCTGTGCACCGGAGACTACGTGCTGGCTGCATCGGCTGTTGGAGAAGAATTCCTCCTGCTGCCGCATCAGCCGCATCGTCTCTATCACTTTAATCCATCACTGGCCAATTCCCTGAAGAGATTTCATTGCAATGGAAGCCGAGAATTTGTCGAAATCTCCAAGGATACTTTGGTCGTTAAGACTATCGATGAATATTTGATGAACTTTATGAAGTAAAAATCCTCCCAGGATTCTCATCCGTGTGCTGTAGTATTTTATGTAAGATATTTTTACGGAGAGAATCCTCTTGGCAAGGATGTTAAATGGAGAATTAATAATTTTACCGAAGAAAAAACGATGCCCAGGCATCCTGGGTCTTAAACTGTAAACTATTTTTGTAGCAAGGTTTCGCCGAAGTTCAACCACCGTAAGCGAATTAAAAAAATTATTTTCATTTTTTTTTTTCATTTTTAGTGTAAAACTTGAAGCCAACAATAAAGTTTCATGTTCTAAATTCTAATTTTCTGCCTTATGTTTTTTTTTAGAAAGTGGATGGGGGGATCTACGGGGCATTGGTATATAGTTTTAATTTTTTTTATTAAGAAAAAATTCTATTACAGGTAAAAATTGTTTGTTTCTTTCCCAGAAAAAATTACCTCAGTGCTGACCCCTAGGCCCCAAAATAGCTTCCAGAGGGCTGCTGGAGGTGATGATGGGTGGACTGGTGGAATTTGTCCACGTCTAAATAATTGGCGGCACTATAAATCCCCAACGAAGTCTCATAGTGGTTGTTGTTGGTCGGTGCCGACGGCACGTTGTATTGACTATCCCAGAAGCCTATCTCTTCCCTCGAACCCGTCGCCTTGATCTCCGCGGTCAGATCGAAGTTTATTTCATCAGTTTTCCTCTTTAGCGTCTTATGACTGTAGTTTGAGTCGACGGTCTGCACCTGGCAGTAGTTTATGAACTCCGAGCCCTCACCGAAATCGGTGCAGGTTCTCTTGTAGTTATCACAGTAGAAGCCGGAACCTCCATGATCACTGGTGTCGTAATAGGACCCACCCATTCTGTGTTGCTGACCACCTCCTCCAAGTGCTTCTGCAGGATCTAGAGATGGTACCTCCGCTCCCTGGGGTATTGGAGGGCCGTTCTGAACGTGGTAAAATCCCTGCACAGAGTGGTGGAAGATGCGAACGTCCTGGTGGTGCTGTTCACTCAGGGCGTCGGGGAATGGGGTCATGCTAGCTAGGGAATTACCCCAGTTATTTTGTGGGTAGTCGGGAAATCCTTGCGAGGATGTTGATAGTGGGTCCGAAACGGTTTTGTTGGTTGCAACACACATGCAGGTGTATCCAGAACATCTGCAGCCTGCAACTTATATAATAAACGATATGATGACAATCTTTTAAAATAAAAAAGCAATAGAAAAATGATATTTTTTAAGAAAAAACAGTTTTTAGAAAGGAAAAGTTTAAAAATTTGAAGAAATCTTCATTTAGTTATATAAAGTTTTGAATAAGGAAAAACTATATTTCGAAGTGTTGGAATAATATCCAATATACGTTTGTTAATTTCGAAAACTCCAATTTATGAAAAATAGATTTGAAAATTTTACTAGCCGTTTGAATAATTAAAACGGCTAAAAACGGTAAAGTAATAGAATACGTAAATCTATTACAGTTTACTAAGCAGAAATATTTAAAGAATCCTCTAACCCTGTCTAACCCAGCTTCACACAAAAACATTACCTACTAACGGTGGTTTAACGTATATTTTTAAAAAAAGGGGGAGTATAGTGTTTAATTGACAAAACAAGTGGTCATTACCTGAATAATTGTTAATAAGCTCATTTTTCTGAAACCCGTTGTTGTGAAGTGCGCCTGCTTTTGATTTCTTCGCGTTTCGAAGAGTAAGTAGCTGCAAAAAAGCAATTTTAGAAATCCAAGCCAATGACTAAATTTATCTAGCATCGTACTTTGCTGCCTAAACCTGCTTCAGTATTCAAAATCACATTCAGCCCCCTGACTTTCTTCCCCGTAATGGCACCTAGTGCTCGTCTGGCCTCACTAGAATTCTTCGGTTCGGGTTTCGGATGGTCGTGGACCCCTTTGGCCTGGAAAAAGATCGCCGTCGGAGTATGTCTCCAAAAGTGTGTTACTGGGTATCCGCAGTGGCCTCGACAAGGCTGGATCTCGAGCTTGCCACCCTTACAGCATCTGTTGGGGCACTGCTTTCCTTGTTGCTTTTTCCTGGCCTTGTCGCATATCGCGGGCCGCAGATGGATCCGCTCTCCGTTCGGGAGCACACAGCCCTGGGAACAGATCAACACTCCCAGGCAACTCTTCTTTAAGATGTTCACGTTGTGATTGTTCGTATTCCGCATTGCCCAGCCAGAGACGTGCTTTCGCGCTTCCTCACTTCCGCTAGGGTACACGTACCGTACGTGTCCGTCGGCCCATTCGTTGAATTCGTTATATTCTCCATCCGTAATGACTGGGACGTGGGCGTCGTTTATATCCCACTCCTTCGAAGACATTCTTTCCTTAGTATGGCCCTTAGTGCGGTAACCATTTCTGAAAGTGAAGGGGAGAACAATTCTATTTATTGGTGTGAATTGGATAGAGTGGCTTTTTCGTGTAGCGAAAGCCTATCATTTCGAAAAAATATTCCTCACAGGGAATATTCCATTTTTAAACTAAGAAATTATGCTTTTCTCAGCGTTAAGAAAAAGGAATGGCGGGGAAAAGAAATAAACCCGCCAACTTCGCAGTCGGTAGGATTCGAACCTACGCTCCCAGAGGGAATCTGATTTCTAGTCAGACGCCTTAACCGCTCGGCCACGACTGCAACAAGATTGTAAATTTCTTAAAACATTCATTTACGGTAGATAAATCTATTTTTCAATTTATATTTCCATAAGTAATTACACAATTCATTTAAGCATCTCTAAACACACCCTAGGTTTTTAAACGTTGTACCCAAAATGTTCTTTTGATAGAGGTGAACTACTGAAATCTATTTTTAATTTTTAAATTCCAATTTGCTAACAAGAAGTCCTTGGTATGGTGTGGCTGAATGGGGGCACGGAGGCACTGTCGGAGTGGTATCGTGCATTTTGTAGGTTCAATCCCCGTCAGCGCTTGGGGGTTTGTTACTCCTCGCAGTGATGTGTGTTCAAAAGGGTAATTTACGTCTGATGATTCTGACGAGATTTTAATACGAACTGAGCGAGGCATACTTTTTTTCATTTTTATCCTTTCATCGGGACTTTCATGTTCTTCGCGGTTTTACGTCTTTTTTTTTAATTTTTATAATGAAAGTGCTCTCTTGATTTCCAATCAATAGTTCTTTTTTTTTATTTTATTTGGAAAATAGCCCCAAGCTTGATTAAAACCAAATTAAATTCACTACTGCTATATGAATAACTGGACAATTTTATATTGTTAAGAAAATTAAAAGCAATTAATTATTAAATTTGATTTCTTTGCATTCCAAGAAATTCTTTAGGGTAAATTGAATACATTAAAAACTAATTTAATTACACTACTTTGAGATTGTCGTTAAAATTAACGTTTTTTTTTTTTGATTGAGTTGCATTTTTAATTATTAGCAAATATAAAATGCGCTTTGCTATTTAGACGTGCAATAGCTTGTTAATTTACCATAATTTTTATACATATTTTAACTTACATTCGAAACTTTCATAGAGAAATAATGAAAGTCTGATTTTGGGCTGAAACCAGTAACAGCTGATAACAGCTGATAACAGCTGCATTTTACAAATTCCGAGACATTACGAATTTTCTAATTTTTTCTACATTAAATTAAATAAAACGACTTGAAAATAAACTGCTAATGTTTAATGTTTTAATAAAGCAAGGTGCAGTTTTACTCTTCTTTTTTACGTTTTTAATTTACACTGTATTTTTTCTTAATCAATTTATCAGAGAACCTATCAATGAATTTGTTAGCGTCGTTTTTTATTATTGAGAACTTTTATGCTCGATTCACTGGACATTTTTGACGCCTAGGCATAAAACACGATTCCATCGATAGGAACTAAATAACCACTCAAAATGCAATCAATTGGGTCATAAACAGCGGTGGTATCTGAGAAAAAAAATTTACTAACCACATGCGGCTAGGTAACGTCCGCTGTATTTCCTCCGCGTCCATTCAAATGATCATGGGATAAAGATCGGGCAAGTGGGCTCTCTTGGAAAGATAAAATTTAGAAAATCGAACAGAATCCGGCCAGAATGGACCACCCAAAGACAAAAGGTTACTATAAGCCGATGTAGAACATAACAAGTAAATTGTTTGACAACAAACGAAGGTCCCGTGCCGTGCCGAGTAGGTGCCAACCTGTTGTAGGTATATGAATTTGTCACCTACGTTGAGAAAAAATCCGATTCGATGCCTTGATGCTGCGACAGGTTTTTTTTCTCCTTTGGGCGCCTAGAAGGGCAGTAGAAAGTAGAAACAGGTAACAGAGATTCCTGGGATTCAGTTCCGGACATTTGAAGATGGGAAGGTATTTTTGGAAGACCGAAAAACTAGAAAAAGTCACGGTAGAGGTGAGATGAAGTGATTAAGGAGGGCCACTTTAGAATTAAATCTAGCTAGCAGGTGTCTTATGGGCGTCATTAATTATGGGGCAGCTCAGTTGGTGCGGAAGTCTAATTTCATTTGATTCAATCTAGATTTATTGGAGGATCGTATTCGATTGTATATAGATATTCCGGTTCGGGCGTGTTATTGGCTTCTAATCTCTTAATGGCGATCAGAGGACCGACGACCAGGACCAGATAAAAGAGAGTGAAATCAAATGTAAACTAGTGTTGATAGCGCCCGATTACAAATCTGATTATGCTAATGCAGCGTCTAATTTGGATTTATTTGAATGATCGAGCGGCGTTTTAGAGAGCTTCACATATCAAGTCCAATGAATTTTCTAGACTGAACTAAATTGGGTTTCTTCATCGTTAAAAGATAAAAGAAGACACGATCATAATATAAACGATTAAAAATTATCAATCAAGTATTAACTTAGTTTATGTAGTGTCAATAATGTGCAAATCTTGTCGCATACTTATGCACGTGATATATGGATGCTCTCTTGTACAAATAATTATTTTTATTTTTTTATAAAAAAATCCTCGTATTCATTTATATAAAAATGTTGATGTAGGTATTAAAATATTGTTTTCCAATTTTTGGGTAATAAGGCAATATTGTGTAAAAAGTATTTTTTAAAATTCATTTATTCTAGTTACCCTAGTTAGTTACTCTTTCTATTAAGAAAGAGAGATTTTTAAGCGAGTTATTTTGGTAACTAGAATAAATGAATTTTAAAAAATACTTTTTACACAATATTGCCTTATTACCCAAAAATTGGAAAACAATATCAAAAAAGTAATCTTTCATAAAAAATAAAAGAAAACTGTTTTCATTAAGTTATAAGACTTAACTTTCAAATTTTTCAAAATTCCATAGAAGAATAGAAATAAGAATATTATGAAATATGAAATCATTGTTAATAATTTCTATTTTAAAAGGTTTTATTTTATGTTTACATTATACGTATTTGAAGTTATTAAAAAGCGGGAGAACAACAATTTTTTAAAAAGTCATAAGATCTTCAAGATGGTGGACTCTTCTATTAAAAGAGTTATCCGTAATTAACATCTTTGTACGTATCATTTTTAAGGCAAAAAAAACACCTTTTTCTTAGTATTCATTTTAAAAGCAGAACACCTTCGAAACAATACTTACAAAATAACCATATTCCATTAAAAAGTCCTTTTCAATTTAGCGTCAGCTTCAGCAAACCAAAAATTCCAGGGTTTAGACCTTTCACTGAATTTCCTTGGTACAGGAAAGGAAGTACACAAAGTGAAACAAACAATGCTCTGTATATTCTTCCACTGTACCTCCATACACCACAATAATTCTTGTCTTAGCTTCTGAAACTTCCGAAATTGCCAAAAACCGCGGTTTTCTTTTAAATCACAAAAAAAAGATAGGGAATATTAAGCACAGAAATTTCTGAGATGAGAATCGCGATAATGGCAACAAGATACGCGCAATGTCTTTCGTTTTTAAACTGAAAAGACATCAGCCACCGTGGCTGATGACGATGCTACAATGCAGCAGCAGCAGTTTAAATTGTTACCGGGGGTGATCTCGAAAAATTTATCCGCGACGCGCAAGTTTTCTTGAAGACTCTTTTCGCCTTTTGTTTATGGCTTGGATCAGTGAACTCCACATTGGGGAGAAATTAAGTCGCGGCACGCATTGTACTCGTCGGTTCTAGGGGTCCAAGAAAAGTTGTCTCGAAAATGTCTGGATTAAAGTTTTTTGATTAAAACCCCGCCCCCTTTTTATTGGACGAAATATCACACACAAGTACGCTTCTAATTGACTGCGGATGGATATAGCTGTGGAATACGCGGACTGACGATTGGGATTGGTCGGATAAAAGTTTACCAGAGTGTGCGTGATATGTACTGGACTTCTAACGTACACACCGTCCCATAATCTGCCTTCGGTGGAGAATGAAGTGGGTGCAGTTGACAAGGCCACGGTGCGATGGGAATTTCTACGTTTTGAGGAAATCGTGTCTTTGTTTCTTTGATGTTTGGTTAAGAAATTGGGATGGCACTTTTGGATTATTCCGAAACGGCTTTCAAACAGATTAGAAGAGTTCTTTTTAAGTTTTTTTTTTTTTTGTTTTTTGTTTTTACTTCTAAGGTTTTTCTCTTGGAAACAAGGGAAAGAGTGTATTTCATTATCTAATAATTTTATTTTAAGTACTTAAAGATTATGCAGAATTTAAAATGTTAACAAAGTGGCGTTTTAAAATAACATCTATTTATTTCAGTACACTAATTAAAATTGAAAAGTTGTAATTATGACTAATTTGCTATTTGCAGTTCCTTTCTTTGTAGATCAGAGAATATTATTTCTTTTGTAGACCTATTAAAAGATATAAAACAAATTTACCTATTAAAAGATTTAAAAACAAATTGGACATTGATTCTCTAAAGTTTTCTATGACACTAGAAGATAGTTAAATGTAGTAATCTACAGGAATATTTTTTAATAAGAATTAAATTATAAAATTCAATACGTAAATATTAAAAAGTTCCTCATTTCTTAACAAATCAAAAGAATTATGTCATAATGACTCAGAAATTGAATTAATCTCCATTGAGGGGTGAAAGACCATAAGCAAACATTTGAGTGGAGTTATTGCCAAACAAAAGGACAGAGTAAGAATGGAGGAAAAGGAAAAAAATTAAAGCCTTGGATTTTATAAACGAATCATCGACGATCGAAACTTGTTGTTAGAGCCCAAGCCAATAATATGCCCCGATATGTTTCAATTAACACTCGTTAGGCCATAAGGGCACTGTTACACCATTCGAAAGAGTCCTACCGACAAAACATTTTAAGGACATTATTTATGGTGCAACAGCACACTATACTTTTCATTACAGTCCTCTATCTGCAGTATGGCTGCGGATTTTAAATTCAATTTAAACAACACGTCCAATTGCGAAAGAACAGTGCACGTGTGGAATTTTGAAGTCTTCTTCAGTTCCCTTAAAATCGAAAGAAAAGGGGGAGTCACCCTTTCTTAACAGGGTGAAGGAAGTCGTCTATATGAGCAGTAGTTCTCTCCATCGACAGGAGTATCTAAACCGCCGAAACTTTTCCTTCTTGATTACAGTGCAGAGATCTGCTGTTGATTTTATGCTCGAATTGCGTTTGTGTCGCCCTTTCATCTTATTGTTTGAGGTTGCGATTACCGACACCGACTGTTTCGGGGCTTAGCGATTTTTGTTTTTTATCTTTGCTCAGACAAATCTGAGATTCACTTAAAGGTTTCAGTAACACTTTGTACTTACTTCTCCCTTCTCCTCTTTTCAAAAGAATATGGTTCAAAATTAGTACTTATTTTATTTTTATGTCTTTAAAAATAAATCATGAAAAGGTTGAATTATTTTTTCATATTTTTATTTATAAATAAATTAGTTTAGTACTTTAATTCTTTTAAAATATCTTATTATTTAATATTATTTTTCGTACTATATTTTTTAATTCTTTCATTTTATAAATATAATTTTAATTTTTCTTTTTCTTCTTCTTTTCGATTTAAAAAAAAATTAATTTCGTCTAATTATTGACAAAAGTAGGAAGTTAATTTAGGAGCTTTGTAAAAATCTTAAAAACAAATTAAACTAACTCTTTCTTATTATTTCTCTTGTAGGAATTCGATAAACTGTACTATACTTTTTGCACCGGCCAGTACCGGTATCGGGTTAGAACGGAAATGACGAATCCCACAATCCTGTGACTTCGTTCACATTAATGGAATCCAATATTTGTCAATAACCATTACTCCACCTCCTCAGAATAATTCTAGAAATCGACTGGAGAAGTTTTTTTTAAAACGGAACCATACGTTGAAAAAGAACACTGACGACCACTTTAATTGAATCGCACTTTTATTCGCGATTGCGCCATAAATAAAAATTACTCCATAAAGTCCAGGTGGCTGCCAATGCAATCATAGTCCTCAGAGAGTGGACACGCGGCAATCTCCTGCTGATTCGTGCAGGTAAATGGTGGAGAAGAATATCTTATTTTAACAAAAAAAAGCGGGTCTTCTTAAATCCATCTGTTCTTGTTAGGTCCGGTGCCGCGACCTTCAGTCTCTTTAATCTCCTCGGAGATTGTCTCCTTGGAGGACGTAAGACATTCGTAAAATTGCCGGGCAGCACGCGCATCTTGTCTTTTGTGTCTTGTCCCGCGCCCAAAGGATGAGAGATCATTTCAAATCCCGCATAATATAATGGAGTGTGTGCGTATAGTTTAAGAAAAAAAAAAGTTAATAAAAAAAGTTCAATAAAAAAAAAAATACGGTGGTCCTACCCTGTCACGGCGCGGCACACTTTATACAAGTTCCTCTTTATCCCAGGTTGTAATCATCTCCTCGTTCAAAAGAATGAGGTGAGGTGTACCTGAAGAATCAGAGATCGAAGAATAAGTGTCCACCTGAGGACAGTGCTAAAGACCATCGGACACGACAAAACACATGCTGATCATAAATTTATTATGCAGAGGAGCCTTCGCGCGGATTCCTCTTCATCGGAGGCGCATATTAAGCTCGCGTGGATACCATCAGCTCGTGTCGGCTCAATCGGGCCACTAATAATGCATATCTTCGCGGTCTCCTTCTGCTCAAGACAAGACGGGTATTCTCGTTAATGCACCACCTGAAGGAGCCTTAATGCGTCCTGCCTGCGCCTAGAAATTGTGTTCTAGCCAAGTATAAAGTGGTGGCCGGAGTGTGTCATCTGCCTGTGCCGGTAAATTCCATTCAAGGCGTCTCATTTTCAAGTCCTTTCGTCACCGCCGCGTGCAACGGGTGTTATCACGTTAAGATTTAATTAAGGTGACACGTGCTCTGAATATGCCCTTTTCTTGCTATCATTCCTTTACATCTTTTATTATGATCGAAAAAGAAGAAGATCGCTTCCCGTTCTGGTTAACTACTAACCCACTGCGAATGACTCAGGCTGGTATGCACTTTGAATTTCTTACAAGAATCCCTGTGCTCCAAAGGGAAACCAGTTATTCGATATGATCATATTTCCGATAAAATTAAAATTGTCGGCAATTTTATTGAGAACTATATTTTTTTCATTTAATTTTCTCGATTCATACCTGGTGCCGGCTGTGATTCGAGATTTTTTGAAATAATTAAAAAGGTTGCTGCAGTCGTACAGAAGTGGCGGTGGGCACGAATGCCCAAGGCGTTTATCGAGTAATAAAGCCAACAATTTATCTTACCACGGTACCTTTAATTAAATCATTTGTGAGTGGTCAATGCAGGTTTTTATTACGATTAACATGGACCGAATTTCGATTCATTTTACCCTTTTTCAGTTTTACACAGTGGCAGAGAAGCAGGTATATTCGAATCTCTAGTTGATTTAATTCACCTTAAAAGCATTGGAACTCTGAATTAATTGAATTCAGTAGCTATTATTACGAAGACTGCCTCAGGTGAAGGATTTTTGAAAAAAATTCACTCTAACTATTGCTCTACGAAATAGTGAACAGTTGTGGTTATTTCATTAATTTTGGCTTTGGTATTTAAGTATTATTATTAACAATTTAAAAATCGTTTACGCATTTCCTGGACCTCCCACATAAATACTTTTCATGTTTCTGTCTTCTTTCTAAAAAATTCTTTGTAAAACCCAAAATGATTACACCAAAATATCTACCTAAAAAAACAAGTATCCCATCACCGAAAGATAAGACACCGTTCAATCTTACAAAGTCCAAAAAAAAAACGATAGGACCAATGTTTCAACATATCAGAAACAAAAGATCATAAAAAGAGGCCACAACAAAAAGGAGTTGTCATTATGCGTGCCTTATCCTGCGGTGTTGTCACAGTCTCTCTCAGCAGTCTATTGTGCCACCTGCCACCTAAATAGGCGTCATAAGTACTCTCGTGCCGACCATCATGATGAGCCATACCGAGAAATGGGACAACTGCCGTTGCCGTCACTAGAATGCCTTGTCTAGCCCCATAGCAGCAGTCCGGAGGAACTAGACAAATGACTCTAGAGACTTATAGGCCAAAGGGAATCTCGGGGATGCGTCGTCGGTTAAAATCGCTCCAGGAATTACCAATTGGCCGATTGCACCTTTGCCACATCACTCATTCGTGTGGCACATGCTTAAACTCCTAACCCAGAACACCTCAGAGGTGCGTTTATTTTATTATTATGTTTTTATCTCTTATTTTGTCCTACGGGACATCTGCAGAGCTGGGAATAATTGCAGGCGGCTTAATTTGCATTCTAAGCTCGTTTCTGTTGCTTAAGCATTAAAGGTAGAAAGATAATTTTGTCTTTTACCACATGCAGATTGCAACCGTCGTGATTGGCACTGTTGAAGACGTTGCAATTGCACCACAGGCCCTATAACTGTCATCTGATGTGATTGATTACGCCACAGTTTAATCTGGTCAAGGGATGCCGTGAAGTGATTTTAAGAAGCCATGGTAAACCCAAAAAATGTAATTTTAAAAATGAACATCTTGAATAGGCACCAACATGTTTTTTTTTTGCTTTTATTATGAGTTATTATTTATGCAATATGTTGTTGAAGAATATTAATGCAATAATAAGGTTTACATTTTCGTATCTATTATTTTTCAGATTGGGGTGAATTTCAAAGAAAGAGAATATATGGCCTTCTTTGGACAACCTGGAGGAATATGGCTTTAATTTTAAAAATTTCATTCAGAAAAAAATCCAAGGAAGTGATTAACACTTCTCCGAAAAAAATATATCTTTAACCCAGTTCTAAATTGTCTCGCTATGTCGACCGCAGATAAGAAAGCAACATGAAACATCAAACAATAAAACCATTCTCCATGTATAGGCTTTTCCTCTTTCTCATATCAGAGGTCTTAACTTTAGCAGTAACTCAGCTGTATGACGATAGTTTTAGCTACCCGAACAAGGGCCCTCTTTGGCATCACCTCCAGCTGAGCTGCTGCCAATGAATGTAGAGGCGAACGTGGTACACAAATTCGCGCAGCCACCTCTTTCATAAGAAATCCATCCGTGGTACACTGCATCTTATATGTATATAGTCTAGAAGTGACCCTATTCAAAGTCTAGGGAATTATTCGCGTGGCTTAATAAATAGCTGTCAATTCAGATGCCCGATGATATCGGATGTCATCACACCGCTTATACGGGTGAACGTCTTATTTTCAGTTCTTCTCTTGCTTTGAGATTTGGGCTTCGAATCTTAAGACTTGAGGCAGTCTCACCGCTCCGAGTTACTGCGGTGGCAACTGTGTCTGTCCACAAAAACTTACGCCAATAAGTAATGACTGCCCGCCCCATAAATGCATACCCCCCGAGATAAGAGGCACAGCTCATTATGTTGGTCAGTCGTGTTTAGTTATGGGTCTATCTTATGCTCGAATACTAATCGACGCGTATTCCATGCAAATGGGAATTTTTTTTTATTTTATTTTTTTGTGATGGTGTGGAGTGCACACTCCCCGTGTACTCCCAGTAGCTGGAAAGCCCTAGGCCCTTTTTGTCATGTGCGTTAATATTGAGAACGTAATCGTGATCGGGATCAAAATTTTTGCTTGAGGTGATCAACAGTCGACAAGATCAAAAAACCGCGATCAAAGGTAGATCTTGTGTGACACCACCAGTGATTACCAGAAGACGCGTGTTTCAAGGTATGTTAATTAGAAGCCGCTACCACAGACAGGATGGATGTTTGATGAGCTGACACATAAATCAATATCAATCAGGGGTTTTCGACGTTAATTTTGGAAATCAGGATATATTTATGAGTTATCAGTGATCACGAATAGCTCTGCCCGCATATTTTATGCGAATAATACGAGACGATCAAGTGGTTGTCGTATTACACAATGTAGACGGGAAGTAAGAGGAATATTTTAAAAATCAGCTCACGAAAATTCATTATTATTGACTAAAGATTGCCATACAATTAGCACTCGCGTACTGAAGGATGAGGAGTATAAACTGCATGTATCAACGTTAAATAACGAGTTATGGTAGTTCGTGCTTACAATTTGCTTTAATTAGTTCGTGCCCAGGTTTAATAATTTTATCTTGCTCCTGATTACTGGTAGTTTTATTTTAGATTAGGTTCTAATTATTATATCTAATTATAAGTCGTAAGTGAGTTTTATAAGTTTTGGGGCATTAGCTATAAAACAAGATCTATTAAAACTGAATAAGTATTTATCATTTGTTTAGTATTTAATAAAACAAGAAGTACTTGATTTCCGTTATTTATAAAATCAATAAATTTTCACGTCAACAAAAATAAGTAATAACTTAATTCGTAAACGTTTTAGCACGTTCCATGCTTCGTCGATGAGTGAATTTATCGCAAAAAGCATGCCACAGAGGCATGCACTCAATTACCCACTCTGACCTAAGTTATCTGGACAAACTCATTGCGACAATTGATAAAAACATAACACTTAAATTCTGCTCTATTTTTTTTTATAGTACCTATAGTCAAACTGCTGCTGTTGTCTATCTAATATGATAATTCCGGAGACGTGCCATTGGACGCTGGGGACCGCTGGTTCACCTCTTTTGCACCTGAAGAACCCGCATTTTTGCGGTTTTCTCTGTTTTCTGTTTTCTGGGAGACGTTAAACTGTTGTTTATGTCCCATTGTCGGAATTACCCTTCTTCTTCGTCATCTACCTAATTTTGTCTAGGGTAATATAAGCGCTAATACTTTCTGTGAACACCTGAGAGCATTTTCTTGTCCTGTTTTTCGAATAAGGACAATGAATGTCGTTAGCCATTTGCGGCTAGGAAGTTGTAATATTTCCTTTTCTAAATTTTTTTTTTAATTTCGAGTTAGTTACTCACGTTTTCGATATTATAACTTGGTCTGACGAAGAAAACCAGGGGAATCACCCTAGTTTGGCCGATAGTCCAATGTCAGATAAGAGGAAAGTACATCGTTCCATACGGGTCCTCATTTGCATAAAAACCGAACCGATTGAGAGCAGAATTTGCTTTTTTAACGATCACTGCTTTAATTAAAGTTGACTCAAGTAAATTTTTTTCCAGTGTTTATTTGTTCTTTATGCCATACATATCGAATATTACTTTTTGCAATAGCGGTCGCTCCACTTTCCCCGATAACACCCGCCGCAAAAAATGTTTTACTTGCGCGTCTTTCTATGCCTGGGAAAAATAAAATAACTTTAATATTTCCGTTCTTTTCCAGTTTCGTCCAAAAAATGAATGGAATTGAATACAATCCGAAGAAAAGAAGGCAATGCTGTGTTGCTTCTCCAACGTCGGTTTTCGGCCGACGGTTTTCAGTTGAAGTTGCAAAATTACGCGATCAGAAAATGAGTAGAAATGAGGAATTTGGGGATTTCTTTCAAATTGATTTAAATTCATCCACAGGAGTTTCTAACTCCCAGATTAATGAATCTGGATACAAAAGTAACTCCTCAAATTTATTTGGAGGAAATAATTACAGAGCTTATAAAGATCCTTTTGAGAAACGATCCTATGTTGATGAATTTAAAGAGAAATTGAAGACTACTGATTTACAAGAAGCTGCAACGGATTTTATTTTAAACCCCACTGAAGAAAACATACTTTACCCGAATTTTGATTATTTTGAAGAGAAATTAGAAACAGAAGAAAATATACCAAGCCTTCGTCAATACATTCGACGTACATTAGATACTGAGATTCAGTCTTTAAACAGATTAAAAATGCTTAAAGAAGTAAATAATTCCCCTGAAACGAATATGTCTGTACGATGCGTGTCTCCGGATATATTTGAAGATTATGAGGATTTAGAATTAGTAAAGAAATCTGAAATTCACAAAATCGAAGACGAAGATGAAGATATAGCAGAAAAGATCACAGAAGATTTGACTGATGATAACAAAATTGGAAATAAGGATGAGACTTTATGGAATCGAAGGAAGGAATTGATCACAAAAATTGAAACTTTAATTGTATCGCTCCTTCAGAAAATGTCTGCTGGAGAACCTGTTGACCTATTCATCAGAAATACAGGAAATAAAGATAATTGCTTTTTAATGGATGATATGTAAGTGTTTTTCATTCGAAAAAATATTAAATAATTAGTAAAATATTAGCTCATTATGAAATGATTAAAAGAAACTGTATATTAAATTTTATTTTGACTCTATTACATCATAGATCTTTGTATAAAATTTTTATAGATTAACACTGAAGCCCACTGGAGAATCAAAAGAAAAACGAATTTCCTTATCAGACATTAAGAGTAAAACGAGATTTTCTCGAATTCTCCATATTATTCAAGAAATTTATCATCAACTTATGATCGGAAGTAATTGTACACTAAGGTAATAAGTTTTTTATACAACACACTTGTTATTGCATTATATTATGAATTTTTTAAATATTTTAGAAAGTGAATTATTTGAATTCGATTTTTTTTTCGAAACAGAGAATTATATTACAGAGATCCAGAGATTTTAGAATCACAGAGTAATGTTTTCTCGGCAGTTAAAGACATATGTTGTCTCCTAGAAGCAACACCTATGGAACTTGGTGTATTATCATCGTCCAAGGGTCTAATAGCAGGAGATATTCAAATTACACTGGCTGATGACCAAATTATTGACTGCTCTCGCTATACCGGGGGTGTACTTATACCACAAGAAACTAGTGGCATCAAACGCTTGGAGACCACTGCAAAACTCGTACTGGTTGTAGAAAAGGATACAGTGTTTAAAAGACTTCTAGAACGGAGTATTTTAAGCATTCTAGGATACAACGTGATTCTAATCACAGTAAGGTTATTTGTAAAATAAGTTATCGGTAGTTCATTTTACATATCTAGGGGAAAGGATTTCCGGACATTAACACCAGAGTAATGGTTAAGAAGTTATACGACTTATTAAAGCTCCCCGTATATGTTCTAGTGGACGCTAATCCCTATGGTATTGAAATCTTGCTAGTTTATCGTTTTGGATCAAGGGTACATAGTCCAAAAAATTTAAGACTTTTCTTGACTTTCGTGTTAATTTTTTTAAATAGGCAATGTCATACAATTCCGATATGCTAGCTTGTCCAAAACTACGCTGGATTGGTGTTCATCCCTCCGAAATAGAACTTTTAGCAATACCATCCATTCCTCTCAGTCCTCAAGACAAGAAAAGGATCACAGATCTTCTAGCGCGAAGCTATCTAAGCGATCCCATTAGAGACGAACTCCTAATCCTTCAGAGAGTAGGTCACAAGGCGGAAATTGAGGGTGTTGCTAATTTTTCTTTAAACTACTTAACCATTGATTATATTCCAAATAAAATAAAACGAAGTTTTTTGGTCTAAATTCTCGTCTCGTTAACAAACAATTTGCAGTCAATGCCAAGACGTGGTTATGCCTTGGAAGAAGTATCAATTACCGGCACAAGTGCGTAGCAGTGTAATTTAGCACGTCTTCATCTCTGGACTTGTAATTTCGCGGCGTAGCAGCACTATCATTTAACCACCATCCAGTGTTGGTTTTGGCGGCTACGGTGGCTGCGACGATGACAAATCATAACATCGCGGTAGGAATTTGTCGACATGACGGTCCCGTTTAGACTTTTGCTATGCTATGCGCTTTTGCTACTTAAAGTATTGCCAAGAGATTCATTTTTAAGACAATTATTTGATATTTTTCAAAGTAAGTAATTAAATACAGTGGTATTAGTAAAATTGGTACAATCTTTTGATCTAAAAAACTAACACAGTCGATTTATTTAAAGGTTGTGGGGTTACCTGGTGTTGCATTTTTAAACTTTCAAGCTTTAAAAAAGTATATTTATAAAAGAGTACCATCATGTAAATATTTCCAAAACCGACGAGAAATAATCTCTTTTAGTTTTTATGAACTTTATAGTTTTAAATTTTTTATTTAAAAATTTTTACCTGGCAACGCAGGTGTCTTACAAATCACAGAGAAGCAAATTAAAGTATTAAAACAAAACCAGGTCCTCAGTTAATTAAATTTCTGTTTCTCTGATTGATTCTTACGTCGATATTGCCATAGAGTAGCAGACTGCGGTTTTAAACATTTTACGACATTGTCCTTGGGACGATTTTGATGACCTGAAATTTTGCGGTTGCATATCGCAAAAGAAAAACCCACAAAATTAATTTGTTCATTCCGGAAAGTTACACCGGCGCTCGTGCGCAAACATCAGGGATTCATTGATATGCTCAAAGAGATCCGCAATCGACCATGACCACTTATCTGTCTTTTTCATACCAGAATTGGGCGCTTCGCCCTGTTACGCTGGACAATGAACACGGACATCGGAACAGAAAGAGCCGTGAAACACTTAAGCGAAACACCCAGGAGGGACTAATTAACAAGAGTTTGGAAGCCGCGCGAAGGGATCGGACGTCGCACTTTAAAATGGTGAGCTCACCACACTTTTGTTTCCAGTGATCGTGTCAATTGTGATATCGATCTTAATTGGTTCTGGACTCCGTGCCAGGAGTGTCTTTGGTCGCCTCCCCAAGTGAAGTTATTTACAAATTTTACCGGCAAATGCAATTGTTATTATTCCTTCGTCAGATGTGATGATGTTCTGCTAATGCCTGGTGTAAGTGACCGTGCCACCCTCTTCCTATTGGAACTAGCAGAGGGAACACGTTTCGCTGACGTTAATTTAGCAGAAGTGACTCTCTAGATATAAGTAGGGTTGAAGGGCTCTGCCGACAGATGGTCCAATTGAAGGTTTCTTATCGGAATTTCCATCCATGGCTTATGGACTATATGGGGATTTTTCGTTTTCTGCACCAAGTTGGATTTTCATACACGAACGAAGCGGATGAATTGCGTTTTGATCATGCAACTGAATTTTGTTCTGTCTATTTTTTATGTAAAGTTTCTGAAATATTGTAATCAAAACTGTTTTCGTCCTTTTGTAAAATTTTACAAAAATAGGGATCATGATCCAAGTTTTTTTCTGCGAAATTTAGCTCTCTATAAAAAATCATCTAGATAAAAAATATTAAAAAACACGCATCTCATAAATTACTTCTGTGTGTGGGCGAACAATTCAAAAGATATTAGAGACTTTTAAAAGCGAAGAACAACTTCTTTGACCGCAATAAAAGACTCTATTTGGTAACAAGTTGCCACCAATTGACCATTGTCCGAAACGAAGGATATATAGCCCATAAATTGGCCCCTAGTTGATGTCCATGGTCACTTTTGTAGCTATTTGTCACACTTTTACTTTCGAACAAAAGGACCATACTGCCTCTCCAGCTGAACAAGGATATAAGAGGCGCACTTGGCTCTAGCTGCTTTCGTAGGAGATAATCCGATCCTTCAGTTCAAGGAGGTCTTGGCGCTTCTATACATCTTAAGGATGCCCCAGGACAATAGCAACCGCCTCAAGAGGAGGCACAATCTCAACAATAATGGTCAGGGCCTTTGATGCCTACTTCTCAGCTTCTTAGTCCCAGAATCGTCGTCGTTGTCGGGCTGTTGAAGAAGGCGTATCGTAATAAAAACAAAAACAAAAAATAAAAAAAAAGCAGGACGAGTTAACGAGAAGACGATCATGGAGCGATTTGGTTTTTCGAATAAAAAAGGTACGACAACAATAAAATGGTCTTCCGAAGGACAAAAGGATTGAATAACCTGCTTCAATGCAGAGTCTGATTTATCTTCGCGCTGCTATCTCTCGTGTGGTTTGGGGCTCCTTTTGTTTCGTGTGCCGTGTCATGTTTACATGACATGTTATTGCTGCCTCGAAGGATTTTTATTGCCCACGAACAGCGCACTTCCCTTATAATCTTCTATAGCTCATCATCTCCAGCCAAAAAATTCTACAGGAATCCTTTGTCTGCCAAAGAGGGAGTGTGTAATTAGATAAAGGACGATTTCGGGTGGCCTGCAAGAAATTCCTCGAATAACTACTACGTGGAGAATGGCAATTTGTTAATGGTGTCTCTTTTTTACTCTACGGAACTTAGGGAGTGAGTAGTAGTAATTTTAGCTAATAAAAAACTCTAATATTTCAAGGGAAAAATATTACAATTAAATAAAGAAAAGAATTATGAACGAAAAAAGAATTTCGAATAAAAGAAACTTAATTAGGTAATATTAGGCTATGTTAAAAGGGAAATTAGAAGAAAAACAATACGGAAATATAAAAAATATAAAAAAACAACATTAATGTTTATTGATAATTTGTTCATGTAATTCAAAAACACATGATTTTATTTTTGATTAACAATCTAAAGCACTAGATAACTAGAAATAGGAGACATTTCTTAACTCTCAGATTAATTTTTCTTTTCAGTTCGCTGTTTTTCTTTTTCTTTATTGAATTGCGTCTTCGATATTATTTTATCTGGCGAGTGTACCTATAAATGAAGAAATAAATGAATACTTCGTAATAAAAATAGCATTAAAATACTCTGTGTACATGTAGTCATAGAATTTTTCCTTCAACTTGTTGCAATTGCGAGGTTGATAATTTAGAAGTTCGTTATTACATTTTTTCGACTTTTTCACTTGAATTTATTAATAATATTCATTTGTTCCGGAGTGGTTGCAGAAAATTCATAATTCAAAAAATAACATAGGCCATATTAATTTCACATGTGATATATTTTTACCCAATTTAACACTTTTGTATCCTACGCACTTAACAGAGAAGAACGCTATTGGAATTAATAGATGTACATAGGTTCATTTTCGCAGTATGGCTGATTAATTGGGCCGACTAGTTACTTACTACTAGCTGCAAGAGTTTTCAAGACTTTTATATACCTCAATCGATGTTCTTATGCTGTCGAAAATTATAAATAGAATTTACCAAATGTAAATTCACGGGCGATGAAAGGTATACACAAATCGAGCAATGGATTGTTCTTGTCGTCTTTGAAAAAAACAATAGCGGAAAGAACAACATTTAGCAGCAGATGTACTTGATACGACTATAGGTAGCAGTACTATGTGTAAATTCGTTTTTATTGGGCCAAAGAATTTCTCAAAAGAAATGCAGTTTTTTTATTATTAGTAGAATTAATTCTCGAAAAAGTTCCATTCCGCGTTAGGATAAATTTAATCTTATCAAAACTACAAGAGTGCTTTTCCAAAATTGTGATTGATAATTAATTTTTCCAATTCTTTGAATTAATGCACTTGGTATATTTCTCAATCAAATGAATTATCAATTACATTTTGTTGTATTATCTGAAAGAATTAAAGTTAATCTAGAAATCAAAAAGAAAACCCCCTAACTCCCCTGACTAGAAATTCACAAAAATTATTCTCACGGCCATAACCTTCCCGAAGAATTTAGAACAATCCGGCGCACCTTAATTAATCGCTGGTCATTAAGCCGAGCCCTATTTATTATCTTTATACCCGCACTAATCCAGTTTTATCACCGCCAAAGGACACGTGCTTCTGGCGGTCTTGAAAACATTTTCCCACGAAAAAGTTGCGTGATGCCTGCCAATAACCGCGGGCATTCCACACCGTTTCCCGAAAGGTGTGACTCCTTAAAAGTCCTTAAAATGTGTCTGCCTTTATGGCCGCGTGAAAAAAATATCAGTTTCACATAAGAAGCACCTGGATCCCGCCCAGTGGGAGTCAGGTCATAAAAGGCCATAATCAGGGATGTGCGTAGCTGGCCTGATCTAATGTGTGAGGTCCTGGCGCAGCCGCTTTGTTCTAGGTTTTTATCTCTTCGTTTGTTTTACAATTAAACGTGTCCACAAAAGTTACCCCATCTTATCCCTTGCCGTGCCGATGCTGATCTCGTTTACGAAAACATCTTGATCATCGTGGAGTATTTGCAGTTTTTTTGTACGAACAACCTTTTTTTTTGGTTTACTTTAAGATCAACTTCTGGCGAACGACGACAATCTACCGACGTCCAGGAGCTCTGCTTTCGAATTGCTTTCGATTGTCCTTCGAGGCAGATGCGTCTGCGCGTCCAAAAGAGAATGATGCTCTTTTGTTTGCTATAATTTTTGTTTTGCCTTATTTCTTCCCGTGATCTTCTTCATCATCATCAACATCATGATCAAAAACATATTTTTTTCATCCTTTATTTGTAGTCTTACAGACGAACGTCTGTTTGGCACACGCTTTGCAGCATGGATTCTGCGGTGCACGCGTGAAATTTGAGATTGGATTCAAGAGTTGGACCGTCGGTTGCTGCCGTCGTTTTATGCACATCTTTTTAGTTCATTTTCGTGTATATATTCGAAAAAATTTGAATGTCCTTATTGACAGGGTCTCATCGTCTACCTGGGCCTGCAGCGGTGTGTCACCGCAAAGATAATTTATTACGCCATTAAGTGGCAACACATCTCGAATTAGCATCTATTATAAACATATGCGACACGGTCCGTGAGCTCCGCACGCTTCATAGAGCACACTCCACAAATTTGCGGCCATTAAATGCCTATTGATTGGACATCGATCGAGGGGATCCGCGCTTCCGACCCTAATGAGGTGACGGTAGCGTGACGAGATTGTTTATTTTCTACACAAAGTACCAAAAATTTTTGCAAAATTTTGCTTTGTCTAGATTTAGAGTTTACATCTGCTTACAGAAAAACAACAAACCAAGTAGAAAGTTATTTTAATCATTTTATTCTCCAGAAGTTTTTCTTTTGATGTATTTTCTAGAATTTTGCGCTAATAAAGCTTCAATTAAAATTAATTTCATCAAAAACACCTTATAAATTAGATTTACTAACTGAATTTATTTCAATTATAATCAATCTAAAAAGCACTAATAATATATATAAAATTTTACAAAAGGATTGTATATTTTTCTAAAAACTAAACAGGAAGAGCTTCTTAAAATAGTGGAAAAATAACAAAACAACACATTTAAATAAAGTAATAATTTAATTTCTTAAACCGGATTAGAACCATGGTTTTTTAAGTAACTGACGGAAATTATAGAACTTCTAAAAGTATTTTATTCTAAGCATTAAGCAAAATTGAAAAAAAACTATAGATAAATTGAATCACTTGTTTTGTTTGACTTTGTAAATTTTACAAAAAAAAAAAAAAATGAAACCACAAAAACAAAATGGAAAGCAGGATAAATTGAATAAAGGAATACAGAATTCCAGGTAGCAAATGGACGAATTTGCATAATTGCTGGGACCATATTGCACCGCACAATATACACAAGTGGTCTTCAACCGAAACATAAATTATTCCGGATGAGTCACTTCCACGTGTAGATCCATCTCGTGGGTCACCACCGACGTATGCAAATCAGACGAAGAGACTGAAAAGGGGTCGGTTTCCATCAGCACTACCTCGGCTACATCTGGCGTTTGTCAACTCTGATGAAATTCTTGCGTGCGGTCAATAATCCATTTTGTTGTTATCAAAAGCCTGTCATTGAATTTAATTCAATGAAATTAGGATCGGAAAGATCGTTTTCGATAGTATAGGCCTCTGACGAGCTCTAGATTTTCTTGTATAAATTTTTAATACTAGAGTTTAAGCTGTACCCTCGACTATCTTCTTCTCATCAAAAACTTCATAAATTTTCCATTAATAATGTATTTAGAAATACCAAACGAATAATATATTATATTATGTTGAATAGTCACAATCAGAAATTAGTTTAACATTTTTGGAAACAGATTATAGGCGTATTGCTAGTGGTTCTATTTTATTTACTCGTTTAATTAAATGAAGATGGAAGGGTCTCTAACGTATTCCACCCATTTTTTCCCTCATAGACAGAACGTAACTTGAGCTGACACTCGTTTTGTTATCTGAGGTCTATTCCCTGCGCTTCCGTCAACAATGGCTCCCTCCCAGAACCGCTTTATTCGTTCGTCAATTTGTTTTTAAGAAATTCGATACTTCTTTCAACTAATCCACCGCTAAATGTTCACTCATCCAATTTTCAGCACATCTGAGGTCCATAGTCTCATCGAAAAGCTTCCTCAAAACTGCACATGTATTATACTAGTTTTTTTTATGATAGAAATCATTTCTTACCCGTTGCAAAGATTAATCACTTTGAAGGGGTATATTGACATCTCTTGCAACTTTTCGACTTCATAAAAGAGGATTACATGCAAAAAGTAGCCAAGTCCGCCATTGGGACACCTTTTCATCCTAATAGAAATCCAAAAATGCAATTTATATCAAATTTTTGCCCAACAAAGCCTAAAAGCAGATGTTTTGCCTCCATGGCCTCCTCAATTAAGGGTTCATGGATTCATAGGCCTATGGATGGTTCGTGCTGCAGCAGCACACCAGAACAGGAGGATGGAATTGTTGTGTTGTGCAACGTAGCATGTTTTCGTGGATTTGGTTACATGCCCATCACCGGCAGCAGCAGCCGGGAACGGGCCAACGAGGGAGGCTGTGTGACCAGGACCAGATCATTACTGGAATAGGATTCTACTGTCTGTCAGGGAGTTCATTTGCCGGCAAGAAGGAACCCTTTTCCACAGCAGCCAGACAGCTTTGATGGGATAAAGAAAGGCGTCAAAGGGTTGTAATCGATTTTGAAGAACCTTCAAATGTCAGTCTATTGTATTTTTGGTCTATTGACTACTGATCGAGAGGGTGGTCTGACTGCAATTGATCAAATCGTTCTGTGCACTTTTCTTTCTCTTGTAAGTTGAAAACTTTGTAGTGTAATTTAAATTCTTCTCTGTATAGCAAACACCTTTGAAATTCGATTTTAAATTTTGAATTATTAAAATGTTTTGGTACTTCGTTTTAACTTTTACTCTTTCTTCATTTTACGTGATTTTAAATATTTTTTATTTTTTATGTTAAAGTTGTATTGGGTTCAGTATATTCAATTATAATACCTCTTTTTGGTTTTGTTGTAAAAGCAACCTTTCCTGACCAAAGAACCATTGAAGCGGCGAAATTCCTCTGTTTGCCTATATCGCTACTGGACTCCCATCAATTAATCAAAGCACTTCATTTCCCCCAGGAACAACGTCTCCGGAAAAAGATTTCCTCCTGAATGGGCATCTCCCCTTTCGTCACCCTCATTCCGGAGTAATTACTTCGAATTAGCCAAAATCGTAAAGGGATCCCCCAATCCAAATCTCAGTGTTATCGGCAACTTTTGTTGCTCCAAAGGATTAGTGAGGCGACACTAATTAGTCGTTCAAGGATTACTCCTAGAATGAACAAATGTTTGCAGTTGGTCTTCTTTAGAGTTGTTGCCCTATGTTGCCTCATTCGCTCATCCCTTGTTCTTTCATGGGGAATCGGAAGCTCAAGAGATATGCGGCATTTTCAGCAAGATTGATATCGATTTGATCCTTATTGTCCTCAAAATAGTCTTCTTTGTGCCAGCCAGGAGCAAGTGAACACTTTCACCAGAGCGACATAGGGCAATTTTGTCCAGGTTTAAGGAAACAATCATTTGATCTCCGATTGTGACCCTTTGATAACTTCTTTAAAGATTTCTTCTCCCTATCGGGTACGGGGGAGTGGGAGGGAGGGATGTGTGCTCGTCTTATACTTGCTTAAGTACTTTATGAAAGGATTTCAAGTTTATTTGGATGCCCCTGGACTTTCTTTGACTGTAAAGATTAAGATTTGGGAACAGGCAGTGTTGTTTGGAATTTCCTGGACAATCAATATGATAGCTATTCCACAATACGAACTCCTAGAGCAATGGACGGACAGAGGCGTGTGTCATTAATAACTTTCAGGAGTTTCTTCGAATGACATGGAGACCTCCTTCCAACTAAGGTCAATCGGTTCAAATTTCTATCTGCCGTCCACTTTGGCTTTTCTCATAGATCATAAAATCTCATTAATCTCATGCTATGGACTTGAATCTAAGCCAAATCTTAAGTCGCTCCCTGTAGTCATCTAGTGTGCGCCTCTTAAAGTTAAAGAATGGTAGGTGCAGGGCTACCTTCTCTAATTCACTTATAAAAAAAAAAAAAACAGAGAACATTTCTGCCTTTCTTTTCTTTCCCAATTCTCAGTCCAGGCTCTTCATTTGAACGTAGATGTCTTCGTCAGACTCGATGTAAGAGAATTGAGTCTTGTTGACCATAAACGGCGGCTCACTCCTCTAATAGATTTTCAGACAAAAGGTTACAAACCGAAAGGTGATTTGTTTGTTTGCTCAAGTCAATCACAACGTGAAACCAATTGCTGTGATGTCTTCGGCTCGGCAGATGATGATTTAGCTACCATTAATCATTTATCCGGCCGCTATCCGATCTAGCCATTTATGTAGATGAATGCCATGAATTCCTCATCTTTATCTCTTGCAGCGACACACACTAGATTGTAAGATCTAATCAAGATGAAGAAATGGAACTCTTCTAAAGATTGGCTGTCGGCTTCTTGGTTAGTCGGTTAGGTATTTATTGGTTTGTCACGCTGCGCCGCGGTAGAAAGCTTTTAATCCATAATGAATTTAACTAAAGAATTCAATTATAGCGTTTTTGCAAATGAATTTTCAAATGTTCTTTTAGAAAGAGCAATAAAATCATACATAAAATAATCTTTATTATCAGCATATTAAAAACAATAGATCTAGAAATAATTCTAGGTGTAGAGATTGAAAGATTTTTATATTGAAGATATTCAAAAAAACTACTGTTGAGCCTCGATAATTAGTCAAAGTTTATAGTTTTTGGTCTATTTATTCCGATTTAGATAAAGAAAATTTTAGTAATTCGATTAAGAAACTATAGACAATTTGATTTTTTCCTTAGAATTCTTCATTACTTATTATATTCGTTTTTGTCCCCTAAATTCCTCCGTTTTAAAAACGCTATAAAAATCCTAAAATACCAAAAAATCGGGTGTATCAGTGCATTGACATTTTGTCCTTAAAATCCTTTTAACTTTGAAAATTCTCGTAAATAGATAAAGTAAATTATTTTTAAAACTACTTTATCGAAATTAGCAAAATAATTCCATGAAAGGCAGACCGAAAAATTTTTAAATAAATATTACGATTCTTATAGCCATAAGAATAAAATGAATTATACTAAGGAAAATAATAAAAAGTGTTAACAGACTATTTTAAAGTCAGTGCCCGGCATAGGCCGCAGCAATCAGCGGTCAAGTCACCCGAAGCTTCTCCCACGACGCTTAGATTTCTTCAAGTTTTTCAGGTTTTGTTGGCTGCTCATTAGCAAACAGAATTAACACTTGCACTTCACTTTATCAAAGCGACTTTAGACAGTGTACCGAGATAGACGCGGACGCCTTAAGAAAGCGTGACGATCGCTGGACGACAGTCTTGAGAACTCTTTGATCGCGATCAGTTCACTAAGTTTGTGCGGTATGGTGGCGTGCACTACGAACTTCTTGGCCCTTGTGGCGGTGGTTATGGCTTTTTTGAATTTCTTAGACGTAGAAGGTGTTGTGGTGTCCACCAAGCAAGGACAAGTGCTTGGAACAACCGAGAAGAGCAGGAATGGACGAGATTATTTTTCATTTCGAGGACTAAAATACGCCAAAGCGCCGATGGGATCGTTAAGATTTGAACCGCCTCAAGAAGTGGAATCCTGGAATGACGTGTACAACGCTACCACGGACGGGCCTCTGTGTCCTCAAGAATGGACGAGTGGTCAACCAGCAATCTCCGAAGACTGTCTAATTCTTAACGTTTACACAAATGACTTGAATGGTAAGAAACCTGTTCTGATCTTTATCCACGGCGGTAGTTTCACATCAGGTTCAGGACACAGTGCAAATTTTGGACCACAGTATTTCATGGACCAAAGGCAAATCGTCTTGGTCACGATAAACTACCGTCTTGGAATCTTCGGGTTTATCACAACCGGAACAAAAGAAGCACCTGGTAATGTTGCTTTCAAGGACCAGGTGATGGCACTCAAGTGGATTAATAAGAATATCGAAAAATTCGGAGGTGACCCTGGCAAAGTAACTATCGTGGGTCAGAGTGCCGGAGGTATATCAGTAACACTGCACTTGGTATCGCCTATGTCAAAAGGTTTGTTCCATCGAGTGATAGCAATGAGCGGGTCGGCGACCACTAGAATTCCAGCGCTCAATACAAAACAAACAGAAATTATCGCGGACGCTGTTGGCTGCTCGACGGCCGACGCTGGTCAAGGAGCATCTCAAGATATCGTTAACTGCTTGAGGAACGTTCCTGTTCAAGATCTTCTCAAGGCCAGTCAACAACTTAATGAGTTCGGGGATAATCCGATTAGGAAATGGAATTGGGTTGTTGAGGATGATTTTGGACAGGAAAGGTTCCTTGTAGAGGATGTTAATTTGGCAATGCTGGAGGGGAGATTCGAGAAGGTTCCATTCATGACTGGAGTAACTTCAACAGAATTTGCAACACTTGCAATTGGTAAGAAGGGGTTCCTCACTTTTTAAGGGTCTATAAATTAAATTAATGGAGACTTTAATTTCAATTTATAACATAATTTTACTTCGGAATATTTAACAATAATCGAAACCAAAAGGCTACTTTTATTTCTTTTTACTTTGTGAACTACTAGTGATTTTCTCATTCTCAGTTAATTAATTTTATTTTTTAATTGACATTTTAAAAAATTAAGAGGAAACATTTACGTAAAGTTATTCTCTAAAAATTTTTCAAAGTTTACTATTTTATTGAAAATAATATTTTCCTATTTTTTCATTTGAATTATGTAAAAATTATTGCAAAATCTATAAATAGGGTTTATTTATTTATTTATTATTCAGAAATAATACGCAATGCAACTCTCCTGAAGGAAATGAACCACAAATTCGAAGAAGTAGCACCTGTTTGCTTTTTATATGAACGAGACACAGAAAAATCTCGAGAGATCAGCGGCATGCTGAGGAGTGAATATTTCGACTATGAAGAAATATCTGAAGAGAATTTTGATCAGTTGGGACAAGTAACTTTTTCCAAAATTTTTCACTATTAAATAAAATAATCGCAAATTTAAAAAAAAAATAGATATTTAGTGACGGAATTTTAAGAAGTGGTCTAAAGCGGCTTGTTGACCGCGTAAGATATCACACCGATGTTTATCTCTACACAAACTCATTTTCTGGTCGATACAGCCATCTTTACTACCCTGAGGGTGAACCGTATGGAATGGTTCACTCTGATGATCTGTTGTACCTCTTTGTTAGCAAGAGCCCTGCTCCAATGTTTAAAAAGGGTGATCCAGAAAATGCAATGGTTGAAAAGATGGTTCGAATGTGGACAAATTTTGCAAGGATTGGGTATATTTTTATTTTCTATAATAGTTGTTGTTTTGCAATTCTTTTATTTGAGTAGCAAACCCACCAATCCCCGCATACGCCAGTGGTTCCCTTCAAACAAGACCTACATCAACTGGTACGAACTCTCAGAAGATAATTCGCATCGAGACTTTCTAGACTATCTACACATTTGGGACCAGTTTTTCCCAGAAGTGAAGAAAAAGCTCTCTTAATTTTACATTATATTTAAACAATTTTATAACGCTGATAAAAAGTGATAAAATGAAATGAAATGATATTATGATTACTTCCTAAGGAATAAAAATACTATTTTTTATTGAAAGTGATGAAAATTTTATTTATTACCTTACCTTTACTAAAATAAGCAAAGAAGAGGTAGAAATTCCTTCGAATAGGTGCATGAAATCACTTTTGCTTTTCACTCAATTTTTACTGCTCATAATTTGACTTATACATTTTTTCTTAAATTCCTGATAAGGTAAAAATCGAAAAATTTCTACACGAAGATAACGAGTAAAAATTTTGAAAATTTTAAACGTATTTTTCTTGAAATTATATTTTCGGCTTAAATTTTTGATAAAAGCAACCGTATTCCACTAAATTAATTTTGTGTGTGCACTTTAATCACACTTGTGTATATTTTTAGATTTTATTTTTATTTCTTTTGTTTCTGGGAATGAAATTTTTAGTTTGTTATTGAGGGATTTTCAAAAATATTTTCTTTAATTGAATTTTATCTGTCTATATGTATAAATTGTTGTTTTTTTTTTTTTTGTATAAAAACAACCCTCATGATTTACTAAGAACCAAATAAAAACATAACCATTAAAAAAGATCATAAAAATAAATGTAATTAAAATGTTATCTTGTATTGTAGCGAAAATTTGCACTTGGCCGATATCTACTTTAAATTTGAAGATAAATACTAAAACAGATTAAGGGATACACACACTTCATCATCTGGTTTATTTAATTTATTAATTGACTGTTTTAAATACCTGAATATTAAATCATTAAATATTAGTTAATAGTTTTATTGTAAGACCGCATGCTTTTATTAAAAAGCAGTTTAAGTTTGGTTTTGAATGACCGCTCTAAAATAAAATTGATGCTACCAGAGCTCTACAGCCAAGGCCATTAAAATACGTTTTTACTTTTATCTTAGGATTATAAATTATATTACATTTTTCAGAGTTTACGTAAATGTTTGGCTTTTAAACTGTTGGCAGTTTTACTATATAAATCTAAGTCTATCGCTAACTATCTTTAGTATACTTAATATTATTTTAGAACTCTTTCCGCTTTCGTGAAAAATTACATATATACATATATACCAACCATGGTGTTGAAAGTGGTCATTTTGATTACCTTTCATTTGTGGGTGGGATTTTGTATAGATGTTGATATTTCCAATTTGGGAGTAATACGAGGTGTTATTCAACAGTCGCGAAAGTACAATAACTACTATTCTTTCCGTGGTATTCGATACGCTGAACCACCGATCGGAGAAAATCGTTTTCGACCTGCGATACCCGTAAAACCTTGGGATGGTGTTATGGATGCAACTAAAGATGGTCACATATGTCCACAAATCGGCGGCCCACAATTCTGAATGTGTATGCGAAAAGTGTCCAAGGACATCTTCCGGTAATGTTTTACATTCACGGCGGATCATTTCAAGGTGGCGGAAGTCATAGTGATATTTTTTGGAGTCCACGATATCTAATGGATAAAAATATTGTCCTCGTGACCATTAACTACAGATTAGGAGCAATGGGTTTCCTATGCACTGAATCAAAAAACTCACCAGACAATTTCGGATTAAAAGATCAGGTTGTAGCTTTACAGTGGGTTCGAGATAATATCGTGTATTTTGGTGGAGATCCCAATCAGATCACTCTATGGGGACACAGTAGCGGGTCAATTATGGCTACTTTACACATGTTATCAACAATGTCTCAAGGACTTTTTCATAGAGTGATTGCCATGAGTGCTTCAGTTACATCACATTTTAGACTTCATACTCAAGAGACAACCAAAAATTTGGCAAAAGCTATGAATTGTCCAACTGATAATCCTAAATTGTTGGTATTGTGTCTTCAGGGTATATCTTGGGAAGTTATGATTCAATTTCATGCATCCAGCTACGATTGGTCCTATGTGATTGAAAAAAACTTCGGACAAGATCGATTTATTTTAGAAAATCCAATAATTCTTGCAGCACGGGGTAAAATCGGTAGAGTACCTTTAATTACGGGTATAACAAAAGATGAATTTGTTGCAAGCGTTTATAGTAAGCTTTTGACGATAGTTATATATTATAGTATACATATTTACTTTGTTTATAGTACAGTATAACCAGACTACACTCATCGATGAACTCAATGCCAATTTTTATAAAAAAGCACCAGAAGTTTTATTATACAATCCTTCACTTACTTCAGTAACAAAAACATTACGATGGTTTTATTTGCTTAACCAAAATATTACTAAAAAGAATTTGCAATCATATGGAAATCTTTTATGCGATGAACTTATTATTCATGCAGTCCATCGTCTTGTAAACCTAGCAAGAAGACATAATGATGTATTTTACTATAGGCAAGATTTTCAAGGTCGATATAGTTGGAGGTATAGGCCTGATGGAAAACCCTACGGTAAGAGGTTTACGTGAAAAAGTTGATCTGGTGTAAAGATCAATTCTTACATGAATCAATCATGCCGATGATATTTTATACCTTTACGTTTTCAAAAAGAAGGCTCCAATGTTCACAGAAGCTGATCCTGAGAATGTAATGGTTGAAACACTTACCACATTATGGACCACATTTGCTCAAACTGGGTAAAAAGACTACTTCTAATCTGTTTAAATTAAAAAAATTACTTTCCTTACTTAGGAATCCAAATAATCGTACCAATCCATTGACGTCTAAAATAAATTGGTTGCCATCCGACAAAAATCGCGTAAAAATGCTATACCTCAATCGCCGAAGTTACCTAGGCTCTGAAACTTACATAAATCGACTAAAAGTTTGGGATGATTTGTTTCCAGTGCCCTACCAGTGAGAAACGATCACCTGAAGAGGCAAAATTTGGTATCTTTTTTGTAGTTAACAAAAATAAATAGAAGAACATCATTATTTAACCAAATTGTTTTACTTGGACAAGATTTTCAAAACATTTTTTAATATATTTAAATAAATTCTGAAACTTAAACAACAAACATTGCTTTGTCTAAGGTTTCTATTAATTATAGTAGGGGAGTATATAGCTATAACATTAATCACATGTATTTAAGTTAGTTGCTGGTATTTTCGGCTTCCACCTTTTACTCAAGCAACAGTTTTATGATTCTGATTAAAACTAGTATAATTAAGTCCACGTATTCAGACCCCATTAGGAATCGGAAAAAGATTGTCCCAAAGTTTCATTCTCTTCCGATTAGCTGGAGGTCCTAAGAAGCTTCTCTTATTAATATAAAGCATTTTAATTCCATTTTTAGTTGTTGGTTCCCACTTTATATTAGAGGTCCATGGATTGGTTCTGTTGTTCGGATTTCTGAAAAAAAAAAACTCCTCAAAATAGTTCCTAAACTTGTAAAAAATTGAATATTTACCCATTTTGAGCAAATGTTGTCCATAATTCTGTTACTATTTCAATCATTACATTTTCAGGATCAGTTTCTTTAAGCGGCGGTGCCTTTGGAATGTGAATGAAAATGTATAAGAGGTCATCAGCATGAAAAATTCCTATAGATAAATTTTTTACATACTGTTTCTCATTTAAAAAAAAATGTCATTTACCATAAGGCTTTCCATCAGGACCATATTCCCAACTATAGCGACCTTGAAAATCTTGTCGATAGTAAAAGACGTCCGTGTGTTTCCTAACAATATCTACAAATCTATGAATTGAATGAGCTATAAACCCATCAGAATATAATTTCCCATAGGCGTCTAAATTGGATTCCGTAATTGGCTGATTCTTTAAATAGGCATACCTCAAGGTCTTAAAGGCCGAAATTAATGACGAATCATATCCTAATATGTTTGGAGCATATTTGTAAAATTCTCTGTTCAAGTCATTTATTAAATCGGTCTGGTTATACTGAACTGTGAAAATTACTAACTATTGCTAAATGCGAATTTTTTTTGTAAAAAACAAATTACCATACGCTTCTGGTTCGAGCTCATCCTTGGTAATACCTGCTAAAATTGGAACTTTAACAAATTTTTCTTGGGCAAAAAGAATGTTTGGATTTGCTGGCATGAATATGTCTTGCCCATAATCTTCCTCAATGGCACAGGACCAATCTTGTAAGCCATTAATAATTTGAGTGAAATTTTGCCATGGTACATTTCGAAGACAATTTACTAATAATTTTTTATCATTTAAGGGGCATTGAAAAATACGGGCCACATTTCGAGTTGTGTTTCGATTTCTATTAAGAACTTGTGATGTTGCCGACCCACTCATTGCTATCACTCTTTGAAAAAGTCCTTGGGTCATTGGTGACACCATATGCAAAGTGACCATAATTGACCCAGCACTATGTCCAAATAAAGTAACTCTGTTCGGATCTCCACCAAAGTACTCAATATTTTCATGAATCCATTTTAAAGCTACTACTTGATCTTTGATTCCAAGATTATCTTCAACATCTTGAGTACCAGTTGATATGAAGCCCAAGGATCCTAATCGGTAATTGAATGTTACAAGTACAATATCTTTATCCATTAAATACTCTGGACCCCACAGAAGTTCACTATGGCTTCCACCAATGGCATAGTATCCTCCATGTATGTAAAAAATAACTGGGAGTGGTCCCTCTAAACTTTTTGTGTATATGTTTAGGATTAAACAATCTTCCGACATTAAAGAAAGGGAAATGTGCTCCTGTGGACATATAGGACCATCTTTAGTTGCATCCATTGTGAGATTCCAAGGCTTCACAGGTATCGCGGATCGAAAACGATTTTCACCAATTGGAGGTTCAGCATATCGAATACCACGAAAGGAGTAGTAGTTACTACCTTTGCGGGATTTTTGAATGATTCCTTGTATTTTACCAAGACGGGTTTTGACAATAATTTCATTATCTCTAGCCTGCCACAAATTAATTAAAATCGCAACCATAATCACAATTAAAGTAAATCTATATCGTGCAGGAATTGGACGAAAAACTGATCTTAACAGACTAGATATGTTCACGCAAAAAATCTCTTTTAACATGATTAAAGCACTAACTTCTAACTTAAAAAAATGTTCTTGAATGACTATTCTTACTTTTAACTATTAAATATTTCATTGCCAGCCCGAAAATTTTTTTCTGGTTATTTTATCATCGTATATTATCTCACTTTTTGTTAAGACACTAAAAGTTTACATAAAGAACGATAAGAATTATCAAATGGATATAATCTATATTACTCATAAGACGCTAAATACAGGAAAAATTTTTATATTATCTACTACTACATTAAAAAGATTGTAATTGAAAACAAAATATTTTTACTTTTAATCTAAAATTGAAAGTAATTTTTGCATTTTGTTGCGTTTTCTTAATGAATTTTTCAATCTGGTGCCATTCACACTGAATCGTAGATAAAATGAATCCAAATTTGATTTATTTCAAATTAATAAAAAATATAAACTTCAGCGAAGTCTAACAAAAATTCAATATACTTAAATTATAATTGTAGCATCAAGTCAAGTACACAAAAAAGGACTAGAAAAATTTTTAATAATTAGCAATATTATTGACTTTAAGGTTGAAAAACACTTCTACCTGAAATATATAATTTCGTCTGAAATGTAAGATTGTGGGCAATATTAGAAACTGGAAACAGTTGATCCCAAATTTTCATCCTGATCGGATTAGGTTCAGGCCCCAAAATACTGTCTTTATTAAGGTACAGCACTTTGACTTCATGTTTAGTGGTCGGCTCCCACCAAATACTAGACGTCCAAGAACTAGTTCTGTTGTTTGGATCACTAAAAACATTCAATCAATCTAATTCATCATATATAACATAAAACTTCGATTAAACCGTACCCAGTTTGAGCAAACGTTGTCCACAATGTGGTTGCAATTTCAACCATAAAATTTTCTGGATCGCTTTCTGTAAACATTGGAGCCTTTGCCGTATAAACAAATTGGTATAATAAATCATCAGCATGGCATACTCCTATGATTACCAAAACTTGAGTTTATACAATTAATGACTTAAAAATGTATCTTACCATAAGGCTTTCCATCAGGATCATACAACCAACTATAGCGACCTTGGAAATCTTGTCGATAGTAAAATACATCAATATATTCCCTCACAAGGTTCACAAACCTATGAACCGCGAAAAAAACATTTCCATCAGCATACAATCGTCCATAGTCTAGTAGATTTTTGGATGTAATGGGTTCATTTTTTAAATAGGCATATCTCAGAGCTTCCGTAACTGAGGTCAGTCCTGGGTCATATCCCAACATATATGGAGCCTTTTTGTAAAAATCGCAGTTCAACTCATCAATTGCATTAGTCTCATTGAATTGAGCTGTGAAATATGTAACTATTATAAAAATATATTATCTTAACGAATTCATACTATAACCATCTGCTTCGAACTCGTCTTTAGTCAACCCTATCAAAACAGGAATTTTTTCAAACTTCCCTTGACTAAAAAGAATGTTAGGATCGTTTGGTATAAATACGTCTTGTCCAAAATTTTCTTCGACCACGTGATACCAGTCAAGAGTATCAACGACAATTTCAGTAAAATTTTTCCATGGTATATTTCGAAGACATTCGACCAATAATTTTGGATCGTTTATGGGACATTGCAAAATACGAGCTGTATTTTGAGTCGTTTCTAGACTTCTAGGAACCATATGGGACGTAGCTGCACCACTCATAGCAATTGCTCTGTGAAAAAGTCCTTTCGACATTGGTGAAATCATATGCAGGGTAACCATCGTCGCTCCAGCACTATGTCCCCATATAGTAATTCGATTTCGGTCACCACCAAAATATTTAATATTATCGTGTACCCATTGTAAAGCTAAAATTTGATCTTTAAGTCCAAGGTTACCTGGTGCTTCCTCGGTTCCTGTGTATAAGAAGCCAAATGGTCCAACTCTGTAGTTAAAAATAACAAACACGATGTCTTTGTCCATTAGATATCTTGGATTCCACAAATGTTCGCTGTGACTACCACCGCTAGCATAGAAACCTCCATGGATATAAAACATGACCGGCGCATCCTTACTTAAATCCTTTGTATACACATTGAGCATTAGACAATCTTCAGACATTATTGAAACCGGACGCCGATCTCGTGGATACTGCGGACATACAGGGCCATCTTTAGTTGCATCCATTATACCATTCCATGGTTTTATAGGTTTAGATTGTCGAAAACGGTTTTCTCCTATTGGGGGTTCCGCATATCGTATCCCACGAAATGAAAAGTAGTCACTACCTTTACGCGATTTTTGTATGATACCTCTTACTTCACCTAGAGGTGTTTGAATTACGATTTCACCAAATATACCTTGCCATAAGTAGGTAACAATCACGACTATTTTTAATTTCCTAAACATACTGTACACTACTTTTTACTAAACATCAAAATTGATCTTGCTGTTCCTTATATTCACGAAAAAAAGATTGTTATCGTTATCTTACATAACAAAAATTGTTAAAACGTGTTTTTTTTTTTTGTTATCATTATTTACACTAATTACATTTTTATGAATTCACAAGATTAGAAGATAAATAATATTTAATTCGCTGGAGTGTTATTTATTGCTTGAGATGTTGTTCTAAAAGGCGATAAGGAACATACAGTGGATGTATTAAAATTAAAATAAAAATTACTATCTATATCATTAGTTTCTAATGATGAATCATCCGCCTGGTAGATAACTGCCAGATTCTATTTTAATAAGACAAGAAAAAAATGTGTAGAACCGAAAAACATGCCCAGTCTCTAAAAATTAAGTATATCTCTGAAAATTACACTTTTATCTGTTTTCCAAACTTTGCACTTTGTGAACTGTTTGTTAATTTTCTTGAAGTTTATAAACTTAATAGAAGAGTAAAATAAAATTCTTTAATAACTATGCGAAAATGTATATAAAAGATTTTATCAACTAAACAATTTTCATATGTTTTGAAAAGAATTCTTATAGATTTTGAAATCAACTGGAATTTATTATTATTTACTCTAAGACAAAACACGATAATACGATGATCTGTGGTCGATAATAAAAATTGATACACTTTTATGTGTCCACAGTTCTCCTGTCTTCAGTTTTGCGAGACAATTCATCAAAGATGTTTCGAAGAGTGTTTATTTTACTTCTCATGTTTACCTGCTCATTGCCAGGATTATGTAGGGAAGTGGAAGTACAAACTCACCTGGGTAAAATACGCGGAATTATCCAAAAATCGCGCAAAGGCATTGACTACTATTCGTTTCGTGGTATTCGATACGCGGAGCCTCCGACGGGAGAAAATCGTTTTCGAGAAGCTATCCCTGTGAAATTTTCAAATAGTACGATTGATGCGACTAAAGATGGATTTATATGTCCTCAACCAGATGTGCCCCATTCATTGATATCTGAGGATTGTTTAATTCTGAACATTTACACCAAAAGTTTGAACGGACTACTACCAGTAATGTTTTATATCCATGGAGGATACTTCGCAGTTGGTGGAAGTCATAGTGAGATTTTCTGGGGTCCTCAGTATTTAATGGACAAAGATATCATGCTTGTAACGATCAATTACAGACTGGGAGCATTAGGTTTCTTATCTATTGGATCTAAAGATATACCAGATAATCTTGGACTCAAAGATCAAGTTCTCGCTTTAAAGTGGGTTCGTGATAATATCGAATATTTTGGTGGTGATCCTCATAAGGTCACTATATCCGGAAATAGTGCAGGATCATTTTCGATTACCTTACATATGATCTCACCCATGTCACAAAGGCTATTTCATGGTGCTGTTCTTATGAGTGGATCAACCGTTTCACACGTGGTGGGAAAAAATGAAGTTGTAACTAAAAACCTGGTTCAGGCTTTAAATTGTCCTATAAGCGACTCTAAATTATTAATTCAATGCCTTCGAAATGTAACTTGGGACAGACTAATTTTTATATATGGAGAGAAGCTAATTTGGTATTATGAAATTGAGAAAGATTTTGGTCAAGAACGATTTATTCCAGATAATCCCACTGTTCTTTACACTCAAGGAAAATTTGCAAACGTTCCTATTTTAATTGGAATCACAAAAGATGAATATGAACCTATAGTTTTCGGTATAAAAAATTTCTATTTAACTTTAAAATTGCAACATAGTTCTTTATTTCCAGCACAATTCGACGTTTTCCGTGATAAAAAATTTGATGAATTAAATAACGATTTTTATAATGTAGCACCGCATTTGTTATTGTATGATCCAAAACTTAAATCAGTAACAGAAGCTTTGAGATCTTTTTATCTTAAAGATGAGCCGATTACGAGATCAAATTTAAAATCATATGGAAAATTAGAATCTGATGCATATATTATACACGGTGTTCATAGATTTATCGAAATCATAAAAAATTACACTAACGTCTTTTATTATCGACAAGATTTCCAAGGACGTTACTCTTGGGACTATGATCCAAACAGGAAAACCTATGGTATTATATTAAATTCAGCAAACCAATTTGGATATTAAAAGACTAGATTTCATAATTTTCAGGAGTTTCTCATGCTGATGATCTTTTATACCTTTTCGTTTACACAGAAAAGGCTCCAATGTTCACAGAAAGTGATCCAGAAAATTTAATGGTTGAAACGGTTACGACGTTGTGGTCCACATTTGTTCAAACTGGGTCAGAATTTACATTAAGGATAGAAAAGTTAGACTTTATTAATATTTTACTTTTATAGAAATCCGAATAACAGAACTGATCCCTGGACTTCAAGCATATGGTGGGAACCTTGCAATAGTACACACAAAAATATGTTATTCCTTAATAGAGAAAGTTCTCTTGGCATTGAACCTGAGTTTTTAAAAAGGCGTATGGAACTGTGGGATCGCCTTTTCCCTATTACTGATCAATTTAAAGACGACAATTAAAATTAAATCCATATGGTAAGATAAAGTTAATTGCAATAATTTGCTCATAAAAAAACTGTTTTAAGTAAAATACTAACTAACTTACATTTGTCTATTTAAAAACTCTATAAAATTCTGAACAAAGCAATTATTAATTAGCTGTTTATTTTTCAAATATTTAATATACATTATATATATTTATTTTTAATATTTAAACATTTAATTTTGAAACTATAAAAAAAAATATCTCCTTTGTTAATATGATTTTATTTATTGTTAGGGTTAATAAAATACTCTAAGCAATTTAGTGGTTTGGATTTATAATTCTTTAGACCGGATAATGTTTCTATTAAATAAAATAATCCAGTTCAGTTTTTGGCAGGAAAGCAAAAACCACAGAAATATTTTAAGAGAATTTATTACGTTAAAAATTGACAGTAGAAACGACATTCTTCGAACTTACATTTTAAGATTCAATTGTTGACATTATTTAAATCCAGATTATCCCAAAAATTGAATTCCTCAAAATTCTTTCCATTTTTTAATGACACTCGATCGGTAAACTCAAAAAAATTATTTTGAGCAATAGACCAGTCAAATTTGTTACTATATGGATTTAATGCTAATGAATACATGCTAACGAGCTGATTATTGGCTATAAAATAGTATATTAGCGATCTTGCCATCATCACCACAATCAAGTCCTCAGTATCTTTGGGAGAAAAGGTGGCTGGACCAAATTTAAAAATGTACATTAAATCGTCTAAATGTTCAACATCTTAAAATAAAAACCTGATATAAGAAAAGTGTATTAAAATCTATTGATGACTTACCAAAAATATTCTTATTTTTCGTCGGATAGTAGAGATTGCTGTATTTTCCAGAATAAGAAAACCTATAAGTGGAGACTTTAGTAAAATTTGATGCAATTTCAGCAAAACGATAGGATCCAAAACGTATTATAGCATCAGAAAATAAATTGCACAGCGGTTGGATATGCGATTCATTTAAGCTGCCAACTGGTAAGTTATAGTGCTCTTTTAAGGATTGGGTCATATTTCTGCTGTTTTCGGATGGGTACATAAAACAAATCGGTGCTAAATCATTGAACCGCTGATTAAATTCATCTCTCAATGAAGTGTTCGTTAAAATTTCTATAGATAGAGCCGATTAATAAAAATAACATATGAATAAAAACTTCCATACCTACTGCTGAAGTGCATAATTCATTTTTAGCAAATCCCGTCAAAATATGAACTTTATTAAAGCGGCCTTCTTTCAACGATTTGTAAGGATCTTCTGTTAAAAATCGTTCTTGTCCAAAATCTTTCTCAATCACAGGAAGCCAGAGAAAGATTGGATTATCTTTACCAAAATAAAACATTTTTCTTAAAGTGCTAGCAATTTCTGTGGCATTGAATTTATTTAGACAATCCAAAATTTTTGTTGGACTATTACCAATGTTATTACATCCCATAACTTTAGCTTGACGAGCAGCTAATTCTATTTGATCTGATGGTAGAACTGTTTGAGGCGGTATAGAACCACTCATAATGATAGCTTTGTGAAATAATCCTTGGGACATTGGTGACACCAAATGTAGACTTACACTGAATGCTCCGGCACTATGACCCATTAGAGTAACATAATTTGGATCGCCTCCAAAATGGGAGATATATTGTTTAATCCATCTTAGAGCAAGGACTTGATCTTTTAAACCGGCATTTCCAGGAACTTCTTTAGTTCCAAGGTTAAGGAATCCTAATGATCCTAGACGGTAATTGAATGTAACTAAGACGATGTCATATTCAAGAAGATATTCTGGACCGAGAACAGAACTCGCAGATGAACCAATATAAAATCCTCCTGGGTGAATAAAAGCTAGAACTGGATGTAAGGTGGATGTTTCATTTGAAGGAAGCTTAAGTGTTAAAAAAAACATACATGTCATCACTATATATAATTCAAAATGAAATCGTTCATTTTAAAAACAAAAAGAAGCAAAAACAAATATTTGAGTTTTTTTCATTCACTAAATATTTATTAAATTAAGTAGTCGATTTAGTTTTTCAGATTATTATATTACATATTATTATTAATTTCCTTCTAATACACTTGTAAACATTTTTATTTGTGCAATAACCTGAACATTTATAAGAAAATTTAAATACTGACTAAGAAAGTCCTAACTTACCTGTTTTACATAAACATTCAATATCAAACAATCCTCATACGGTTTACTAGCATAAATCGAAGGACAATCACGCCTGTCCTCAGTTGCATCATAATATCCATCTGGATAAGTCTCAATTGGTCTAGGATCCTTAAAAAAAACATTCGAACTTTTAAACGGCGTTCCTATTTGCTCGCAAACGTAACTTCACCTTGAATCTCCATGGACCAGTAGGTTCTTTAGCATATCGAATATCTCTGAACGCATGAAAATTTTTACCTTTCCAAGTTTCCATTGTTCTACCCATAAAAATTGTGTTTCCAATTTTAATTTCGTCGACAATTAAGGCAGAAACACTATAAAAATAGCAAGAAAGAAAAACGAGCACACTACAGGGAACAGTCATTTTTATGATAGTTGATAACACCACAAAATTATAACTTCGACTGAGCTAGTTTAATTCTAAAATAACAGAGGAGCAATTCAGCTCCTGATAAGGGAGGTTTTTTATGAGTATAAATAAATACTACTTAGTTGTGTTAGTATATTATCATTTATTCGCTCTTATAGAGATTTTAAATCACCACAAATGTGAATCACTCATTAGTGATTGTGGTAGTGTGGATGATCATGTTTATGATCATGCTTATGATCATGGTTATGATCATGTGGATGATCATGTGGATGGTCATGGTTATGATCGTGTGAATGATCATGTTTATGTACATGGTAGTGATGATCAGATCCATGTTCATGAGGCATAGGGTAGTCTTCGCTACTGTCATCATTGCCATGACTTTCTTTAGCTGACCAGTCGAGTGGGAATAGCCGGCTCCAGACACCGAAACGATCAGTATATAAATGTTCTTTCATCTCTAGATTTTCACCAATGTCCAGATAGTTCTCCTTGCGAAGATCGAAAGGTGTCCAATTCAAATCTTTCAGATATTCATCATCTGGCTTATTTGGATTACTGGAATGTAAAAAAAAAATTATCAACTTTTAGTCGACAAATACGGATTTTGTTTGTTACTCATTCAAAATTAATAAGTTAAAGATTCCGAAAATATTCTTATTAGAAGAATCGATAAATTATGTCCACATTCTCGTAAGTCTTTTGACAGTAGCATTGTCTGGATCTTTTGGTGTAAACAATGGTGTAAGCAAAGGTAGCGCAAGGATATACATTAAATCATCATGATGAACAAATCCGTAGGTGCAAATCGTACCGTCTATTATACTATCAGCAAAAAGCTGTTCAAAATCAAAATAAAATATACTTAGTATATACAGATGAAATCTGGATTTCTGATTTCCTCACATAGCCTAAACATTGAATGAATTGAGGTATAGCGTGATGCTAATTTCCAAGGAAATCGTAGTACATGGGCAATGTTTCTAGATTGAGGTGTACCTCTTTCGTAGAGGAAACAAATCGGTGCATAGGTCTCAAAAGTGTCATTTAGTTATCGTGTCATCATTTTTATTAATGTTTTAGTTGGATTGGAAAAATGATAGCTTGATAGACATCTATAAGCCACGATGGCGGCTTATAAAAGTAAGAAAAAATTGACCCAACTGTAGATTCATCAACAAATTCATTTTTTGTTATTCCAGTAATTATCGGAATTTTCATAAATCTGCCCTCCTGGTAAGATTTTACAGGATCTTTGACTAAAACTTGTTCTTGTCTGAAATCTGGTTCAATGACTGGTGACCAAAAAAGCCTGGATGACCAGTTCCAAATTCAAACATGTAATAAATATTTCTACGTCTACTCACTACTCCAGCACCATACCCCACTAAGGTTACCGAGTCAGGATCTTCCCCAAATCGAGCAATATGATCCCGAACCCATTTTAAAATCAAAATTTAGATTTAAATTTAATGTTACATTCTCCGGAGTTTTTTTTCTATTCCAGTTGCTAAAAGGCCCAAACTAGCCAATCTATGTATAATATACAGTCACAAGTACTATATCATGATCCATTAACAATTAATTGAAACCCTGTAAAGTTTTTAATTTGTCCCGAGGGACTAGAATTCATCTGGGTGGAAGTAGATTATGACTAGTTTTTAAGGACTACAATCTCCCTGTGATGAAATTTGTTTGGTTTTTTGTTTTTCGGTCGCATTTAAAATAGCCGTTCATTTCTCCATGGGTGGTTCAAACCGTAGCTTCCCTAAAAGGCTTTCGCTTATCGAATACCACGAAAGGGATAAAATTATCCTAGCCTTGCGGTTAAGGAAGTACCACAAATGTGAACCAAACTGGTTCTGACTATGATATTTTCACAGTTTACGGATACTGCACCGACAAGACCAAAAATTGAAATGGTCGCAAAAGAAATTATTTTCTTAAAATCCAACCACTTACATTCTTAACCGTGTAAGACTGAGAGATTCTTTTCAGTATATTCTCATTTATACCTAACCGATTAATCGACGGTAAATCCCAATAGATCTTACACTTCGTTTAAATTATGAAAAAAAGGCACACATGAATTCTTGGAGGTTCACGGTCGCTTTCAAGATGTTGCTTGGACTGATAATACATGTGTATTCATAGCACGTTGCGAATTTCTAGTGATTCCCCACGCATAAAGTGTGTGCGTTCTTTGTATGAAACCATGTTTGTTAATCAAGTCTACTTTATAGCTGCAATTGGGTAAATAACACAACAATAAAGGAAAAAGAAAGTTTGTTTAAACAGATCACTCGTAAATAAAAAATTATAAAAAGGAAAACAGGAAATAATCTTTCTGAAATTGTTTATATTATCACTTTAGTATTTTTTCAAATATTGAAAGAGTTTTTAATTTTTTATACTATTAAAAAAGGAAAATAGAATTTAAAAAAATATAATAAATCTATTCTATTTAATCTTATTTGTACTTTATTTTTCTAATTTAAATATTCTACGTATATAACAAAAACATACTAGTGAAGATTAAAAAATAAAAAAGAAATTTTAAAGAAGAGATCTTAGTTATTTACAAATTTATTTTCAACACGTTTGTTCAAAACTTAATGATCTTCAGAAGAACCCAGATAATAATAAAAAAAATGTATTCATTACGGCTAGCGCTTTTAGCCTTCTGGGCTTGGTAAACTCTGTAATTCTTACATAATGCATAATTACCCATTTAGCCCCTTTTGCTTCCGGTTTAAGTAACTAGAATTTCTGCGATGTATGCTGGCAAATGGTAACAGTTCAACTGAAGCTATCAAGCTCTGAAGATTACTTAAGTAAGAATTCAAGAGCTATCATGACATATAACTCTCCCGAGGGATACATATGTTATGCAATGAGTGACTGGAGATCCAGATTAGCCTAGCTAGTAGTAGATGAACAGACACCGTTAACGAGCAATGTATGCATAGCTAACTAGAATTGGTCTCTAGACCTGGACCTCTCAGCTAGATGAATCACCATTGATCTCTACTACTCTATTGTCTAGTCTCTAAAATCTTACTTAACTGAACTTTAGCATTATTTAGTTTCAGTGAGGTTCTTACCATTGGCCAGTGAGGGCATCACAGACCTAATTGTTTTTTAATAATGGTAACTCGACAGAACACTTCTAATCAGTCTCCGAGGGCAATTGAATAACGTGCATTATATTCTTAATGGGAAAAATGCTAGTCAAAAATTTAAAACCAAGATCACAATCAGTTTGTAATTCGTATATTCGTTTTTTTTAGTTTTATTTAAATTCAATTTTTATTAAGAATAGTTTAAAATGACGAAAAGAGGAAAACTCAGACATTACTTTTCATAGAACAAGAAATTCCACTAATTTATAAAGAATTGATTTCCATGCGATGAAATATAAACCATGGGCTTTTTTGAATTGTTCTAGTTGCGTAATTCAATTGAAAACATTATTAGTTCAGATGTAGGCAATTTTGCACGTGAAAACGAAAATTCAAACAATGGTAACAAAAAGTGAATTATGGATTAGAAACCACTGTTTTATTGATTTTAAAAAGATTTCTTGCTACTGAACTTTTTCACTTAATCAAAAGTTATCTTTGTAGAAAAACGAGGAATACAATTCAGGTATTTAACTTACCTAGTTTTTGCAAATTCTGTCCACATTCTTGTAAGCCTCTCCACTGTGACATGCTCGGGGTCTTTTTGCGTGTACAATGGTGCAATTCCGGGAACCGCGAACAAATATAATAAATCATCATGATGTACAACCCCATAGGGCTTATCTCCAGGATAGTACAAATGGCTATAACGCCCTTGGTAAGCAAATCGATAGTTCCAAACTTGCGTATATCTGGCCGCAAGTCGCACAAATCTATGCATCCCGAAACTTATCACACCATCAGAAAAAAGCTAACCAAAAGGAAAATAACTATTCGTGTAAAAACAAGGAAATTGGGAATTTTCTTACGTAGCCCAAACCCTCAAGGGATTGTGGTAAAGTCAACTTTTCATTTCCAAGGAAAATTTTTCGTAGTTCTTGGGAAATATTTCTCGACCTAGGTGTAGCTCTTTCGTAGAGGAAACAAATAGGTGCGTAGGTTTCAAAATCGTTATCCAATTGTAGTCTTAAAGTGTCATTCTCAAGAACACCTTAAATTCAAAGTAAGTTTTAAAAACATTTAGTTGGCTATATTAATTTTAAATAAAACATAAAAATAGCCAACCTATAGCTGGTCCCACGAATTCATCTTTCGTTATTCCTGCTATCACGGGAATTTGCATAAATCTACCTTCTTGGTATGATTTAACAGGATCTTCAACCAAAAATCTTTCCTGACCAAAATTTGGTTCAATAACTGGCGACCACAAGATAATTGGTTGACCTGAACCAAATTCAAACATAGAACCAACAGTATTCACAAAATCAATCATCGATTTCTAAGGAAATGGTGGTTAAAATGAATGGACAATAAATCTCTATTATAGGAAAATAATACTTCTTTCAAACATTGCACTGTCTCTGTTGTATTTTGTTTAGGACAGTTGAGCAACTGGGCTTGCTTTTGGGCTAATTCTTTTTGGTCAACAGGAATCTGAAATTGGGACACGGCCGAACCACTCATCACAATCGCCCTATGGAATAAATTCTTAGACATCGGCGACACCATATGCAAAGTGACACTCATTGCTCCAGCACTATATCCCATTAGGGTCACTGATTCGGGATTGCCCCCAAATCGATTAATATGTTTCTGGACCCACTTCAACACAAGTACTTGATCTTTAAGTCCTGCATTACCTGGAGCGTCTTTTGTTCCAGTAGCTAGGTTTTCTAGCTGGACAATCTATAATTTGCAGTCACAAGGACAATGTCACGATCCATTAACAATTGTGGCCCAGCAAAGTTTTTACTCTGTCCAGAAACGGAATAATAGCCTCCAGGATGAAAGTAAATTATCACTGGTTTCTTCGTCTCAGATTCCGTAATTGTTTTAGTATACACATTAAGACGTAGACAATCTTCAGATATATCAGAAATATTTCTACGTCGTTGGGGACACATTGGGCCATCATCGGTCGCATCAAAAATATCTGACCATTTTTCTATTGGTGCAGGGGCTACAAACCGCAATTCCCCAACAGGGGGTTTCGCGTACCGGATTCCCCGGAAAGCATAGAATCTATTTCCTAGTCTTGTGGTCAAAGTGGTCCCACGAATACGGCCTAATTCAGTCGTCACTACGGTATCTTCTTCCCCGGCTACCGACATTTCACCGATAAAGCCTAGAAACAAGACCGCCGTCGTCGTCGCTAGTGAAACTATCATATCGATTGTTTGCGCGAACCAGAAACTCAACTCTGAAGAGCTTTTGTTGTCCAATTTCTTATTTATACCCATAACGGGGTATTCTAGAGAGTCTTGGAACATTGCTCTGAGCAGATAAGACATGCACTTAAGACGTTGGGACGTCGTATTTCTTAGTATTAGAGATATTCTTAGTAATTCCCCCAAGTACAAGGTGAGTGGTTTTTCTAAGCGCTTTGAAGTCTAACGCCGTAGATAGACTTGATTGATTGTATCCAGAGCAGCGTTCTGAGAAAAAATTTTAAAATTGCCTTTATTATGTGACAGTTTTATTAATTATGTGCATTCGTGGAAGTTTTGCAGACAAGGTTTTGTGTTGTTTATTACTGCCGTTGTATAATCAGGAAAAAAAGTATAAGGTTATAGAATTTTTAAACCTCTAAATAACTTTTTTTCACCATGTTTATTGTTAGTTGTGACTTACGGCGAGTTTAAGCAATTATAGTAAATAAAAACAAAATAACTCTTGTCTGGAAATCACTGGAAGATATAATAACTTATTCAGATTTATAATTCTGATCTCAGGTCTTATTTTTTAAAAAATCATAAGCCAGTAATTAAAAAACTTTGTAAAACATGAGAGAGAATATATATAGGTATATAGAGAATATAGTGTCTTTTTCTGATAAAACAAAATTTCGGAAAACATGCCTTGAAATGTAAGCAAGTCTTTCGAGAAATGTAAAGAAAATAGCAATAATTTTTCGATATTTTTAAGCCTATTTTAAACAGGCTATTGAAAAAAAAAATAGGAAATGGTGTACTCACCCTGTATGAGCAAACGCTTCATGCATTCTCGTCAATCTCTGGACAGTGAGATACTCAGGATAATCCTTAGTAAATGTAGGTGCTATGAAGAGTCCAGTGAATAGATACAAAAGATCATCATGGTGCACAACACCCACAGTTGTATTATCCGGATTGGTGTAATAACTCCATCTTCCCTGGTATGAGAATCGATAATAGTAGACTTTGGTGTATCTGGCAGCCAAATGAACAAATCTATGCACACTAAAACCAATTAGGGCATCAGAAAAGAGCTGTAGATTAAATAATTTATGACGTTTTTGGAAAACATCGATGGATATTAATATTTATACCTTGCCTAATCCCTGTAGAGACCTATCATAAGACAATGCTGAGTCTCCAAGGTATTCTTTTCGTAAAGTAACACTTATATCGTTTACATTAGGATTATCTGCATCATATTGCAAATATATAGGTGCAAGTTCGTTCCAATTTTTATCGAATTCTTCTCGGAAGGTGTCATTTCCTAGAGCGTCTATTATAAAAACATTTTATTATGGGGAATAAAATTAGGGGAGGAATCACATACCGTACGAAATTCTAATGAATTCGTCTTTAGTTATACCAGAAATCACGGGGATCCTCATAAATCGACCTTCTTGAAATACTTTAGTTGGATCTTCAACAAGGAATCTTTCTTGTCCGAAATCGGGTTCTATCACAGGTTTAAACAATAGGACGGGTAGAAAACCTATTCGAAACATTCCTCTCAGTGAATTAGCATAATCTTCATAGGGTTTCTGCAATTTCAATTAGAAAAAAAAATACAATATGTTTAGAAAGTGATTCAAGTGGTGTTCCTTACAGTCCTTAGACAATCGACCATTTCGGGAATATTGCTATCAGTGCAATTCAAAAGACGGGCTTGCCTCCGTGCCAAGGACAATTGTTCAGAAGGCACCCTCCATTGAGACAAGCCTGAGGCACTCATTACAATCGCTTTATGGAATAGACCCTTCGACATCGGCGAAGTCATATGTAAGGTAATACTAAGAGCACCGGCACTATATCCCATAACAGTCACATTGTCGGGATCACCTCCAAAACGAGTTATTTCCTTTTGAATCCACTTTAAAGCCATAACCTGATCCTTTAATCCAGCATTGCCTGGTGCTTCACGAGTACCAGTTGCTAAGAATCCCAAGGTGCCCAATCGATAATTTATAGTCACCAGAACAATATCTCTATCCATCATATATTCTGGACCTGCGAAGAACTTGCTATGTCCAGACATCGCATAGAAACCTCCAGGATGCCAGTAAACATACACCGGTTTTCTAATATTCGATTTGGATTCCGATGGTAATTCATGGGTATAAACATTCAACCTTAGGCAATCTTCGTGATAAACGGAACTGTTGCTCCAAATCTGTGGGCATATTGGACCATCTTCAGTTGCATCGAAAACATCGTTCCATGGTTCAATGGGACGGGGATCTTTAAACCGGAGAGGTCCAACTGGTGGCTGGGCATATCTTACACCGCGAAACGCGTAGAAATCTCTGTTTGACACAGTTTTAAGAATATTACCACGTATTTTTCCCACTCCTGTGGTTACAACAACACCATCCGAATTTTCTTTAGCAAACACTAAAATACCCAGAAAGCAGACAACAGTCAACGAAATCGGGAAGCACCACATTTTTACCTCAGCTCAGCGAACTGTTAGACTACTCGGATCCGCCGCCTTATTTATAGTCTAGTGGCACCAGCTTGATAGTATCTGTTATGTCACATATTATTAATTGGAATCGACCAGAGTCAACCTTACGGGACGTGCTTGTTCCCAATGTTGCCCCCGTTTAGTCATGAAAACCCCCCATCTCGTGATTTTGTAATTGCCCAGAGAGTTTTCTTATTTTTATTCTTGAATCATTTCACGAGAGTGACTAGAGTAGGCAGAACTGGTGTTTTCTTGTTCTTTACTGAGAACTTGTAGAAGATGCGAAGTATTCTATTTTTAGTGGGTTCATTGGTCCATCAGAGCAATACAACTCAACAGGTGTTGCTTTTGGTTTAATGAACCATTTCTTACTTTCCCTAACCACATTCTTAAGTTGAGGAACAGGTAATTTTAATTTTTTTTATAATATTTAATATACAATTTTTACAAACAATTTTTACATGTTTACAAACTTCACCTTTATGCATTCTTATCTCCAATTTCTGAACTTTCTTATCTTTTTAAGACAATTTAAATAACTTTAAGCTTTTCTTAAGAAATTTAATTTGCTTGTTTTGTTGTATTAATTAAGAAGTACAATTATTGCTTTCCCCTTCAACTGGCATTTACATTTTATGGAAACACTTCTTAGAAATTAGTACAAGAAAAATGCAGTGGATTTTCCAAGTACATTTTTACGAAGTGTTAAGATTACGATTTTTGAATTTGTATAGGTTACACGATTGCTTCTGTTTCTATGCCATAGTATTCTGTTGCTTCTAGAGCAAGGCAATAAAATGAAAATATTTTTCAATTAGAATTGTTTTATTACATTACTCAAGGTTGAAAATTTATGTAAGAAATAATAAATCAAATAAATTGATTAATTAACTAAACATTTTTTATTTATTTAAATTTACTTTAAATTCGTAAAATCTATTTTTATTAAACAGAATTTTTAATTGTGAATTTTAATTGAGATAGCAGTGCGTTTGGATTAAAGGGCTAAAGGGTTTATTATTATTTTCAAGTCCTAATATAAGAAGAATTTTTTAAATAATTCATAAATATTAGAACGCATTTCCCTTAAATGTTATTAAAAATAATACGAATATCCTACATTTTATAATTCCTCAAAAATGATAAAGCCTTAGGTCAGCAGTCTCATCCTAACATGGTCAAGCAGCCATTGGGACTCCATCAATTGAGAAGTCCAGAAATCGCCTTTGGGTCAGGCGAGTGGTATTCCCAATCATCTTGGTGGTTGCGGGGTCATCAAATTTTTCCGATCTTATTGTTGCCGAGACCCGTGCACCTTGTACAGATCGCCAGCTCAAATATGTTTTATTTATGTCCTCCTAGATCTTCACCGTTCCAGGCAATAGCCGTTCGATGGTGCCCCACCGCGCCGTCGGTACTACAGTCATCATATCTTCAATTCTTCACACCTATGGTCGCGAGTGTGCCGCAATTCAGTTACAAATTCTACAAGAGGACTACGTCAAGTTATCTGTTCAAAGGTTTAGCGGGCGCAGGTTGCCGCGTCAAGTATACCTTCTCTCGCGGTATAAGATTATAATAAAATGCGAAATTATTGAAAATAGTGGACAACAACGCGCATACCTGCCGCGCGTGTACGCTCCTCTTTTGGAACTGATAGCGTTTTAACGTATCGTTCCTCTCTTTTTTTTTATTATTTTTACTATTTTTACGACTCGTAGGTGCCCATAAATGTTGTTCGTTTGCAGTGTCAGATTGGAATCAGTCAATAGTCTAGCTGTTGGAAGCACTAGGATGGAATTGGATATGTGGTTACGTGGCGGTTTATTGGCTTCTCTATATCTCCCATGTCTATCCGGCATTATTGTTGGCTGGCATTCCCAGGAATTTTTGCGCAATAGCAGCCCCGCTGGACAGGAGACGATTGAGTTGTCCAGATGAGCCAGAGGTTGTGAGATATGGATGTGGACATGGTCCAAGAAATTTTCCATATAGATGCACCTTTAGCGATTGGAACATAGCTTGCCCCCACACCATTGGCCTTCTGTCTATTTCTTTGTTTACTACACTGGTCAGCTAGTCTCTTAGTTTTTGTGTGAAGTCCGATAGATTGATAGAAAAATAAATAAATTTACATTAATATTAGAAATAAATAGTTTGCAACTTTTGATGTTCAGTCTTTTTTCTTACTAATTTTCGCTAGATATTTTCACAAAATTCATCTTCTATTTTTCCCCCTAAAAATTTTCAAGGGGGGTTAGGAGATAAATTAATAAAAGTAATCAAGTCAATTTTTAGGAGATTCGATTCGGTAATAAAACTGGTCCAACCCTTCAATACAACTTATTAGGGATAGTACCCTTCCCCTCTGTGGAAATTTTAAGCTCGTAAATTGCAATTTTGCAGTTTTAAGCGCTTGACAAAATCCGGAAATATCGTCAGCCTTGTAAACATCAGTCGTAATATACTCTATACCTTCCGGACACCCATTCTCCCGTTCTAGGGCATTAATTTCTAAAAAAGGACTAACGCTCGCAATGCACGTTTTAAAACGCATACCTTTTTGTTAACTTTTGAATTTCACACCATTAACGCGAATTAGGGAAGAATGGATTCTTTGACGAGCCATTAAATTTGAAACAACCTTCCGCGGGATCGAAGGCGGATGATTTTGATTTATGATATTGTCGGGCGGTTTTGAACGCGCACCAACCGTATAATAATTATAAAATAAAAACCGAATCAGAATCGCGTGAGAAAACCTTTCGACAAAATTTTACTTTTTCCACTCGAACCCGACAAACGGAGCTGTATGAAACCCTTCACTATCCCTCGGGTGAATCGAAGTGAAAACTCACAAGATGTCCACTTATAAATGGAAACATATTGAGCACAATGGTGCGGCGACAAGTAGCATATTGTAGTGCTGCCATTCGATGATCCCCAGGGAAGCCCTGGTTAGCCGACGACCTCAATCGCCGACTATTGTTGGTTATAGCATGTAAATGTCCTCTTGAGACCCCGGCTCAACAATTTCGACTGCTATCGGGATCGGCAAATGGTTGCCACGACAGTTTTATCGAGGGATACCATACGCCGAAAGAACCCTTTGGAAAGAGAATTTTTTTCGTTTGAATTTTTGCGAATTTTGTCCCGAAAGTAACTTCCTGTGCGGATGAACGATGGTTGCAATCAAGAAGGTGGTGGTCGCTCGTTTAAGAGGGTACCAAGTACCTACCAGCAGGAGTTAACCAATATTGAAGACGAGTAGCATCCCACCCACTGGTTTGGATTTCTAATTAATTTTTTAGTTTATTCTAAAGAAATTTCTAGAGCATATTTTGTGATTTTAATATTTATTGTGCACTTTTCCGATCATTTCCAATCATATTAGCGACATAGTAATAGTAGTTCAAAAAACTGCGTAGACAAAGTACACAATTACAAAAAATAAATAAAAAATAAAGTGTGCTCAGTCAGAACATTATAAACTTAATTTTTTTAAATTGTCTTTTGTAAACCAATAAAACAATTCCCAATTTTCTATAAACAAAGCTAAAAATTGTATTTTATATGTAAAATTTTCCAGTCTTAAATTAATTAAAGGCTAAATTTATTTTTAAAAAAAAAATTTTCTGAACAGCTTTTTTAATAAATAGAATGACTCTTTATTATTATTATTTTTTCATAACAAGGAGTAGAATTTATAAAATAAAACAAGTATATTAAAACTGGTTACCACAAATCCCAAAATAATATAGACTAATGAAACTCTAAACTATCTGCACACTCGTCTATTATCTCGCCGCAATCAAAACAGTCAGGGAATTTTTCAAAAATCTACCATAAGCATTATTTTTATTGCAGTAGCTATGAGATCCTGTAAAACCCCCAATGATAACAATAAAATTCGTTACATTGCAAAAACCAAAGAAATTGCATCGAATTCGGAGAGGGGTGAAATTGTGATTTATTGCCGCAAAAAAGCATCAAAAGTCGATGGGCTCGACAAAAATCTCACCCCCTGTACAAAGTAAAGGGCATATGTTTTTGGTGCCCCTGTAGTATAACTAGAGGGGTCGGACGTTGCCATAATGCAGATATTAGGGCTACTCGAGAAGTTTTTAAGGGTTCAGATTTTTATTTATGATTTTTAATGCCGTCAACTCCTGTTCCGCCCTCATTAAGGTTCATCTATGGAAACTTCTTCTTCTTCTTCTGGTTCCTGGCTGGTGGAAGAGATTCATTCGTTTGCGCCTTTGTTGCTGAGGGTGTGTATATGGGACATCAATAACCTTATTTGACAACAAAGTGTCGTATTGCCCCTAATAGAGGGTGACGGGGCTAGAAAATTGACGTATGTTTTTTCTAATCACTTCTATGCTTCTCGATGATGAAACAATCATAGGGCGGTAGAGGAGCACTACCTTGGCATGATTTTCAAGGACGTGAGAACGGTCTTTTCATATACATTTCACGTATTTTAAAATTTTTTCATTATAGTAGTAAAAAATACAATATTTTATAAATCGAAACAGAGAACCTGATTTCAGTCTCTCAATAGAAAACAAATTCTCTTGAGTGCAGTAAGTTTTCCTTTCGAATAAACCTTTAATTTTAATAAAATGCAATATGCCTCCCGCCATCCGTGAATATTATCATATTGTTGATGCTGTCGAACTTGTGACGAATCATGTGAACTGAATTTTTTCAGTCCACTCACGGGCTGGACCTGGCGGGTTCCTTTGCTTTGTTGTTTTCTGCCCGCATAATCAAATGATCTGAAAATTTATTTACTGCCACCCCAACGACCAGCCCGACCGAGCAATTGAAACCTCGACAAGAAAAATCAGCTAAAACCGAATTAAGGGCCATTGGAATGGGCTAGGATACAGCAGTACAGTACAGGGCTGTATTGAGCAGTGTATTGTCCTATCCCAAAACCATTTTCATTATCTTCCACAAAATGAACAATAATTCGGCCAGAACACCGTTGTTGTTGTTGTTGTTATTTTCCCAGCAGATGAAAGTGTTAATGTGTTTTGAATAAAATCAATCGTCATCACGTTGAGTACATATATTTATGTAAATTTTAATAGTGTTTTTGAATTCTGTCTTTATTTACTTACCCTTTTAAATCTTATTTGTTTTTATCCTTTTAATTTTATACTTTAATATTTTTCAACTAATTTTTCGTTCAATTCTGTCAACTTTTTTCAAAATTATATTTTTTTTTCTGTCCTAATTATTTTTCCGTGCATTTCAAATTTTATCTTTTCTATTTATCTTCTTATTTTTTCCATCTAATTTTATTCCTTCCTTTTCCAATTTCCTAACATTTCTCACAGTAAAAGCAAAAAACTTGAATCCTATGATATAATTTTATATATTTAAAATGCGTAATTATTTTTTCAAAGTTTACTGAAAACTACTTTAACCAGAATGTAAAATCCTAGTGTAATCATGTATGAGCTTGCATTTAAATAAAATTTCAAAATATGTCCCTCATATCTATTACAAAATTTTCCACTATCGTCATCTTAAGGACTTCCGCAGATCGAAGTATCGATATAACAAAAGTAACAATAGAAAAACGTACAGCTCTTAAGGTTTCCCAACAATATTACTTTGGACAAAAGAATATGTAATACAAAACCGCTCAAGACCTGCATCCCTTTGCAGACATTTTTCTTATAGGGACCTACAATAAAAAGGAACTACTATACTGTCGCGGATTGGTTTCTTAAGTGGCTCAAATTTTCTTTGTTTCATTCATCGTCCGCTGCACGATCTGTAAAGACCTCCTTGTGAATGGATACACATGAAGAGATTACAGTGGCTACGTCCCATTCAATTCTTCACACAAGCAGATTGTCGTCAGCTTAATTTTTTTGGTCCTATGCAAATTTTACGCAAAGTAAACTCAGAAGAGCTCTTAGAAATTGCGTTTCATCCCTTTGATATTTTTTCAAATGATGCAGAATAGCCACCGTGTAAAATGCCTCAAGCTATAAATTTGCGAAAAATTGCAATTTTGTATAAAATCCCTTTTTCTAAAAATCGTGTTCTTTAAATATGCTATACTAGAAACCAAAGGGTATCTTCTAAGTATTTGTTCTAACTTATTCCTATTGTGTATAGAATTAAATCTATTATTTATTTTTATTTATTCTTATTTAATAGCCCTTATTTGATTCAATTTCAAAATTCAAATAAGCAATTTCTATGATTTTTTTTTTAAATTTAAAAACCAAATTTTTTCAATAATTTGCGGTTTTCATTAAAAATAAATACAACTAAAATCAAAAAGTAAAAATAAGGATCAATATTTTTTCCATTCACGTACTTAATTAAGTAATTCTAACTTTCAGAAAAAAATAAGTATAAACACAGTGGAGAAATAGCTTGTGTCGTCTTATATGACTCAATTTACTCAATATTAACGATGAAATTATTCAAATGTTTTTTTTTCCCTAGAAAAAAGAGCATATGATTTTATCCATTTCGATGTTGTTTTTCACGTCACGAAAAAACACAAGCCCTTCAAGGCGTCACATCACATTTATCACCGCGACATGTCATAATAGAAATATACGGTCAGGGAGATTATATTTAGCAATTTCTATGTATAAAAAAAAAGATCCTCTGCAGCCCTTTTAATTTATCAAAAAAAAAAAAAAAGAAGTCCAAAGGGGCACAAAGGCAGATGCACAACATTGTTTTAATCGAGCTATTTAACACTGGTAGATTTCGTTTCCCATAATAAACTAAACTAGCCAAACTATTCTCAAATAGCATTTCCGGCTGATTAACGAAAAGTCATAATTTCTTGGAGATTCCCTCTGCAGGGCACACACCTGATAGCGTCCGGGCAAGAGGGATTTTCTCACAATTTTCAAGGAAAGCGAAATCGTGTCCGTATCAACCCGCAAATGTAGGGATAACAGGAATATAACGATATATATCGGCTTAATTAACTCTAGAACTTCATTTAACGGATTTACTTCACGCAATTAAAGCCGCATCCCTGCGGATAGGTCTACGAACTTGGGGAAAAAGGGAAGATCCTTCGGGAAAGATAAGGACAAGCACAATTCTAAGGGCTAAACAATGACCGGAGGAGTCATTCAGTATTTTTGAACATTTTAGAAAAATTCCCAAAACTGGATAGACTTGCATTTTATGTTATCCTGTGGTGAGTCAACTGATTTCCGACCGATAAGGATTTTCTTTTCATTAGTCCTAGTCCTTTGTCCCTTTGAAAGGACAACAATCGAAGGTTTTCAGTGAAAGTGTTCTCGACGGTTTTTAGTAACTCACCTAATCCTTTTCAAGTAGCCTAAACAAGATAATCCTCTTCATATTATTTTGCATCTTTTTGAGTCTAAATTTTTTTATAAAAAGGATTAAAAATAAAAGTAAAAATTTAGCTTAAAAATATCAAGCGAAAAAAAAAATTGTTTCTCAGCAGTAGTTCGGCGACTTATTCGACGCGCCAGTGGTGGGCTAAATTTCAGTACAGCCCGCATTTCGCGCCCGGGATTTCGATATAAATTCAGGATCAAGACTAGGATTCGGTATAGGGCTCCCACGACGGGATCTGAAAGGCTCTTCTGGACTCTGAATGCAAATCCTTGGGCTGGGTTGCACGACAGACAATTGGTCTGGCTGGTCTGGGTCTAGTGGAAGAACGGGAACCAGGAGAGCAGGGAAAAACTGTTGCACTTCCACCCGCAGATTGTAAAGTGTGGGAAAACCGGAGGATGTTTTTTTGCCATCTAATTCAATCAGGACATAATGAGATCAATTGACGAGTTCATTTAACCACTCCTAGTGATTGTGTGAAGCTGCTTTTGATGTTTTTCCTGCTCTTCCCGTTAGGCAGACTAGAGGGTGTTTTTTGTTGTTTTGAGTATTTTTTAAGTGTTTCCTGTCTTATTGTCGTAAAAATGCTTTAATATTGGAAACAATAGTATTCCTTTCCAAAGGCGAAGATGTTTTTCTAATAACTAGCAATATAAGTTATCATACATTATAAACAAAAATCAGTTTCAAACAGTGATGAAACTGAAACCCTTGAAATGGTGATCAAGTTGTGCTATAACAGATCCACCTAACCAGTTTTTGTAACTGAAAACTAAATAGATTTCATAAAACCCAATAATAATGTAAAAAAAAAACATGAAAGTTCTCTGAAATACCCAGAAGAAGCTAGAACCCCTGTAGGAGAAAATTAGAAAGTAAAAACCAAATTAGAAGATCAATAAAAATCAGAAGCAATAATAGACCATTAAAAACGCACCGCCCTTTACCGCCTTAAGATCGTTTGACCATTACACAATTTTTTGTATAGATATAAGAAAAGTAATGCGGGCAATTGTGTTAAGAACTGGGAGTTTCCTCCTAAGTAGGTAATTGATTCGTTAAATTGTGTCACACATTGTTTTTCTTCGTAAACCGTCTTTATACATCGCCGTCCCGCCACGGAATCCGCTAGCCTAGGTCAAGGAGTATCGGTGAAATTAATCAGAAAATAAGGCGGCTGGCTAATTAGCCAAACTGTCGGCGGGGCGTACCGCCCATTGTTAAACTACTTTGGCTGGCTTTGATTTGCGGCCCACAGTCATGCTGGGCGTCTTAATTTATTCTTGAGGTGCCCCTCAAGATGTTGCAGCATTTACCTGGAGATTTGTGTAGACACCGAAGTAACCTCTCTAACAGTAGTCTCTATAGCGGTAAAAGACCTTAATGAGCTAATGATCGGTTGCCTGACTAGAGTTATACCGTGCACAAAAGGATGAATAATAATTAATTGATAAGTTTTCGCCGCATTCCAGGTATCATCATTCAGGTATGGTTTACCTCGTTTGTGCTGTGTCTTGCCGTGCGGCTCAGGGGAGGTAATGGCACGCGCTGTGCCATACCTGAAGATGATAGGCGTCCCTCGGCGGTGGAATTATAAAGCGAGGATATACAGCCCAGGTATCGGAAGGTGAGGAAGTGCGCCGTGTTTTAATGATAATCGGCGCACGCAATGAATGTGAATTGCATTTTTCACCCTTGTGCTATGATAGTAACGCTATTGTGCGCCAATATCACCTTTGTGCTATTTGTTATTTGGCCGTCATGCGCGTGCTAAACCACTTATGCTATGGCACCCTGGATGTAGACTGTAATATATGTGGACGTGCTATCTATGGGCTTTGAACTACAACGAAGAAGACAATTCCACAATTTCTGATATGAAAAATGGTTTAGGGTTAAAGAAGCGCATTTTGAAAAGGAAAATAAAAATAGAATGGCATAAATGACCATGTTTATTGCTGTACTCCACCATTTCGAAAAACATTCGACCTTATATTTCCCTGAAATTACAAAAAGTAATTAATTTTTTCAATTCTTTAGTAAAAGATCTTCAATTTTTTAATAAATATATATAATATATATAATAGTACAGATTACGAAAAATTGTTATTGCTAATTAAATTAACCAATTACTTAAAAGAAATTCAATATCTCTAAATAAAAGATTGATTCCTTTGAAATAATTATTTTAATCAATTATTAATTATAATTCTCTTAATAGAAGTAAATTTTCTTAAAATGAAATATTAAGAAACCGAAAGGATCAATTGCCAATTATAGTTCTAGATGTAATTAAATTCTTGATTACAATGCGTAAGTACGAATTCTAAAGGTCTATCTAGTGAAAAAGCATACCTATATAACTTTGTTAAATATTTCTTAAATTTAATTTCGATACTATTTTAGAAAAAAATCTATTCAGAATTAGAAATTTTCCTGGAATGTTTTTCAATATTCCAATTTACGATATTTTGGATCTATTTTTCTTCGAATCTTATTTTTTGAAAACGGATTGTAGAAGTACTAGTCCTAATACACTAAATTGAATCTAATTAAGTGCAATAAGCGTCAATTGACAGGAAAAACACATATACCAAAATCCAAGTGTTTTCAAAGTCGGTAGGGAACAGAAATAGGATTTGATTGTGATTCACTTTGTTATAAAAACTCGGCCGGACTGGAGGGAACCTTTTGTCCCGAGGGTAATATCAGCGATAGAATACTTCTCTACTTCAATTAATTTCAATTAAGCCGCTGCCGAAGCTCCCCTACTCCCGAGCTGCACTAGGACTGCATGAACTTATCACTTTTTTTTGTATGCTTATTTTTTTCTTTTCCGACAGGGAAAAACTTAGAACGACGATGCATTTACCAATTAAGGAACAGTTCCCTTTCTCACTTGGTCGACTGTTATGACTCTTTGGTGCTATTGTTGCCCCCCTGTGCAGACTATACTTTAAATATATAACACTGCTGCTTAAATTGGTGAAGGGCATGGAAAATCGTATGCAAGGGCTGTTAATTGATCTTTCTCGTGAAACTATCATTTAAGATAGCGCCGAGTTTTATATAAACTTAATTAACGTGTATTTGGTATTCCTTCTAATACAATGAAATCAACCGATTGCTTCTTATGAGTTCGCATGGACATTTTAAAAAACAAAACAGTATTGAGTTTTAAAAAATAATTTAACATTGTATAATTAAATAAAAAGAGGCTGCAAAGTTTAGTATGTTCTAAGTTTTCAACTTTTTCTGCTTGGTTTTTCTCTTCTCTTTTTCACGAGATGGGTAGTTTTCTAAACAAAAGGATCAAAGCGTACTTAAAAGCCATGGATGCGATAAGCGCGACTTGATAGGCTAAACCACAGATTATCCCAAAAAAGCCGAAACGACTTTTGAGACCGACAGAAACGTCTAAAACATAACAGCGCATGTTGATCGCATGTATGAGCACGCAATAATTCGGTTGCCGCCGCCGTGCCACAGCACACATGTGCCTCTGCATGTGGAAGCTGCGGATTTTCAAATTAGTTTTGAAGATTTTATCAGGCAGCATGTCGTCATACGCACAAAAGCTGCCGCAACCTTTGTTTTCGGCTGTTCCTACACCGCCACAATTGGCTCCGGTTTAATCACAATGCAAACAACAATGCGAGCTCAAAGCAACCTCCAACAGCAAAAGGCAATCGTTGTCTCATCCTCCTTCGCCAGTGGCGGACACACGTTGGTTCCCTAATTTGGCTGATTGTCTAAAAGCACTTCAGAGGATGATTCCCAAACCAGACCCGGCCAGGGATATACCAGAACGTACAAAACACCCCAAAAGTCCAAACATTCATCCCCGACGAGATGAACTGAGCTGATACCCCAAAATGACGACGGGCGTAACACCATCGATTTGACCCCGTGTGTGTCGCCGTTTCAACAGGATAACGCGCCCTATCCCATCTCTCAGGGGTGGCCAGCTCCCTAGCATATTTAGCTGATACTGGCACTAGTCATTTGATGAGCTGTTTAGCATCTGCCTTCCCATCAAAATCTGAAAAAAAGTGAAAATAACTTTTGGGAAATTTCCTCAATCACACTTTTCGAGTAGTTCGATGAATTGACCATGGGTGATTGATCACCCGATCAACGATCGCTGAATATTCCCTAAGCAGCAGCTAGCGAAAATGCGAAAATCTGGAAATTCAGCAATAATAGGCTTGATGAGCTCTCCGTGAAATGTAGGGATTCAAAAGGACTTAAGTAGGAATTTTGTATATTCTTCCATTTTTCCAAAAAAATATGCATGCAGATGTGGAATTTGTGATTTAAATTCAATCAAAACCTTTCTACAAAAAACCTGCATCCCAAATTCTTAGCATGAATATAAAATATTTAAAAAAATATTTAGCTCTTTTCTATACTTCTGCAAAATATATCTATAATATTAATTATCAACAAAATATGCATCATATTCAAGATTTAGCTCTCAAACAATAAACAAATGTTTTGTTGTTTAAAAATAAAGTTCTTTAGCAGGAATTCACCTGGGTTTTCGAAGGGTCAAAACCGCAATAAGGCGACGAAGTCACTAGACCCTTGGCAGCCAAAGGATTATACAAAGTTATTCAAAGAAGGTGAGCAAACACGCCCATATGGTCCTTAAAGCACCCCGTCTTTGCGGCTGCTGGAAGAAGTCAAGAAGTTTGAGGTTTCTCACCTTTAACGTGGCTTTCTGGGAAGTCAAAGAGGTTTTTAATTCCTGCATACTTTTAACATAATATTTCTAGAAAAAATTAAGATTTTCATGAGCTATACATTTATGTTTATTATGTTTAAAAAACTAAAACGCGAATTTTAGTGCAATACGGAAAATCTCATAATTATTTTATTTACATAAAATAATTCTACCACTTTGTGATTTTTCTTTTTACATTTAAAATATGAGGAGCTTCATATTTATTTTCAAACGTTGAGGAAAAATACCCAACAGTAGTGCTTTTGAAGAACTTCCCATTCTGAAAAACCGACATTGAAAAATCGTCAAAGTTCAGGTCGTTTAAAATACGATAATATTCCTTTTTTGTGATTTTTTTTTTCTTTTTGATTTAACCAACGGTACACAATTAAGCCCCATTCAACCCTCTCATTTAAAAGCCTATAGTATTTTTCACCCAAATAGTGATATACGATAAAATCTTTTTCGTTATAAGAAATTACAGCTTTCATTAAGATTCCCATTGTAACAAAGGTGGCAAAATCTTTACCCTTCTTCGAGTTTCTTCCAAGATCCGGAAGATAGAGACATCATTGCTATAGAAGTTCCTCATTCTCCATGGTACCTCAAAAGCCGTCCTTGCTGCGCTTGAAAAAAAAAAAAACTGCTGCACCCCTTGCCGAAGGAGCAACACCTCAGGCGCGATCTTGATAAGTCAATCTTAACGGAAATGCTTTGAGATAGTCGCTAGACGCAAAGAAGAGATCAGTGCGCCGATTACAATGTATTCGGTTTGATTTTTCGCACAATGTCCCGGACAATGGGACTTTTGTCCCCGAGGTGTTTATCGCCGTCACCTTGATGTGATTCTCGGGTGGTGGTACCGGTCGGGCGTAAACCCTTAATTTATGCCCCTGCATGACCCCTAGGCGTGTGAGAAAACTTCCAGTTCAAAAATTAGAATAGTCTAATTCTAATTTTACGTGGTGCCGTCATCGTCGCTTTCACAAATACAATTTTCATCGACGTAAATGGTGTCATAAATTTGAGACGAATCCTTTTGTCCTTTTCTGTGGTGGCTCGTAAATTTTGAGTCCTATACTCAAAATCTAAATAGTTTCGATTTGATTCTGTTGTTGCGGTTAAATTTACGATTTGTTTGAAAATCAGGACTCATTCAGATGCCACTCCTGTTCTAATTGGCCTGGAATTGAAGGAACAAAGATTATGGTGGTGTTTAAAATGCAAAGTGCCTTTCATCATATCCCACATGAATTAAACGTATCACTTCGAATCCCTTCTAATTTTATTAAGTATATTTTACTTTTAATATAAAAGTAGGCATGTCTAAAACTAACAAATAAAAAAATGAGATTGTTAAACATTTTATTAGGAGGAAAGCACTATCCCTTTTAAGAATAGTTTTTAGTAGTATTATTTAAAGGAAAGTAGTGATTACACAGAATTATTTATTTCTTTTCAATTCAGAATTATTTATTTTTTTTCAATTTAGTTTTATATTTATAATTAGAATTAAAACAATTTTCCGACTTCATACTATTTTAACACACATATATATAAATTATCATTGTGAAATAAATTAATCTATTTTTTAAAACATAATAAAATAAACATTTGTCTCATGTAAACTTGAAAAGTTAATTGAAATAAAGTAATTAATATTTTTATATTTAATGCATTAACCATTTTTGAAACTTGAAACTTTAAGTAATTAAAAAAATATTTATAAAATTTTTACAAAGAAAACCTGGGAAAATAACATGAAATCAAAAACTTTCAATCCCCAGGAAATAGTAACTATTTTCATTCCTCAGAATAAAATTCCTGCCACAATTGTCGACACAACTAAAAGAAAATGAAAAACAAATAAAAAATAAAAGGAAATATAAAGTAGAAATCTTTCCGCTCCCTGTCACCCACAAAAGGAGAAAATTCATTCCACTGGATGGATGACAAATGTCTCCATCAAATATTTACATAGCCATAGGCCCCATAGGAGCCTCCGGAGTCGTTGGAGGCTCAAAAGAGCGCGTCCTCTCTACAATACTCCTCCAGGGCAAATTCGACTGACAACAATTAAGAAGAAAAGTGCCAAGGGGCAAATTTGGGGAGCCAGCCGCCATTATATCGCTTTTTCCCTGTACAACACAAGAAGAAGAGTAGAATAGTCGTCTCTAATTATATATTATATTTCCACATACAACAAGTCTCACATCGTTATGAACTTGTAAGGTTTTTATAGTTGGTTGGTAGTCAAACTATTCCCGCAGGTAAACCTCTTACAGTCAGCCACTAAAAAACACATCCCATCTAATCGTGTCAACTCACCTGCCCTCCAGCAGTGGTTTGATCATTTGCGTTAATTAGAAATACATTTATAAAAAAAATACCCGAGAAGTTTTATCCAACCAATAGGATGACTTCTAGAGAGAGTATATAGGGAATACAAGAATGAAACCACTCGAGAAAAAAATTGTCCGGATAATCCCGAGGGAGGAGCTACACCTAGGCTATATACTCCCATCCATCATTTGATGGTGCTACTGTGTTGCTTAAAAAGAAGTCTTCAGGTAGTCGCATGTGTGTACGATAAGCGCATGTTTGAAATCATAACATGGACTAGGGATGTAAGATGTTACGGTCTAACAACCCCTTCCAAAGTCTAGAGATGGCTGTTTGCACACAGTCACAATTCTAGCATGAGCATACGACGACTGGTTTACCAGCTGTTGCAGAGGACCACGTCTACCACGTCCGTAGGTGAGGAGCCTCCTCTAGCACGGACCACAATTCAGTAGAGATTGCGCAGTCTTCGAGTTCAGACGTGTTTCGCATAGGGTTCAGAAAATAGAATTTTTTTGAAACCGCCTTTGTGACTAATATTTCGTAGTTGACTATTTTTTGTTTCTCAACTTTTCTTCTTAAATTATTTTCTGGATAATTACGTGATCAAAAATGGTTATAATGACCACGGCAGCACAACCACCTTCAGGAGCTGAAGGTCCTCCGCCGACAAAGTCTCGGGTTAATATTGACTGGGATATTAACGATACTGTGGTTCCAGTGATTAGTGATTTTGACGAGTTCTGTGAATGGGCTAATGGCCACTGTCGGTTAGTGTACGCGGCCACAAATGAGGACGCTAAGAAACACTCCTCGGGATGGGCCATGAGGAATACCAATAACCATAATGTGAACATTCTTAAAAAAAGTTGTCTCGGGGTACTACTCTGTACCGCGAAGTGCAGATTGCCGAATGGTGAACGTGTCCATTTACGTCCGGCTATCTGTGACAAGGCTAGAAGGAAACAACAAGGAAAACCTTGTCCCAATAGGTAATTTAAAACATTCTACTTACCGAAATTTAATTAGACTCAAACGTTTGTTCAAGAAAAATTAAGTGATCAATAATTTTCTGTTGTGAAACACTACAATTCAAATAAAAGGAGAATATGAGATTTAACAGAGTTTTATACACAACGATTTTAAAATAAAGAAAAAAGCATATTTTAAAATCCTTGTGTACAAAACTCTGTTAAATCTTCCGTTTTTCCTTTTATTTTTAGTTTAATCTAAGGTCACAAAAACTAATAATTAATAAATTTCACATGTGTAGAACAAGATTTCAATTTTTTGTCTATATTAACAACTCGAAAAATAACAAGTTAAAATTTTAAATAAAATAATGAAATATATAATTTAAATTATTTTCTTTTTAAGAAAAGATAACAAAAAACAAAAGTACAACATCCGAATATTGACTTAATTTTGTAAATATGGTTAAATATAGCTTAAATATTGTGTTAAAGTGTTCTATATTTAGTTAGACATTTATTTTAAGTTTTGTTTTAAAGGAATAAATATTAAAGCCAAAGCTGAAATTTATAAAATGCGAAATACGAACTATGAAATAAAACTGCAAGATTTTTCTCACATTTTCTCATGTCTCCGACATGAACAATTATTTAATTAATTCAGAAAAACCAAGAAGTAATTAGAAAAATAAGAAGTAACAGTAACGATTGTTGCATTCCCATTTGAAACAATGAGACGGGTAAGGTTCGCATACTACCTGCAAAAATATTTAATATGTATCACAATATTTTCTAAGTTAAGACAGGTGAAAATTCAAAATTTTACCTGCCACGAACACTGTTAAAATAAAAGAGAGCACTACCAGAAGTACGAAATGTACCTTCATTTTGATAACTTTAGTGATTATTTTGATTTCAGTAAGTAATTTATAATTTTCTAAATTTGTAACGCTTGAAAAATTCGAAAAACAAATGAACTAGATAAAAATATTTATCTACGTGAAATTTTCAAAATCGCAATTTTTTTCGAATAGAATAATATTTAAGCAGATGTGTTTCCGTTCAGAAAATATTTAGCACAAGTTAAGTATCTCTTTTGGATTAATATAAAGTTCGTCTTTTTCAGAAATTAATTACATTACATTTTATTACTTGATCAATATATTTCAATAAAATTTTAAAGAATAGTTTTTAGTAAAATGCCAACGAACTTTCAGTTGTTTCACCGTCGCTCCTTATTGGTTTTTTTACCACTATAAAAAATAATAGCATTAATCATACAATATTTTTAATAAAATATTAAAATAAATTTCTATAAATAGTAATTTCTAAGAGGTTTGCCGTAAAAAGATATACGTTTATAAATTTTTTTAAAACCCTGTTCGACAAACACAAAAAAATGAAACTATAAACGCCTACAAAAAAGGTAAACTAATTTTTTTCAAGTGTTTCTTATAAACTATAAGGAAATAAATTAGAAAAAAACGAGGTTTTTTAATGTTTTTTGTACATCTCTTCGTCAATCTTTTTAAAACGATTCCCATCAGGATACATCATCTGAATGGATTGTCATCCTGTTATGATTACAAGATTAAGTACGGAGTGAAGAAAACTTGGACCCTTCTTAAGATATGTGATCTGATCAGAAGTGACTGCTTTTATTCTATCAGAAATAAATCATGCATTCTTATTTGATTGATATGGATTTTATTACAAAAGATATATTTTAATCTCTATCATTGTTAGTGATGAATAAAATGATAAATTATAAATATGTAAATAACATACTTTTTACTTTTACTTTTTTCATTTTCCGTTTTTATTTGTATATTGAGAATAAAAACAACGATGAAATATAAGTGACACAGTTGTAGTTATGGGAATTATTGGGTTTCATCATTTTACTACTTACCTAACTGATGTAATATAATATTATAATATTAAACGACAACTGCCGAAGTATAATATTGTTTTTTTCTCGGCTATACTTTACTTTCTAATATGCGACTTGAATCTGAATCAAAATTTAAAAGAAATATTTATGGAAGGTGAAAAAGTGTATTCTAAACTGCATCCAATGAGCATTCAAGCAGGAGAATTCTATTCATAGAAGATTTCAAATTATGATATGTTTTTAAGAATTATTTTAACATACAAAATTATAACTTTGTAATTGCTTTTTTATATAGAAATTGTACAGGACGTCTGGAAATCCAGCCATGTCGAGGCCATTGCGGGTATCCGGTAACACATTTCTGGCGCCAGACAGGAAATGCTATATTTTTTCAGGCGAAAGGAACACATGACCATCCTAGACCAGAGGCTAAAGGTTCCAGCGAAGCTCGCCGAGCTTTAGGCGGTGGCAGACGAATGAGAAGCCTTGCAGTAATGCTTGCGCGAGATGCAGCCCTCAATACAAAACTGTGCAGTCTTCGAGCCCCAAAACGACAGTGCAGTCCTGCAAAGGCTCCTCCACTTCATAGCGAATATACACCAAATATAAAGAGGAAATGTTTGTGTCCTGAACAGAATTGCACCTGCTCCGTTGGTCGTAATAACAACAATAACAACACAAGCTATGTCTCATATCCCGAAGGAGCATTTTACACATGGACGAACAGCGGGGAAAGCTATATTCAAACAATCGCCTCCCACCAAGTCCCTCAGGACGTTCATTCCTACAGCCAATCGTACATACCACCTACCGCCATCCAAACTCCCATACCCTACAACAACCTAGAAAGTTCACAGGGATTGGGATACTACAGTCAACCAGCGAATGATACATTCTACCATCAGGGGACAAACATGGGGGGGAATCTCCATCAAGATACCAAATCGACGCATGTGCCCTCTAGCGTTCCACCAGAGACAGAATCAAACACAGCGGCGGGGGTGGAAACAAAATGGCTAATCGAACATTGTAAGTACGAAAGTTGTGACGACACCTCTAGCCTCACTAGCAGTTCCAGTATCTACGACGAATACTACTATTCAACGGCAGCCAATCAACCATTAACCGGCCAACAGGTCCAACAACAGTTCACAACATGTACAACTTATGATAGTCTCACGGGGCTTTATCAAAATTGCGACAGCGGATACACTCCGAATGGATACGATGATCCGTGTCAACAGCAAGCATCACCTACCTCCACCTACTCCTCGGACAATATCCAAACGTACGAAGGACACTACCAAATGTCGGGCAGTTCCAGTCCCGATTTCTACTACAGTAATTCTGGACGCGATAACATTTGGAACATCCAAGTTGAATCACAGGGTTACCATCAGAGCTATCAAGTGGCTCAAGAAATAGCTGGAGTATTCTAGGTTTCAGACTTAGCAACCTGATTTAATATTGTAAATATACAACCAGTACTTTACCCTGATATGTCCCCCCGCTCCTTTTGTTAATTTTGTTCATCTAGTCATGTTTGTTTTAGTTGAGATGTGACTTAAGGATCTCAGTTAGATTCTGTTCTAAAATAGGTAGATTATAGGATATCACTATCTTTTTCTAGTTTATGTTAAGATCTTGTTCTGTTGTAAGTCTAAATGATATGTGAGTTAATTAAAGATTGTATGAAAGAATTAGTTAATATTTTATTCCTCTAATCCTTCGAACACTTTTTACCTTTCAAGGAAGGAAAGTATCGAGAATCGAATTAAATCAAAAATTCTTCTACCAACCTTTGCCAAAATTCTTCTACCAACCTTTGCCAAAATTCTTTTAAGCCCATTAAAACAATAAAATTTCTGAAACAAATGTTCTTTCCATGTAAAATTTAGCATTTATAACAACACAAAACAAAAATAATACCTACTCCTCTTCAGAGTCTGTAGGAGTTGGATAATAAAACTCTAGAGGAATATCATCACCTAAATCTATTACATTCAGCAGCTCTATGTTATCATTGTAGGTTCCATCACCTACAATGCATTCTGTAGGAACAATTGGAATATCCAAGGGTCTACAACTAAGATCCATTTGAGAGTTATATCTTGAACGAAGGTTTTGAAGATTATTACCACCTACCAAATGTGGAAAACTGGAAGTTATATTTCTACTAGCTGTATCACAATCTTCGGGATTAGGATTATAAATCCGATTTAATCGATTATCATCATCTTCGTCATCTTCTTGTGGTATAATTTCTTCAATTGATCCTACATCAGGAGGTGGAATTGCTGGATTTTCAGCTAGACTCGAATTTGACTTATCGTTTTCAACATTATTATTCGATGGACCACTGGATTCAGGTTGTTGTGGAAAGTTTTTACTAGAATGTCCGCTATTCGTTTGGTTATCGTCTTCCAAATCTACAACAATTGATTGTTGATTCTCTGGGTAATCAGGATTCGCATACAAAGTTTCCAAAGAGCTTTTTTCCTTACTTGCGTTACACTGAAAACATCTAAAAATCTCTTCAGTCTGAGAACACGTGTTGGTCAATCGTCGCATCTTAGATGGTATATTACTACCTCTAATTCGTTTAACTCTCCGTTTCAAATTCCTCTTGCTTGCACTAGCTGTTTGAGGGGACACATATGATGAATTCACGAATATTACTGAACTATCTGAATCTGAATCCGGAGTATATAAATCAAGTTTTCTCAAGTTGTAATGATTTTGCCGATTTTGTCTCGGTTTTTTCGGCCGCATTGGAGCGGTAACAAAATTACGTCTGGATCTACCTCTAGGCATTTGATTTTTTTTTTAATAATATATTAATTATGAAATAAACCTGATTGGGAAATAATCTCAAGGACTAATAATTTAACTAGAATATTTTGACACAAACGTTACTTAAAACGCACTGCTCTAAGTTACTTAGATCAAGAAATAAACTCAAGTAAAGTTATATGATATTATTATTATTATTATATAAACTGCGTTACATTTTTCGAAATTATAATAAAATGAAAGTGTTACTTCACTGTTTAAATTATTTTATAACGAAATTCGCGGGTATTTAAATATAATAAGAAAGGTATTTTAAAACAAGTCTGCAATTTTAAATTTTAACATTAAGTATTTTTTGAAAAACTAGTTGAGTCTTGGACTGGGATTAAATAGTATTATTAAATAAGGTGGAAATCGAATCTGTTACTACTAACTTATAGAGGAACAAAATATCAAATTTAATTCATGAGGATCAAATTTATACAGCATACAGAATAAATTTACTATCAGTAGCAACAAAACACCACAAACGACAACAAAAGGGGCACAAAAATAAGAGATTTATAGGCGATTTGTACTAATTTGCATATTCTAAATGTAAACAGAGGGCATACGTTGACTATCCCTCGGGAGGATTTCTATCACTTCCTGGATTGAGACTAGAGGAAGCTGCTCATTTGCAGGATTCGTCCCAGTCATATTTGAACATCCACTTTATATATATTTTTTAATTCGGGTTACACAAATATCAAGTTGCAGTTCACCCTTTGAGATTAGCCGCTCCCACGACGGGGTTTGAATCCATCTATTGTTTTTTAAATAGTACACAATACTTGTAAATGGCTTAGAATCTAGAACACGCGTTGGGGTGACATTATTAATGAATACGTAAATATTGGAGACTCTTTGGTACAGGCTAATAATGTGGCGATCATCAGTGTTAATAGCGTTAATTCTGTTGGGAGGGTGCTGGAAGAATTTGTGCGTTTGTTGTCTGTCTACCCGATTACAAATTGATAATACAGAAGATGCGCTTGCAAGAAATTTGATCTTTCAGATTTAGTTTTTGGGGTCGAATAGTCATTGTTTGAATAGGCATTAAGCTTAATACTACAGGGCCACAAGCATAAGGAATTTATTTAATAGAGATCGGTTGAAAAGGTCGCAAAGGTCTTTAATGAAATCGGCAAACAAGATTATAAAAAAATTTTGCTATGAGGTTAGCTTACATTTATGTGAAGGGGATTTTGCTCCATACACCCAGAGTTTCCATATTTTTCAATAGCAATGCAGATGAGTATATGCTCAATCCTCAAAAGCGATCAAATTTATAAAATAAAGATCTAACTTTTAGAACTAAAAATCATCCGTTCGGTATACCTCAGGGATCTGTCAAAAGTTCTTTACTGTTTAGGTTTTAATTTTATACTTTCGTTCAAGCAACCCTTTCAGAAATCCAAATACAAAAACATGACAAATCCATACAGCTAAAAAACGATTAAACGCTTCTTTAAAAAGGTTTTAAAACCATTTAAAACTGATATAATCGAATTGGCTGCTCTCCAAGCTTGGCATCTTCATAAAAGGCCAATTAAGAGCTCTTTGAAGGTTCATAAGGGATTAGCGAAAGGCTTGACACTCGAAATCCCAGAACAATTCGAACTAAGCACTTCATGTACCACCGCTTGCCTGTAACAGCCTAAAAACATTGGACAGGGTGAGACCCCAGTTTTAAACCCTTGCCATTGGGAGGGATGGGATTAAATTTTCGGGATGGTAGGGCGCCTTTTGGAATGATGATTTATCACCTTTCTTATACGTGCTGCTCTCGCGCGAGAAAAATCCGCGATATTTGCATATCGAAACCATCCGCGGATATATTACCCGACTAAGCAGCGTATTCGGGGTCCCTATCTTAGGTAGATGATCCTGTAAGTCCTCGGATTTCAGTAAATCACTCGGTTGCATACGGCTCCTGTCACAACATGAAAAGGACATTTACATATGTTGCTGTTTATGCAAATTTTCATGCCTATTATGAGTGTAATTAATCACGGTATCGGAAGCCGATTAATTCTGGCCTCTAATGGGATAGGTGTGAATTTCATTGAATTTGTTGATCAATCATTAAAGTTAACACTGGAAATGAGGAAGGAGAAAATAAAAAAATGTGAAAGGAATTCTGGAAACGTTTATAAAATATAAAAGAAATTTTAAATAAATTTTCTAGCTCGTTTTTGTTTTAAAAATTGTGTTAGGTAAAATTCAAAATCATTATTATAAATCATATTTTTGTTTATTTATTACAGCAAAAAAACCATACCCTAGAGAAAATACGTAATTCCTCAACGTATCTCTCGTGATAGTTGAATATACATCAACTATTCTGCCAGGTAGCACATTGTGACTAAGGTACTCATAAAGATTTACATCTAATATTCTTGAAAGTAGGTCAGAGATCAACTTAGTTTTTAATGGGGCTACAGTGATCAGTATGGCTAATCCTGTCACCTTGATCAGCTGGTCTGCGGGGAAGTTATCTATGTATGAATATGTGTAAGGCAAGTTACTTGAAAAAATAAAACTTTTTCTAAATAAAATTTGATTTGTTTTAAAACATGGAGAAGTTTCAATTTAACTTCAGCCGTCGGTTGCTTTTATTGACTATTTTGTAGTCGGGTTTTAGCTTTTATAACTTTTAATTTTTTTTTTTTTCTGAAGACATTTTGAATATATTTTCCTTTCACCATGTCCTTTTCTTTAGCTTTTTATCTCGTATATAATAAATACAAAATTGTTCTTAAAATAAAAATATATTTGGTTCAATGAGTGGTTGGTGCATTTATAATAAAAAGTGTTTTATAACTATTTTAACAAATTCTTTTTCACTTGATGTAGTACCTTTCGTAGGGCTATTCCGTATTACCGCAGGGTGCTATAATGGGACCTCTTATCGCAGGAAAACTATTATGGGATTTTTGTAAACCCGGTAAGTACCCGGTCTCATTGTTTCCCATTTATTCGTACAACAAAACCAGGGACATGCGTGGCAGTGGTCCATAGGTTCATAGGGAGTGAATCGTAGAAGTCAAGGATCAAGAACTTCCTGGGTTTTTGGCCAATTCAGTTCCCTTTTATCACTCTTTTTTCCTTTAGTTTTTGGGGTAGATAAAATCACAAAAACGATCGAAGATAAAATTTGCGGTTGACCGGATACTTTGTGCGATTTAGCTTCTGTTCAGATTTTCAAGTGTTTGCTGATGGAAAATGGGCATAAAAGTTTTATTGAAAAACTGAAGAAAATTTGTGACAAAAATACCTTAAGCCATGGGGCAGCTGCCCTTTTGCCTGTAGGACATGTTTACTTAAGTATAGGAGAGTGCGATTCAAGAGTACAATTAAATACACTTTGAATAGAAATTTTCTAGACTAAAAGACAAGGGCACAAATGAAAGAATATAGTTTTACATTAACACTGAACTAAACTAAAACCAGAAATCGAAAATTAACATTTTAAATATGCTTTGTTTGCGACTGAGCACTTAGAACTTTAAATTCTATGTACTTACATGAATTTACATTGACAAATATTAATTTATTTCCTATTGTATACTACAGAAGCGAAGAAATATCTAAAATTCTGAATATTTAGGCAAAACTTGAGAATTACGAATGAAACACATTAAACATAAGAACACAAATCGCATGATTATCCCGGGTATTACCCGACCACTTTTGTCAGCCTCTAGAATTCCTGGCTACTTATAGCTGAATTACATGCAATGATTCGATTTAGAAATTGCGTTCAATATTTTATGCACTTTATGTTGTATGACTCAGTATTTAAGAACTAATAGTACTTAAATATATATGTAATAAGATATGTAATAACGTTACGTAATTTTTTATTATTTGGAAAAATTATGACGAAAACCTCTCTAATAGCGACGTTACATTTGAAATTTTTTCTTTCTTCCACAATAATCGGTGCTAACTTCACTAACAGACGTTCGAAACCAACTTCACGTATAAAAAGCAATTAACGCCATTTCGCTGCACCCCGTAGTCTAAAGTGGTTGCGGATTTTAGCACAGTTCAATTTGAACCTTTTTTCATTTAACATTGTTAAAGAGAATCCTCAGAAATGGTTTACAGCGTACAAAACAAAGTAAGTTTAAATAAATCTCTTGTGCAATTCGTGTGTGTCCTCTCCATCCAACTGGGATTTAGACATTCTAATTGGATTTGTGTGTGATGTGTCCGTCATTGTCTAATTTGGTCAAACTACCGGTCAAATTTCATAATTTACAAAAGTACAAAGGAATGAGTTTGTGATTATACCTTAAAATGAAATTTCTGAATATGAACTGTTTATGGGGGAAAATTTCCTGCTACAAAAATCCGCTAGCTGGACAATCCAGAAGGCGTTAGTCAGCCGCTATGTCTGGTTGTGGCTATGTCCAACACATCAATTTACTGTTATGACGTAAGCCATGGGAGACTTGGTTTTTGCTGCCCAATGGTGTTTTTTTTCTTCTCCAATTTCTGTAAAATTGATTGACGAAGAAGAGGCCTTGAGAAGTGTTGGTCACCGTTGGGTTTTCCTTGTTAGCCCCAAGGCGCTGTTCTGAATGGGACACACTAACATCTAAATGAAGGCATAGAACTGGTTTGTATTATTAAAGACGTCCAGCTATGCTTAGCTCCAGAGAAGCTATTAGGATAGCTCCAGCAAATAAAGCTCCAGAAAAGCTATTAGGATAATTGTAATTGCTCGTCCTCACCCTACGGAACTGATAAGGGAGCGTTTGTCCACTTTCTGGTCGATATATTTTAGCCAAAGTTGGGTGTTAGTCGGAGCTATAATTGGCAGTGGAAATCAAAGTCTGAAGGCGATCGGGAGAGTATAGATAATGAGTTAGCACCGTGCTGTTCGTTTATTATTGTTATTCACTAAAGAGCACTCCGATTGATAGAAGTGTGGTGGTGGAGCGCGATTCGGAGAAGTATAATAAGCCATGACCACTATATCTTCGTTGCCAGCACGTTTGCTTTACGGCTGAAGCTGCTATTAAGACAGGGATCATTTTCTTAAGTAGCCTCGTGATTCATCAAATTTCTGTTTAGCAATTCTAGCATTCCATTGCACCTGGTCAGCTTTTTTGTAATTCAAGATTCTCTATAGAAAAATTTCTCATCACCATATGGATGACATTGAGGGAAACTTAGCGCCTGGTCGCTTATTGTTTTTCTGTTTAAAGTTAGTATCCGGTAATAACAAGTACATCCTAAGGTTAGAGAGGAAACACTTGATGGTATTGCCTGGGGTGCTTTTGTGTGTAGAGGGGTACCCCATTTCACTCTAATTTCAATCTCTTTTTTTCAATCAGTATATTCTTTTTTTTACACGCTGATGGAGAATATTTTATTTGATTATTAGTTGCTGAATTTTATATTTTCATTTCAACTTTTTTCACGAACAATTTATATCGAACTCGACTATGAAAAGGTCACGTGTGAATTACTCATGAAAAACAGCTTTTAATCTTTAATTTTCTGAGGATTCTGGAAAGAATTTAAAAAAGTTGATAATTTTTGTCTATTGCTTTCAAAACAATTGTAGATTTTTTTTATAATTATTTGGCTAGATTTTAGAAAAGTTTAATCCTTCGATTTCTAAAGTACTTTGCGGCTATCTTTTAAAATCGATAATTTATACTGTTGGAACTCTTACTAGACTTGATAAATTACCACTCGAGCTTGATAGCTATGAGTAGGGAAATATAAAGTGGCGCACTGTTTTTTACCACTTCCCATTATTCAGCTTACGGAACAGAGTCCAACACTAGGAATCTAAAATTCCAAAAACATTTCTTTATTATTTTAGGCGCGGTGTGTTTATATTTCAAATAGGTTATAGTTGGAATTCTTTATCTTCCTAGTTGCTTTCGTTTAAATTATATAATCTCACTGCCGTGCCCTCAACGTTCATTGACTGGTTTATAACACTGCTGATAACAATCCACATGGGAAATTTTTTTTGTCGTTTTATCTCCTAGTTTATGTATTTTTTTATAGAGTTTCAAATAATTTACTTTTATTATTTTATTATATATTTTTCGTACAAAATCTTTTGAATGTCTAACCACATAGCAAATAGCACTTGTTGTTTCTAAAAATACTTTTATATTGCTTTTTCAGCAAGATTTCGACGACAGGGTAAATGGGGCTGGTGATAAGCTCATTGTCGTCGATTTTTTCGCAACATGGTGCGGACCATGCAAAGTAATTGCTCCAAAATTGGAAGAGCTTGCAACCAAGTATGATGATAAGGTGATCGTCTTGAAGGTGAGTGAATATCATCGCATATCAAGAATGAATTGCTTTTTTCCTACCGGAGGTGCGATAAACTTTTATCAAAAGTTCTAACCTAGTTCCGCATGAAGTTTATCATTTTTCATCCCCACAATTTTGATTACATATAGCACAAAAAACAAAAAGAACAAATATTTTAAAAAGACACTCTTCTAACAGGTGGATGTAGACGATTGCGAAGAAATCGCCATGGAATACAAGATTCAAAGTATGCCTACATTCATTTTCATCAAGAATGGGCAGGAAATCGACAGATTTTCAGGAGCAAATGCTGAAAATTTGGAGAAAAATTTTGCTAAGTACGCACAATAATAAGTAAGCCTTAAAGTTTAAAAGGGTATAAAGAAAACTCCTAGAGTTTATTTGTTGTTTAACTTAAAGAAGATAATCAGGAAATGCTTTGTAATAGTTTTCTTAATTTTTTATTTTTCTACTTCAACAGTCTAGAAGGGGTAGATAGGTATTTCTTCTTCCCATTTTTCCTGTTTTGTATTAAATGTAATTAAAATTAAATCCAGTCAGGCTAAGAGAGAAAGATACAACCAAGATATAAAGTGCTGTCTCTTAACCCAAACAATTATTATTATCATTATTATTGTACAAATGAATCCGCGTAAACACAGTAATAGGAGTTAGTCTTTTTACATTTTTTTTATTATTGTAAGATCCGCGCTGCCTTGCGATACCACCGTTCTAGCATTTAATGTTGTACGGATGGGAAGCACATGCGTCCTTTTCGCGTATTTCTCGATGTTTTAGAAGCAATTTCTTTTATAAAGCAAGGGAAATGTACTCCTTTTTATTATTGGCCAATTTAAAATTTAAATGTTTAAAACATATTTGAAAAATAAAGAAAATTTAGAGAGAAGCAAGGTATTGTATTTAAATAAAAAGAAAAAAAAACACACAAACAAACATATCCTTCTTCCGGTCTCCAAAATAGTAATTAAAAAATAATCCTTATTTTTTTTATTAATACCAAATACACTTCCTTTCCACTGTTCCATTATTAAATATTTTTAATTTTCCCATGAAAATTTCTTCCTTTTTCTTGTTTGAGGATTTTAAGGGTTAACTAACGAAGTGGTAAGGGGTAAATTTTGCTGAAAATGTGATTTTATTTTGTTGTTTTACTCATAGTGCTTAATTTTCAGACACTTCGAATTGCAACGCGACGATTTGACAGTAAATTTGTAAAGGAAACGCAATTTTCAATGGCTTCAAGTTTTTGAAGATACAGAAGAAAATCGTAAAATCAATTTACAATTTTTTATAATTTCAGCTGAAAATGTTGTTCAATTTTATAAAAATAAATTTAAGCTTTTATTACGTAGTCTATGAAGGAATTGAATGATTACTGTGTGCACATTTTTTTTTTCTAATTTGAATTTTGGGTTTTGAATCAATCAAAGCTTAAGGTAGTGTACTTTTCGGGCAGTCAGCAAGAATATAAATTCTAACTCCGTAATATTGCAGAAAATATTTAAAAAATTTAAATGAGTTCTGATTTAAACTTGAATCTGCAAAATTAGAGTTTAAGAAAATAAAATCCTTTAGAGGTCGAGTATTAATTTATTGATTTGAAATTTTACTATCCTAGAAATAACAGAAAATATGTATATGTGGGTTTTATGGGAACTTGGAACTTTATTAGGAAACAAATTTTTAATTGCACAAAGTATTTTGAAGAAGCATACATTTAGAGGTTGAGAGGTTAGACAAATTAATGTTCTAAAGGAAAAAAAATTAAAAGAAAAACAGTCTGAAGATTATAATTTAAATATTTTCATCATCTTTTTTCCGGTGAGTACTGAACCAATAATTAAAATCTAACCGCAGGAGTAATTGTGATAATGGTGTGCAACTTGAAGCTGAAAATAAAGAGTAATTAAAAGAGATAATTTAAATTTAGGTAACTAACCAGATTTAAGTCCAACCAACAAGCTCAATAACTGGTCTATTAGCTTCGCTAACCTAAAGGTATAAAATGGAAAAAAATTAATATTTAATCCAGGCCATCACAAGATTTTTTTGAAATAAAACTAAGTCTACTTACTGTTGCTGAAGCAAATTTGAATCCTCGTGCTCAGCCTTAGTCATGGGATTATGAGACGAATTTATTAATGTGCAGAATAACTCACAGACGTGGAATATTTTGTTGAGGATTGTATAAACTGGATTATCCACGGGGGGGAGAATGCTGCTTTTTGCCGAAGGTTCATACTGCAAAATTGTAATTATAGAAAATAACCATTTTTATCTATGTAAGTAGTTTTCATATTTTAAATAAATTTAAATTTGCTAAAGCATTTTTTCTCACTCTCTGTTCATGTATAAAATATTTTGCCAGTTAAGGTGTTTGTTTTTCGTATATATTTAAATTTTTATTACAAATATCGCGCCTGAGAACACTTGTCCATACTTACATTGGTTAACAAGAAACAAAGGCTGAGGACATTTGCCTGGAAAACGCTATGTGCTCGCTGGATATGTTCAAAATCAGCAGAATTGAGAACAGTGTTCATAAGAATACTGAATTGACCTGTTTAATATAAAAAATACGATTATCATAGCACAAATTCCAATTTTCCTAAGTACTTACTTTCAAGAACATCAACTTGAATGTAATATTGTAAATTATCCAGAAGAAACATCAGTTGATTTCTAAGCATCAAAATATTCATATCACCCTTTTCCCGATGCTTACGATGATTACACCACACCATGTGGAGTTCGTATTGCATTTTTTTGACCAGTAATAAAAACCGAAACAGTTCATTATACCTGTCCATTACTTTCGGAGAGAAAAGTAAATGTAATGGCCAATTTATTTTATACTGTAAATTTAAATGTTGTAAATATCCAAAGTTTCCGAATTCTTCTAGATCTACACGATCTTTAGGGATGGTTAAAGTAAACTGCTCAAAGTCTTCAGATATATTAACGCTATGCGCGGCTAGCTAGAAGAAAGATACCAAAATGGAATTAAATACAAAAATAATTTAGTATAAAAATTTTTATTAGTACTTCAAATGCCTTAATGATGTCCCTTACGGTGTTTTCGTTTACGGCAGGTTTCCCAATAGAATAGGTCCTTTTTATGAACTCCAAAAATAGTTCACCTCTACCGAGCAGATAAAAATCTTTAATCAATTTCAGCTGTTTTATAAGGTCAGCCTGATCCACAGCAATTTGAGAAAGCCTTTCAGTAACATAGCTCTTAATCTCATCGACGACTTTTTCGTACTGGGACACATTCAACTCGTCACTCTGTTGAAGTTCCTGGATCTTCTTGAAGAAGGTATGTTCCTTGTTATTCCATAGAGATCCATCGATAGAACATTTTTCCGGCTCACTCCACAAATAGCCCTTCTTCTCCGATTTGTTTGAATCTGTTTTAAACATCAGCACCGTTTGCCCGATAAAAAACACCTTTTCAGCCCAGTTAGGTGACAAATAGTGAGGCAGGTATTCGTAGCAGATTTCATACCGCCAAATATCGGCGTAAGTGCTCGCAGATTCCTGGAATTGTTTGTTTAATTACATCGAGGAATTTTATATTTTCCTAATTTGACGTACAGATATAGTAGTACTCTGCTTTCCGCTTCCTGAGCTTGTACATCGTTCGCTTTCAATTGTAAAATTTTTTCCTTCAGATGATTGAATAAAAAATTCTCCATAATTATCAATAATTTTTCCGTACAAAATCCAGTGGGTCAGTTGTTTTATGAAAACAATATTAACTGTTGATTGAATACTGAAATTTATTAATAAACTAATGTAATGGGAATTTTAATAAATATATTTTTCTCACGTCTTCATTGCTTGCACAATTTGCCGGTTTCCATGAAGCATGTTTTGGTGAATGTACTGTAAGATAGCACATCCGTGAAGTCTTTGGGATCGAATTCCTCTTATTAATCTCTGCAGAAAGTGGAAGATTGGTTGAAATACACTTATTCTATGGTAAATGAACAGGAGTGACTGCGATGGATTTTGAAGGTAGCTTTTCTCTAGTTCGGAGATATTTTTAAAGTATCCATCTAAAACTTTATCGACGCCCGATGCAAACGATTGCAAGTATAATCCCTTTTGTAAAGGTTCTATAATGAGCAAGACTTAGGTCTTTTTTCCAAAATTACGCATTTTATTGCCAGAAGAAACTGAAAAAACCGGTAAAGCATATCACTTACCATCAGAGTCATATAAAGGTGATTTTAAATTAGATCCATATTCTCTAGTAAATTTTGCTATTTCTCGCAATTTGTATATTATTTCCATAATTTCCTCAAGAATTTTCCTTTCTCCAGGATGAATAAATGTTGAAACAACATCAGAAACCTTCAAAATTAGAAAAATATTGCAAGTACATTTTCAAATCTTGCATTGAAAATTGCACTGATTTACTTACCAAAAATGCCTCTATTGGCAATTTTTTCGAGTATGGACTCATTAAAGATAGAAGAATATCGTGAATCATTTTTAGTTTTAATTACTTTCACCAATTAATCCTCAGACGATACTTTTTCTTCCTCCATGTAACCGACATTTACTGACACTTTTCTGACAAATGTCAACCAAAATAATACCAGTCTTCTTCTTACTTTATAAATTAGTTACGGCATGTAGTATTTTAATAGGGTTATGGGAAAGCCGGGAATAACGGGAAAAATTTATGATTTTAAAAATAATTACTATTATTTTTTTAAAATTCTGCAAGGTTTAAAAACGTTATAAAAACGTGCACTTACCTTACTCGTTGCAGAAGATGTAAACATCCGCATAACCTCAAAACAGCTGTTAAAAACTTGTTCCAGTAATTTAAACGTCCGTAAATAACTTGCTAAAATGTCTGATAATGATTATTTTAATTCTTATGAAAATTTAGAGGTAATTTTTTCTGTAATTATTTCATATTTTCAATAGAAATTTTGACACAAAGGTCCACGAGCTGATGTTGAAAGATCGACCACGACAGGAAGCCTACCTCAAAGCAATCAATGAAAATTCGTCGTTGTTTAAAGACAAAGTGGTCTTGGATGTCGGTGCCGGAACTGGAATACTTTCAATTTTGTGTGCAAAAGCAGGAGCTAAACTAGTGTACGCTATAGAAGCTTCAGATTTTGCAAAACTAGCTGTTGAAGTCGTCGAAGAAAACGAATTGTCCGGAGTGGTAAAGGTAATTCAGTCTCGTGTGGAGCACCTCAATTTACCACCAGAAGTGGGGAAAGTAGACATTATAGTATCAGAATGGATGGGATTCTATCTGTTGCACGAGGGCATGCTAGACTCGGTTATATATGCTAGAGATAATTTTCTCAAGAAGGATGGTCATATGTTTCCACAGTATGCTACAATTTATATAGCCCCATGTTCAGTACCAAATCGTTTTGATTATTGGGAGAATGTGGATGGAGTCCGGATGACAAAATTCGGTTCTAGGCTACGGCAACTGAAGTCAAGCTCCAGTGCGGATATAATTTCAGTAGCTGAGAAGGATCTTTTGCATGAAGGCGTTGTACTAACCTGGATAGATCTAAGCCAAGTTAAATCAGACGAGCTGAATGAGATTACTGCGAAGGAAGTTGTTGCTATACAAAAGCCCGGAAAGTATCAAGGTTTCTGTATTTGGTGGGAATGCCAATTTCCATCGAATGGGAATCAAGATCCAGTGATTCTATCGACAAGCCCCAAATATCCGAAGACGCATTGGAAGCAATGTGTTATTCTTTTACCAGATAATGCCTGTGATGAAATGGAAACGGGCGAACCGATCGCATTTAAAATCTCACTGCAGAGGAGTGTGAGCGATCAAAGAAAGTATGAATCTTTTTTCATTCTAGACTATTCTTAAGTTTCTCTTAAAACTCTTAAAAGTGTTAAAGATCTTAGAGCGTTCATTAAATATCTTTATCCTTTAGATACAATCTGGAAGTGGAAATTCTAAATCCAGAAGCTGAGGAGCATCCTCTGCCCTGCTACTGCCACATGACCAAGTGTATTCTGACGAAAGCACATCTAGAGAATATCGAAAGGGATAATCCAGTAGCAGAGATGACTTAGATTGTACTTGTTTTTTGTTTTTAAATAAAAAGATAAAACCATTATTAAAAGCTAATTCCTTACATTACATGAACATTTAAATTTGGTGTAGATTATTTATTGTCGGATTAAAATCCATATAAGAAAAGTTTTGTAGTAAAGGGTAATTAAAAAGAGAATTCCATACGTGAAATTAATTTTGGAATTAAATTATAATACAGACAGGAATTGGGGTGTCTTAAGACATTTAATCTGAATCCGAATCATTCGCAACTGAAAGTAGAATGGAAATAATTCAAGAAATAATAAACTTTAAAACAGATTACGATTTTGGTAAGCACCGGTTCCTGTTTTTTTTGTACTCTTTTCCCGCTTAGTTTGTTCAGTTTTATTCAACTTCTCTTCCATATCGTTAATAGTCTTACGATAATATTCAAATAATTCTCTCAAATCCGCAAGAAGAGTGGAAGCCAGGACTTCATATCCTGAATTTTCTTGTGCAGTACTAGATACTGAATCACATTTTGGTGCATCATCTAGTTGTTTACACATTGCTACCACTAATGAAGTGCTTATTAATTGGTTTGAATAAGATTATTATTATTGCGATTGTTATAATTTTATTATACCTTTATCGCAGCATGTATTTGAGCATGATTGAACCTGTGCGAACATTTTATTTAAGTTCGCCAAGCATTGCACACCAGTTTCAATCAGCTCCCGGTCTGTAAGTGCCATCATTGCGCTTTGAGTTATATCAGCGCACGGTGGTGGACATTGGCAGTTATTTGAACCTTGTTTAATAATACTCCCTTGTCGCTGTGCTGTGGTTGCGGAATCAACACTACTATTATTTGATACTACTGGACGAACTGATTTTTCTTCAATATACATCGTTGGTGTTTTACTTGATTGCCCGTTCATCATCCACAGGTAATCTATACATTTCTCTATTATAATTTTGTCTGATTCATCGTCTAAAATGAGAAAGAAATTCTTTGAGTGGTAATTTAATGGTTTTAATTTCGAATATTTAGTAAAATGAAACGTTCTACATACCGTAACAATATAAGTCGAATTTATTGTAGATTTGTTCATTTTCTCTTGGGATATCGTCATGATCTATATGTTTACCTAAAGTACAAAAATTTATCTTGTCCATTTTTCTGTAAAAAGTTTTATTTCCGGACGAAGTTATAAGCTTTATTTTAACATATTTGCATGCGCATTGAGGCGAATCAGAAACACTATAACCTGTAGAGGCTGGATTTGTTCCACAAATACTTTTCCCATAGCTGTACGACGTCATTGCAAACAATTTTAATTCCGTTCTTTGTGATGAAAATTAACAAATTGTGGGTTACCAAAACCAAATGGAATTTGTCTTGTCTATAGACAGCAGAAAATCTTTGTTTCAAGAAGAAGACTGTCTCAAAAAAGAAAAGAAATATGGTTTGCAAAAATTTCAATTTGGAGGCATGACAACGTAGAATTTTACAGTGGGTTTCGACAATTGGGAACATTAAAAAACCACCAATTATTTTTAATAATTATGATTATTTATAAAATACATGTAGACAAATTTTGGAATTATAAGGATAATTAAAATAAAAGCATATTCAATTCAAATAAACGAATAAACCTTGCCAATGTGGAACTAACAGTGTGGAAGAAAAGTCAAAATCCTCTGAACAGATCAGACATCATCGAATTGCATAGCGAATTGGCTGTAGGCTTCTTGAAATGTTTAATCTGAATTATCTGAATCATATAAAAGTAGATAATTTAAGGTATGAATAAGGATATAAACCTATTTTAATTACATGGCATTTCCATTTCTTCCCATTCTAATCCCTGTTTAGTTTGTGTAGTTTTATTTAATTTCTCCTCCATATCGTTAATAGTTTTACGGTAACGTTCCAATAATTCGTTTAAATTCATAAGAAGGGTAGATGCCAAGGTTTCGTACTCAGAACTTTCCCGGACATTGGCTGACTGATCAGCGCTAACTACTGGATCACGTCCTGTTGTTTCGTCCATTGGTTTAGACTGAGTTGCTGCTAAATAGATTAAAGATTTAATAATCTTTTTTTTATATGTCACAATTCCACTGTACCTTTTGGGCCTAATACTTTTATGAACATTTTGTTTAAATTCTCCAATTTTTCGATACCATTTTTAAGGAGTTCTCTTTCTTCAATATGTAACGTTAGTGTTCTATTCGACGCAACAGACATCATCCACAAGTAATCGCAATTCTTTTCTATCATAATTTTATCAAGTGCACTGTCTAATAAAAACAAGACTTCTTTGTTTGCATTTTAAAAATTTTTAAGAGTTCTACATACCGTAGCAATATAAATTGAATTTAGCATACAATTGTTCATTTTCTTTCGGGATATCGTCATGATCTAAATATCTACCTAAAGTAGAGAATGTCGTCGAATCCAGTTTTCTGTAAAACGCTTTAGTTCCCGTGGAAGTTGTAAGCTTTATTTTAACAAAGAACAATGGTGCCTGAGCTCTACGGGCGGTAGTAGTAGTAGCAGTAGAAGCATGTGAATATTCCCCCCAGTTACTTAATGCCATTGCTAAAGCGTTTACTTCAATTCTGTTTATAAAATAAATAATTATATTTAGATTTTAGAATGCGATCTAATTTAAGCAATATGATTGTAACTTACTAGAGGACAGACTTATTGACAGACAAAATAAACTAGAACTAACGGATCTGTTTACTTATGTGTGGGAATCACTTTCGCAATCAAGAAGAAGAATAACTTTATCTCTAGAAAGCTATGGTTTATAAAAATTTTAAAATGGAAGGCGTGACGGCGTAAATTTCTAGAGTGAAAGAGGATTCCAAAATTTTTATGGAACCTGAACTTAGAAATTATGTAAAAGACCTTTGTGTCTTCACCATAGCAAAAAATTCTTAAGTATATTGTTAAATAATAAACAATGGACGAAGAAGAAGTGAAGAAGTAAAAAAGAACTAGGAAATCAGTAAATCTCAGTTTATTTAAAAGAGATTCGATGCCATTTACCACTTCAAAATAGATATACAATAATAAATGTAAACATATAATTCTTCAATGGCAATCTATTTTACCGGCTTCAATAAATCTACAGCTTGAGAGATGTCTCCATCGACAGTTTCCATAAGTTGGGTCAACCAATTGCCTTCGTTGCAAAATCCCATGGCCATCATGGCGTGTACAGCATCGTTTATTTTCTGATCTAAAAGTACAAAGTAGAAATGGACGTATCGTTCAAAATTTACATTTCGCTAACTTACTCTTGTGAAAGACAATTTTTGCGCGCATCTCTGGCTGCTTGGTTTTTTCAGTTGTTTTAGCTTCCTCCTCCTCCTTCTGCATGTGCTCAAGTGAAACCTTGCTTACCTTTACATAATCAGCAGTTGGACTGGCCTCTTTGGATTTTCTGGAGCACATCCTCTCATTAATCGCAGCGTTAGCTTCAGAATCCCCTCCCGAACTGCTGGTCGGATTGATAAATGTCCAACTATCAAATTCCTGTTCTTGCTGAGCAGCAGTCTCTTTGTTTTTCAATGGGGCTGAAGTCCCAGGCATGGGCTTTAGCACAGTTGTCGGTTGTCTTCCTTCAGCTGGAGGTATTTTTATATCACCATTCTTCTTAGATCCAGATGTATCTCTGTTAATTTTAGGATTGCGCTCATTCGTTTTAGAGACTTTTTTATCCACAGCTACGGAAGGATCCAACAATTTATTGAACAATTCACTGAAATTGTCTAATATTTGAACTCCTGCTTTAAACAATAAAGGATCAATTGATAGAACAGGAAATTCTCGTCGATTACAATTTAAATTTTTGTTTTTCTCTTTGTCTTTTTTAATTTTATCAGATTCTCCTTCCGCCATATCTTGCATCATATTGTAAAAACTGGAAAAGATATTGGTTCGTTGCTTGTTTCCTTGCTTCTGACTACGTTGATCTTCACGTTCAGGATTTGTGGAGCATTCACGTTTCATTTTTTTCAAAAATTTCCGATCGAGATGAACATTCTGGATTACAGTTGGCAATCTAAGCATTATGTGTTCACTGTGTTTCTTTTTGCTCTCACAATCGGCACAAAGGTCATAATCGGGACATTGGACGCATATATATCTGAACCCTATAATAGGAGACTTTTCACACTCGTTACATTCAATTCCTTCGTGGACATCGGATTTAGTAGTTTTCGATCCTCGTGAAACACCTACTAAGGACTCAGAAATCTCTTGCAATTCATTTAACACCACATAGAGTTTCTTTTTCTGAGAATTATTATAGAAAATTTTCCAATTAAGATTGTCGGCTATATCTATCTTTTCTAAATCTTCATCTATGAAAAAAAAATTTAAATTGATACTGTTTAATGTCTAAATATTACAGATTCTCTTTCGATTCAATACTGAAGAAGGTAGGTAATTCAAAGGGAATATCTTCTCTTTGGCTTGAGGAATTCTCTAAATTCTTACCTATCCAGTAAGTGCGATACTTCCTAAGAAATTCTTCCATTTCCATGTTCACCTTCTCTTGGTTATTTATTAAACTCCTCAGTACTTCGGATGTAACATCCCATCGTGGAAATAAAGGCCTGTACACAGTCACTGTCCCAGTATTATTGGTCACTTGCACTTTTACGTATGCCATTTTAATTTGGAAATTTCGACTGAAATTCAATCACGCATAACAAATTTTTATTAAGTTGCTTGTCTTTACCGTGTACTCTTCAAAATCTTAAAATTGTCTTAGTTAAAGATTTTCTATCTGTAGTTATTTTAAAATTATGGAAACAAATCGAACAAAATGGACGCAGAGGGAAAATAAAATCTGATTTCTTTTCTACGATGATAAAAAAATGACAAAAGACAATAAGAACCATTCCCAGCTGATTATGGCGTATTTGGAGGAACATGGAGTAAAATGGAGCGGCTGATAAACAACTCACGATATTTACCTCAAGGGTTGCGTCATTTCTGAGTCGTTTCTCTAAGCAATTCTACAGCGCAGTTTGGGTGAATCAGCTGGAGTGGATTGTTTTGCTTTCATCGTCGCCGTCTTCACCAATTTCGCAATATTCCTAATTTTTCTAGACTATAAAGTGAACTTACAATTTTGAAAAATTTCTTGGTATTATCTAGAAAAGTCGAAAAAAAGTGTTCTAGAATTGCACTGTAAAAGAATAATTTCTACTCCAGGTTGAATCAGTGGTTTTCCGGAGAGGTTCCAGCTCAATTATAGAGCAGGTTTTCCATTTTTTTTTCTTGTGAACAAAGAAAGTGAAGATGGAGTACGTAAAAATTCAAATTACTACCAATTCTGGTACTAGGACCTTCTATACCCAACTAGAAAGGTATTGGATTTATTTTCTGGATAATCTAATGAAACTATGTGACCTACCATGTCAATCAAATGGAGATGGAAAGGTACCAGAAGGACTTCACATCTATTGGATAGGTAAAAGACAAAATTTTATATTTGGCCTCTCACTAATTCTTGTTTAAATATAGATGAAGAATCAGACAAAATCGATATATTCGATGATGTCTCGTACCATTACTATATATCGTTTGAAAAGCCTGCAAAGAAGAAGATTTACGTAGAAGTGAAGCAAGGATCCGACCAATGTCCCAGGTCTACATCGAAAACCGAAGAGAGCACCCAACAACAGGGTACTGCTAAACCTGCTGAATTCGATGTTCATGAAGGTGTCGAATGCGATGGATGTGCGAAGTCGCCTATCGTAGGATTCAGATACAAGTGCGTCCAATGTCCAGATTATGACCTTTGTGCCGATTGTGAGGCCAAAAAGAAGCACAGCGAACATGTAATGTTCAGATTTCCCATTCCGCTTCAGAATATTCCATTTAATCGGAAATTCTTAAAGAAAATGAAGCGTAGTTGCTTCGTTCATTCTGAGGGCGAAGAGAACACACCACGTCGTCACGGTCATGGATATAAGCATCGGCAGAATATCTTCTCCAATCTTTACTATATGATGCACGATATGGCTGAGGGTACTGAGGGTCCTGCTGAGGAAGAATTTGAGGAGCAGCAGACTACTGGAAGTGAGGGCAAAAAGGAAAAAAATCGTAAAACCCCACGGGGAAATGAACAGGAGGTTCCAGTAATCCCCGTTGATCCAACCTATCTAAAAGCAGGAATTCAGATATTAAACAATTTCAGCGAAATGTTTGCTAAAATGTTGAATCCCTCTGTAATTCCTGATCGGGATATCCCTTCAACCAGCGGAGATAATTCTGGAACCACCAGAAATGATTCTGAACTGAATAAAGACGCTTCCAAAAGTAATGAAAATATTTCTGAAGCTAAACCGCAAGAACATGAACAAACTGAAGCCGACAAGGAGAAAGATGATGCAATGGAAGTTTCTCCACCTGAAGAAGCAATGGAAGTTTCTCCACTTGTTGAAGAAGTTGGAATAGATGTTTCAGTAACTGATGCTTCATCAGTAGACAAAGAAACTACTGAGCAAAGAGAAAAAGATGATAATGATTGGACCGTTATCAGTGCAACAGGCAGTCCAAGGCGCGATTCTGAAGCTAGCACTGTTAACACCACAAGCAGCAAGAGGAGCTCTTCTGGACAAATCAAGGAGGCTAGTCCACCAGCGGATTATGCAAAAATAAGTAAGGATTTGCTCGAACACATGCGCAAGGAGGAGGAAAAAGCTAAAGCCGCCCAAACTGAAACAATCCCTGCAGCAAAGGAAATATCAGAACAGCCAGAGATGCGCGCACAGATTGTCTTTCATAAAAGTAAGATGCAGTTTTCAATTTAATGTTTAATATAATTCTGTTGCATTTTCAGATCCGAGAATCAACAATGCGGTACATGCTATGATGGCCATGGGATTCAGCAATGAGAATAATTGGCTAACCCAGCTTCTAGAGACTGTTGATGGAAACATTTCTCAAGCTCTCGACCTTATGAAACCGTCTTAAGTGTGATCCAGTTTGATTTAATGAAAGAATCAATTATATTCTCAATATTTTATCTTATTCAAGTATATCGATGTGTGTGTTATATCTATCTAAAGGTCTACATCAAATAAAGATTTAGGATGTAGAGAAAATTGTTTTAGGTGTAAGTTGAAGCTGAAGGATCGAATTTGTGGAAGAATGAAAGAGGACAGTCATTATTTTGATTTCTGGCTTTTAGGCGAAAAATCAAAATGCTGATTTTATAAAGTATTTTTGTGGATAAAATACGCTATATTTTAGTGAGAAATCCGGAAACTAGTTCTAATTAACTGCGGAAGAGAAAAATACTTGGGGAGGGGAAAAGTGATTAAAAGTATGGAATATATAAGAAGATGAGAAAAGAAAAAAACACCGTCAACTTCTAAGTAAATATATCCAGTGAATAAAAGATTTTAAATTATTCATTTATGGCATTTTAATTCGTTAAAGTCATTCATAAATTTCCTTTTCTTTTCATAAAATTTGTGGAATCATAATTAAACCCCAATTGCTCGATTCTGAAGTCGATAGACTTCTAATTTGCTGATCTGGCTGCTTTTTTCCTATCTGAAATTTATCTCTGCAATAAATGTTGATGCTTATGGTGAAAGATATGATCCGTGAGAGGTTTTGTGGTCAGTACAAATGAATTTGCCCTAAAGTATTGAGGGATTTCCTATTTTACATCCAGTGTCGTTGAAAGACCCTAATTTCCTAAATGTGAAGATGGAAAACCCCGGAAACAGTGTGATCTTACCAAATTATGCCGAACTGCCTCAGGAAATAGTTCATCAAATTTTCTGCTATCTGGATTTCATGGACATTCAGACTGCATCCTTGGCTTGTCGAAGATGGTTTGAGCGATAGAGAGTTGCTCGAGATGATTTCACGCATGCCTAATTTTGAGCGACACGATCTGCATTTATACGCATATGGTTGATGCGATATTGGTGATATAATAAACAACGAAAATCATATTTTATTAACTAAATGGAATGAACTTAAGGATTTACTGAAAGTTAACAACCTAAAAGAGCTATGTTTGCACAAATTTGTTTGTCGATATATTGTTGATATTAAATTTAAAGACAAACATCTTTGGAAAATCCGTTTGGAATCTTTTTCTTCTGATTTCCTTTGGCTCTAAGATTTATTAAAGGAGCTTCTTGAAAATCTTGAAATTGCTTGGAATTGAACATGCGAAAATTTTTAACAACGATGGTTTAGAAAGAATCTGTGAACATCTAAGAACACTAGAAATTTTAATTTTCCGATAATTAAAAATTTTCATTTCGATTACTATAGTTTCAATATTGAAAAGAGTAAAGGTATTCAACATTAGTTCGTGCAGAAGAATTAAATGCAAAGATGTTGGTAAAGTAAAAAATAAAGTGTTGGTAAAGTAAAAAATAATAGGCTCCGTGAACTTTGCGCCTTTTTGGAGCTTCAAATATTTGTCATATTGCGATGGGGTTTTATTGACTGGCATAGAAGCATTAGTAAGAAACTGCCTTTTATTCAGCATCTTAAATGATAGCCAGTGGCAGCTTAGATGATACCACAGCTTTAATGCTATTAATTCAAATCAACAAGAAAATTTGTTTTAAGCATCCTATAGTAAAAAATAGACAAACATTTAGACTTTCGTTTTTAAGTGGATCTATCTAAAGGCCTTACATTTTAATTCCCTTAAAATTCTTGTAATCGCTTTATCATGGTAAAATAACAAACAGCTAAAGGGTCAAGCAAACTATAAATTTAATTTAGAAGCTTTTTCCTTGTGATGAAGTGAGAATTAAACACATCAACTTTGATTATATATATATATATACTTTATATATTTATGTAAACATGTTTATAATTCATATAATATTAAAGTCATAATACGGTAAATATATATCCCTTCCCTCATATATAAAATAATAAAAGAACAATTGAAGAAAATCCCTTACACCACTTCGTTGGGTCTTATCTACTTCATAGGTTTCATTAGGTCTAAAGCTTGGGAAATATTCCCATCAACAGACTCTAGAAGGTGAGTCAGCCAATTGTTTTCGTTGCTAAATCCCATAGCCATCATAGCATGAATAGCATTGCTGATTCTCGGATCTAGGAATAAAAATGGTTATAGTGGCCAATGAAGATCTAGTAAATTGATAGCATACTTATATGAAAATCCGTTGGATTAAGATTCTCAGACTTCGCATCTTTAGCCTGTTCTTCTTGCTTAGCCATGTGTTCAAGCAAATCTTTTCTTAGTTCTGCATAACTAGAAGATCGACGTGCTTCTTTGGACTGTTCAGGGGGATTTTTCTTATTGACCTCTGAATCAATCTTTGTGTTGCCTGACTGGTCGGTAATCACTGTCCAGTCATACAACTCCTTATCTTTCTGGTCCGCTTGTTTACTTGTTGATGGAGCATCAGTAGTTGATGTCGGAATTTCAGATTCGTTTTGATTGGATGAGTCTGTTTCTTTAGTAGGAGGATTTTCCTTATTCTGGGTCTCTTTCTCTTTCTCCTGTGGCGATTTTTCTCCAGTAGTTCCATTGTTGCTTCCCCCGTTGTCGGGTGGAACATCTACATCAGGCACCGTGGAAAGATTTAGCATGTTTGAAAACATTTCGCCAAATTGACTTAATATTTCGACACCTGCTTTAAGATATGTGGGATCTAATGCTAGTACTGGAACCTCTTTCTGATTACACCGTCGATTTTTACGATCCTCTTTTTCCTTTCTGTTTTCACCACCAGCAGCTTGTTGCTCTGAATTCTCTTGACGGGGTCCTTCGGCTCCTTCTGACATGTCATGCATCATATTGTAAAGGTTCGAAAAAATATTATGCCGATGCCTATGACCATGCCCGTGACGGCGTTGAGTACCTTCTTCTCCCTCAGGATAAATGAAGCATCCACGTTTCATTTTCTTCAAGAATCTCCGGTTGAACGCAATGCTCTGGATTACAGTTGGGAATCTGAACATTACGTGTTCACTGTGCTTCTTTTTGGCCTCACAATCGGCACAAAGGTCGTAATCTGGACATTGGACGCACTTGTATCTGAATCCCACGATAGGCATCTTCCCACATCCATCGCATTCGACACCTTCATGTACATCGGATTCTACAGCACTAGCACTTTCTGCCATTGGAACAAATTTAGAGCCATAATCTGAAGATACCTTGGTCCCAATCACTTCTACGTAAATTTTTTTCTTCGAAACGTTCGTAAGTTTTATATAGTGGTAATAACTCGTCTCATCAACGATTTGAATCTTTTCATTATCCTCATCTATTTAAAGGAAAACAAGTAATTTTAATAAAATAAAATATTGTATGTGAAGGTAATATTTAACCTATCCAGTATATCTCGAGCTGAGCTGGTGTTAGATGTTTGCTGGTAAGATCAATTTTCTCATATGGACAAAGTTGTACTATATCTAATAAAAACGAGTACCATATTTCCTTTACAGGACGTAATACAGTCTTTGTACCGGAACGATTAGTAATTTGAACTTTAATATGCTCCATTTTTCACAAGTTCTCACTTTTACTTTAGTTACAGAAAAATCACTTCAACGGATCTCAAGCTCGAACAATTAATTAATAGTCTGGAGACGATAGAACGCTTCTCTTAAATACTAATACTGTAAAAGTCTACACAACCCTCGACGGTTCTGGAATGAAAACCTTTCAAAAATGCCAATTCACTTTTTGACTAAAGAAACTTAAGAAGTTGCGAAATCCGTTGGTGTAAGTCAAGATGGATGATAGTGAATAAACTGGTTTCGCGAATCCGCTCGCGTACGACGAAATTATCGAAGAAGCAAAACAATGACTAATGAACTGAGCCAGCTGATCAGGTCAGGATTTGGTCGCACCGCACTGCCACTATTTTGTCTAAGTCTCTTGGAATAGCATTCATCCGATGAATTCTCAGAACACATCGGACTCTGATGATCATACCACTTTCAATTTCGACCTATTGCTGGTTTAAAGATCTGCTAATCTGTCTCGACAAAACTATGCTCCTGAAAGTAGTGTGAATTTGTTTTGTGCAGTTTTATTAAAAGAACTCATTTTTTAAAGACTATAATAAAATGTTGATGAAATCTTGAACACGTATTTATATTATATGTAATTTTTTTTCTAAATTGAACTCGTTATGCGATTGTTTTTTGAGACCTGCACAAGCGTTATTTAATTTGATACCTCATTTGCCGGGGATTGTAGAGTTTCAGATTTTCAACTCAAATAATCGTAAGTTAACTTGGATTTTTAATTTGTGGGATTTTTTCGATAATTTGACTAAATTTGACGTACCTATTCTTCAACACCAAATGAAAGGGGACACGAAGAGCTTGGCATAAGTAATTTTAACACTCGGAATTGATTTTCACAGATGCGGAAAAAATCAATATAAAATTGAGAAACTCAAATTTTTTAGTTCAAATTTTATCTTCTTTACTAAAAGTTTTATACAAGTAGGCTGTTATCTTTTATCATTAAATTCTGTGAATGTTTCTAATTTTTTATTGATAAGCTATATAATTATAAAAACAGCTAGAATTTTATAATGACATTTGTTTTTAGAAAAGAAATCTGTATTTAGCTTATTATCCTTTAAACTTTTTGTTTTTGTTTTTCAAAGTTTGAATTGTAGTCTTGTACTACTTTCTCCTTTTGAAGTTTAAGAATGATCTAAAGGAACTCGATAGTCAGCTCTAGAGCAGTAGTCTCCTTAAATTCGGTTATATGGCGTTTGTCGCCTTTCTAGTTAAAGATTCCCATTGAGACGGGAAGTTGTAAGGTGCCTATACCTCTCCTGCGAAACGCGTGATTCTGCGCGAATCATGCCTGATCACCTGAGCAACGGAGCTTTAAGAGAAAAGCTTATCATCACCCACGAGTTCTACAATAGTAGTAATTTGATTTTTGTTGGCCACCTCAGTTCAGACTGAGAACTTCTGGAAGTAATTCCCCATCGACGGCGAGTAGCTCCAACTTGACGACGGCGTACGGTTGTAGTGTAAGTTCGCTACCATCGTCGAAATATTCTTCGGGCAGTGGTGATATAGATGGATGGAGGGCATTCCATTAAAAAAGGAGTCTAATTCCAACTACCGAATTTGATTTATAAGTAAATGAATTTTGAACTGATTCAAGGTGTTTGAAAGTACAAAGTTGATTAAGTGAAATTTAGCCGGTCTTTTGAGGAAGTAATTCGTGTGCTGTTGCTGCGATAGTACCGTGGCTGTGATACCCTTCGGAAGGTGGATGAAAAAATAAAGAGGCCTTGTCTTTGTTACTAGGTTTAATTGCTAACCTATAGTTTCCTGTCTAACCCAATAGGAATTTTCCGGAGCATATGGTAAGTCATGTGAAAACTCACATTCTGTAACCCCCCCCCCCTTGTATGTAAACACTTCTTTTTAAAAAGAAGTAAAATCCATCCCCCACCCAACACTGTCGACATGCGATAGGTTTTTAAGGGTAAGTGTAGATGTTCCTTTCAAATTGGGGTAACCAAAGGTGTCAGCTCGTTTTTGATATTGTAATGGTTTTTCCAATTTTACAAAAAGGTGAAAGGTTCGATGGACTGTTGTGGTCTTTTGAAATTAAGGAATGTTTTCTGGACATTTGCCATGCACGTTATATGGTCAGCACAAATAGAGCCTAGAATATAAACGAAATTATGCACGACTTTTGTCGGACGAAATCCGTTGAAATTATGAAGCACTAAAATAACCGGCAATGCAGATATTTATTTTTGGTCAGAAGATTGTGCGCTTACTTAAGTTTACGCTACTGGAAGTATAAATATTTATTTAGCAATTTAAAGGGACAAGCTTTCTATTAAAAAAAATACTAACAAAAAAGAGATTTTTCGGATGGGCCAACAAACGTTCTTTATTTACACTCAGTCATTATTTTTTTTATATTTTATTTATGTATCGCCTGAATTTTCTTTTTTTTTTATCATTTTAAGACTTTTATTTAATTTAATAAGATTAAAAACGACCCATGAACATATCAAACATGATAAACATGACCCATAGGTGTTTTTTGCTTTAAAAATGGAAGTCATTATAAGTTGTTGGCTCTAACTGAAATAGTTTGGATCCAATTTGCGAAAAAATTGTTTTCAGAGATTTGCAAAAAGCGCTTTTTATTTTCAGACCTCATTTATCGGGGTCTGTGCAGTTTCTGATTTTAACACCAAAACATCTTATGTTGGATTTTTTTGAAAATTTAATCAAATGAACGAAAGATCTATTGAAAAAGTTCTCGAAAAATAAAAAGCATCTTGTAAATTAAATGATCTCTGATCGTGTAGTTAATTAAAAGAAATTTTGTTCGCAAGTATATTACGTTACAGTAATTTAAAATTATAGAAAAACTCTGCAATTTGTAATAAGTAGGGAATAAATGTATACACATGACATTGATAATTACACAATTGTACGTTGAGTTGTAATTACACAATTGTACAATTGAGCGTTGTGACTTCATCTTGCTTGCAAACCACGAGCATATATTTGCAGTTAAATTTGCTACGTAGAAAACAACTTAGGTTTGCATCGATTAGATCGATTTGTTTACACGAATAAAAACGAATAAAACCTTCAACCTGACTGGGAGGGTCACTTACTGCTCACGCAGACATACCGATAAAGGTAAGGTCTTAGTTATAACCGCCAAAAATAATTATTTTTTATCAGAACAAAGAAGAGTAGTTTTATCGTATTTTGTGACTGTAATTATTGAAATCACGAAGTCAATGAGTCATAAAGGTGAGCTTTTTATACGTCGAAAGAAAGTAGAAAAGTAGTTCTAAATAAGGAAAGGTATGACGCCCTACCCAATGAAGATGATGTTTTCCTAGTGCTAGTGTTCATGAGAATTATGGTTTATGTACTCATTTGGATAAATAAGTCGATTTTGATAAATTCTATTTTCCCTTTTTCGAGTAATATATTCCTAATCGATTGTTTTTCATATGTCCAACTAATTAGACACCTTGAATAGAATGCCTAATTGGTACTCAATAATGCACTGCTTTTTCCTTAGCTGGTCTTATCTTTATTGATTTAGGGCACGTACTGGCTTTTTTCTTTTCTTAACTATAATTGTTTATTTAAAAAAAAAAGAGGAGCTTTATTAAGATGTTAAGACCTTTTCAAGATGATAAAAAAATATTACTTCACCTGTAAATATTATTATCTTTATTAAGAAATCTTCTTCAATTATCTGAGTCACAAGACTGAAATCTTATAAATGCATTTCATTGCTTTCTAGTTTGTTGAGTAGTATTAATTAAGTAAATCGGAGAAATTATATTAAAAAAGTAATTTTAAATAAAGCTTAAAGTGAAAAAGGGGGATCTAAAACAAGAGCAAAAAAATAATATAACCCACGTTCGAACCTGAGCCTTCTTAGAAATTCTGCTTTTGCTTTTAATTTTGACTTCTCACTTTTACTTTTATATTATGATAAAAGCTTGTTGTTTTAAATATTAGATTTATTTAAAATGGAGAAGTAGACGAAAAAAAGTATTAATACATAATATAAAACTAGGTAGGTAAAACTAGACATTTCTGAATGATTTATTCAAATCGGTTTAATAATTTTCAAGAAAAGAAAATCATATTCTTAGGATATTCTTTGGAAAAGTTCGGTATATATGTAGAATATAAAAAGTAAAAAAAGATCATCTTATAAGTAAAAATAAAAAGCGATCAAGTCGATTTTGTTGAAAATAAACGGAAATGATTTAAATATAAGTTACTATCAACGTAATAGCGATCACTATCAAAAGAAAAGTTATAAAACACACCCTTCAGCAAAAGTGCGTTGTTGAATTACTCACGATTCGAGTACGTTCAAGAGTCAATTGATAAAGCGGCCATAACGATAAAGTGCTCTACTATTTATTCGAATTAAGCACTAAACATTTGATCACCTTACTCGTATCAGTGTTTTAGTGAAGTCACGGGTATCACCCAAATGGAAGAAAGTAGAAAGTCCACTTGTTATCATCAGGGATTTGATCCAATAAAGCTGATCCATTACATATAAAGATCAATCCTTTTTTTCTAGATGTCCAAAAAGATAAAGCTCTACGTCATTAGAGTATCACCAATGCACTTCGATCGCAATTTGGTTTTTCTCTCTTATTAATTTTTTAAAAATCAGAATGTCAAAATACATTCGATTGTCGATATCAGCTTGTACAGATATCAAGAAATTATTTACCATGAAATAACGATCGGCATTTTAGCACAAAGTACAATTAATTGTTAGATTCGATGAAACGAAGCTAGAGCGAATCAGTTTATTGGAAAAGTGCTGCACTGTAGTCAAGTTAATTTACTGATCGTGTGCAATAACTCGATCACAGATCAGGTGAAATTATATCTTAGGATTTTTGATTTAATTAATTATTTAATAAATATTTGACTAGTAGGTTCTGCTGTGTTGTAATTATTATTTTACTTTAATTTATATTTATTATATATAACTAAGAAGTCTTCATTTCGGTAAAATTCCATTAATCTAAGGAATGCGTATTGTTATGAATTTCTTTTGTGATTTCATCATTTGAATTAATGTGGAATTGAAATCCACATGTTGGATTCGAGTAAGGAGGTGATAAATAGAACTCAATAGTACGTGGAGATATTTTTAGCATTATGCATTTTATACAATAAATATTTATTCCTATGCAATTTTTACCAGCGAACTGAAATTATTTGTGTAGTCCGGTTTTTCATTATTCGCAAATTTTTTTTATTACGTTGAAATATGTTTACTAATTTTTCTTTTTTGCAGTAGTTAATTATTTAACTAATTACGTGTAATCTGTATGTAATAAACAATGTAGTGTATTCTTACATAGAATAGAAAGCAAGTATGTTTAAGGAAAATAAATATAAATAAACTTGTTCTTTTTTCAAATGTTAGTTTAAATTTGTAATATTATTAAAGAAGTGAATTTCACAAAATGATATAGGAGACAAAGGAAAATATTTGATCATTCTAAATAAAAAACTTTAACGATCTATTGCTAATTGAATATTATCACAATTAGTTTATTCTACATCTCAAGGTATGAGCTCCAGATGTTCTTTTGAAGAGACAGCTGTAATTTTTAAACTCGGTTTTTTTTCAAATATTCGAATGATAGATATTCACATCGCCAACTGGCTTTTTCAATATCTGTTCCGTACTGAAAAAATTGTGGGGATCAGAAAGCAAAAAAAAAAAAAAACAATTTTGGCATCACATTTGTCAAGATTGGTTTGCAAATTAAAGAATATTTTAAATACATTAATATCATATTTGTACCAAATTTTAATTTCAAACAAATTCTATGTTTGTATACAAATTATTAATTATATAAAATACTTTATTTTTATTTTCCAGAAATGGTGTGCATTTGTGAGCTAATTGGATTAATATGCGTTGGTGTTATGTTGTTGAGTCTTTTACCAAAGGCCACATACAACGTGAAGATGACCGTATTTTTTGTGGCCTCAGGATTAATTGTTTTAATCTCAATACCATTTATGGTATTCCGTCCAAAGGACTATAGGAACGCACTGTAAGTTATTAAAATACATTTTATTTTTGAAAATATCCATTTGATTTATGTCCAATTTTTTTAGTTTCCCTGCATTCGCATGTCGAATGTTAGGAAGAGCGATTGGTGTTACAATGGAAGTGCGTGGTATTGAAAATGTTCGAAAGGAGCACGGTGGTGTAGTCTTAATCAACCATCAAAGCTGTTTTGATCTCTTAGGTAAGCGATTTCTTTTTGTGCTTAAGAGGTTTATTCTTTTTTATTAGCATTTAACTTGATCCACACATGAAGGAGTAAAAGAAGTAATACCATCAATATCTATCCCTTACAGTTTTAGCATATCTCTGGCCTGTGATCGGACGATCCACAGTGGTGTCCAAAAAAGAGATATTATACATTCCATTCTTCGGAATAGGTGCCTGGTTGTGGGGAACATTATTCATCGACCGATCTAAAAAGGCTAATTCTATCCAGTGCCTGAACAAGGAGTCGAAGGCGATAAAGGAACGAAACTGTAAACTCCTCCTGTTCCCCGAGGGAACAAGACATCTTGGAGATAAGCTGCTTCCCTTCAAGAAGGGCTCCTTTCACATCGCAGTACTGAACCAGTGCTACATACAGCCCGTTGTAGTATCACACTATTATTTCCTTGACGGTATAAAGAAGAGATTTGACCCTGGACATGCCATCATCCATATCCTGCCTGAAATCTCTTCTGAAGGTTACACAAAAGATGACATAGAAAAACTGATCACAACTACTAGGAACACTATGCAGACGGAATTCGACGAGATTAGCAAAGAGGCGAAGCTACTTTGCCCCGTGAAAGGCGACTAGACCTGGCTGGATGGATTTCTCTTAGGAAAAACCTAGTTTTAGAAAAAAATTTTTTAATCAATAATGTATAATAAAAAATGAAAATATTTTTGACTTTTTTGTTATTAAATTTAATTGTTGAAAAAACAGGTAACTTTTATTTTTAGGGATAACATTTTTCATATTATTTTTAAATGTCCGAGTTTCTTCCTAGAACTGATATAAGCAGGGGCAAGGTGGTCTTTAAATTTTAAACATCCAGACTATTTCTACACATCATATATTTTGCCAAATTTCTGGCTATACAGTTTGTGTGTGCTTACAAACTAAAATCGTGATTTTAAGCGCATGAGGGGGAAAAAATACTTCTTGGTGATTTATACTCTAGTCTTCCGAGAATTCCGATTTGATCTCACTGTAGAAATTTAGTTGCGGTCTAAAACCTTCTTCAAGACTACGTTGGAACGTGAGGGCTGGCTCAGATGGAACAGTTTGATTTTCATCTGGGATTTTGTCCAATTCGTGGACCTTCAAATGCATGTCCAGTGCCTCCTGTTTTGAGAAACCCAAATGGCACTTTGAACACGAATACCTTTCTTCAATATGGATACGCTCGTGGCGAACGACTTTGTCTTTTCTATTGAATCTTTTATGACAAACCTTACAGGCATAAGGTTTAATCCCTGTGTGAATGACCGAGTGCCTTTGAAGCTCCCGTTTACGCAGGAATGCTTTAGAGCAGACTGGACAAATGTGGGCGCGTGCTCCGAGTTTTTCTAGATCTTTTAGAAAATTCGCATCGGTTATATCGAAACCTTTTAGCAAGTCTTGTCCCTTTCCCAGTGGGTTGGGAAAGGCGGTGGATATTCCAGGCAAATCATCACCAGTCAACTGTAACGGAGGCAGCATTTTTGCTAGCTTTTGTGCTAGGAAAAGAGAATCATGTCCATGATCTGCATTTTCAGAACCCTGATTCATATCAGTAAATGGGTCCAATGCTATGACCATGTTTTCAGTATCGAAACCGTCTCCATCGATTGCAGCTTTTCGAGGCTCCTCCGGATTAGAAGTGGTTCCATTGGTACCTTTAGGTTTCTTCATGTGCACCTTCTCATGGTGAATGAGTTTGTCCTTTCTGGTAAAAGCAGATGGGCATTTCTTACACTGGAATGGCTTACAGTCATTGTGGACCCTTTGGTGTCGTATGAGATCGGCGGTTGTGGTAAACGAACGAGGACACTTCTGGCAAACGTGTGGCTTAAGTCCCGTATGGATTCTCAGGTGTTTGGTAAGATTTGTATTCCTGGAGAAATTCTTGTAGCATACCGGGCAGGTAAAGGGTCTGATCCCAGTGTGAACTATAGTGTGCTTTTTCAAATCAGACCGGCGTCCAAAGCCTTTATTGCACTGTACACAAACGTAGGGTCGTTCTCCATCGTGAAGTTCCTTAATATGTGCTATAACAGTCTGTCGGCTTGAGCACCTGATGAAAATTAATTGTATTACTTTTTGTAATTATTATAAACATATGGCATTTACCTGAATGGGCAATAATTGCATGAGTGTGGATTAGCAGCGTCATGACGTCCTTCATGCTCTGCCCATTCGATTTGGGTTGTAAAAGCAACGTCGCAATACTGGCAAAGGTAAATATTCTTAAGAGCTTCTGCAGTGTCTAGACCGTCCAGGTTAAAGCAACTAAACTGTCCAGAATCCTTCTTTTCACCATCAACTCCCTGTGGTACATGTATGGAATACTCGTTTTCTGAATCTAAAGAGAATTCCTCGTCTGAACTTTCGTAGTCCTGATTGGGATCCACGACTGTGACCAGGCTGTTTTCTTCGGGAAGTAGGCTACTGTAGTCTTCGATTTCATCAATTTCTTCTGTTTTAATGCCATTTTTCGGGGAATTTAATTGGACACGAACACTGCCAAGTATCCCCAGTGTTGCTACATAGCTTTGAAGACGAGCCTCACATTTGCGGACATTGTCTCGAAATTCAGTGAAGGATTCTGTGAAATAGAGGCAACGGTGGCAAATGTTCGTTGGTAGACCATCCGCTTTTGATACCTGATTTAATTGAAAAGAATTATTTTGTAAACCTTTTTAGTAAATTAAAATTATTAAGATTTTATTATAAGAACTGGAATTCTAAAGTTTGGTTGAAAAAGACTTTTTGGCTGTGTTAAGCAAAAATAAAGGAATAAACTATCACGTTGGTTTTTCAGGTATTTATTCTAACAAATATAGCTTAATTAGTATTTCCAGATCTGAGTAGTTCCTTATAATTATTTTTAATATGTACATAAGGTTTAAATACAATCCTAAATATTCATTTCCTTGTTTGAAATTGAAAGCGCGCCATTTAAAATTCGTACTTTGAAGGAAAAGTTCTAATATAGACATCGAATGCAGTTGTTCATTTCTACAAAAGTGAATATCAAGGAAAAATCCACCTTACAAATGGAGAAAAGGATGATTCTATTAATTTTATTGTTTGTGACTTTAGAAAATGAACAGGTTCACTGCCAAGATTTGAAGTACAGAACTAAGTCATGGCAGCCAACATTTGAAAATCGACAATCATTTGTCATTTCATCACATGGCTTCAATCGCCATCATAACCGCGTGTACCAACACAAGCAAAGACCCTAATAAGAATTTCGTCGGGAAATTTCAGCACCTTTTACCCTTCCCGCTCGTAAGCAAATTGACTTACCTTAACTTGGTACAAATCATAAATCCTTTCGGGCAACGGTTTTTTCCGCGGATTCGGATCCAATCGGTGAAAAATGTCCACAATAAAATCATCGACTTGCAGGCAGAGCCGACATACGCTTGACAAATTATCTGACAGTCCCCAGTCAACCATTTTGGAATTTTCCTAGTGCGTCGAGTTGCCTCCGCTTAATCGCCGTCGTATTTCGGGGGAATTATTTCAGAGCTGGTATCGATTAAATGACACGTCGATTGGATGATACAAGGACAGGTGTGCACAATTAATTCGTTTTGTTAAAACTTGAACAGTTTCCACAGGGTGACGCCGCGAAACTTTTGAGACAACCTCAGTGCCTTTACACACTACACTACGTCCATAATGGAACTGGGGCTTCTCTTCGCGTTGTCATGGTCGCCTGCCTGAGTGCCTGCCTGCTTGTCTTCTGGCGGCGGCGGCTGTGGTGCTGTGCCCGCGAGCCGAACACCCAGCCTCTGTGTGTTGTATACGGAGCTCTCTTTGTGGTGGCGCACCAAGTGGCAGTGCCTTTTCCTCCTGCTTCTGATCCGGGGATGGTTTCTTGGCGGCGTCTTCTTTTTAAGAAAAAAATATAAGAAAATTCTTATCCACTACTGGCCGCGACGGGGGACCATATTTAAGATTTTACGAAGATTTTTTTTTCTTCATTTGCTTGTCGTTTTATGCGAATCTCTTTTTTAGGCCTGACGAGGTCCTGTGGATGCCTTTATGGGGGGTGGGCCTTACCCCCTGAGGATGCAGCGTGTTTCCTTGCATAATTTCGGTTGTGGAAAGGAGATTTTCTTTAAAAGAGTTGCATCAGACTGCAGCTTTCGGTGGTGGTATTTTTAAATACTGCGACTATGAGTCCCAGTATCTCTTATCGCTCCGAAAGGCCGCAATTAATTTCAATTGCAGTTCTCGACTGAGCTTCCGTCCGTTTTAAAGATAGTTTCAAAGTGCAAAAATCCGAACCCTTTTTTTTTATCGCTAAATTCTTTGAAATATCGTTAAAGTACTTCGAACTTTCTTTCGTGGCGGTTAAGACCAAACAATTCTGTGTGTAATTTGCTGTAAGTAATATCTAATTTTTGACCAACCACTTTAGGCTTTGGTCCTAAGTTTTTGTTAATAATGTATCCTAAATTAACTAGCCCCAAATGTTTTTTCCGCCTCAGGACTTCAAAACCTCCTTAAAGTGTTTTCTCTTATAAACTACAAATTTTTAAATTCTGAGTTCTATTCCAAATTTGGATGAGAAAGTTATGTAGTAACTTTAGTAAGGCGTCACCCAAAAGTATAAACCTCTTTGTCCTCAAAACTAAATTATTTCCGCAAATAGCCTTGTTTTTCATCTACCAATTGGTCTATATCTTAGATTATTAATGAGCAGCGCAGGAACCGCCACAGCCACACGATTTTTTCCATTAACTAAAATAAAAATGCGATGCATTATCACTGTCTTGCTGTTTGCGAGCTACAACCTTCGAGGAATATTAAGCCTTCTATTTTGATCTTTCATAGAACAAAGGTCACTCTTAGCTTCGTTATCTAGAACAATTCTTTTGCGAGTAATGATTCATTGTTACTATGACGTGTTAGTGGACTCTTAAAGGATTTATTTAACCAGATCGTAAAGGAGATCCAATTTCTATCTCACAACTCCATGCTTTATATGTTAATGTTTTCAGGGATTGTACAGAAGAGATTGTTTTTTTAATAAGTAAAGCAATGAATAAATGAAGATTTGGATGTTAAATGTTAATGACGATGAACTGATGTAGTTGAAAAGGAAGCATTTGACTTTTAGACTGTAAGTATTTATTTATATTATTTTACGCCTTGGTAATTAGAACTGGAGTATTTAAGAAAATATAAAATAATTAGCCTCCTAAAGTTGGAGAACTATAAAAAACGTTTTCGAGAACAGTTTTAACAAATTAATTGCTGTTAACTTTCGCTACCTGATTCAGTAAAATTGAACAACTAAAAAAAGATTTTGTATTTTCTAAAAAAGAAATCTGCTATACTTTAATTTGGAATTCTTAGAATTTATGTCAAAACTGCCCAAATATCGATAAAGAATTAAACTACATTTGCGTAGAAGATTTAAAATAATTATTAATCTCATACAATTGATTTTGTAAATAATTTTGGATATTTGAAATTGCCGCTTGAGGCCGGGGATATCTGTGCTATGGATGCTGCTTGCTGAGAGCTTTTGCGATCTAATCGATACGGCATATCGTCAGGCGTAGTTCCAGCTAGAACTTAATATAACTCTTCCAAGAGCTTTAATTTCCCACACTCCATCCGATGGTGGAAATAACTCCAGGGTTCAATTCCATTTAAAATTAAAACTATTTTTCCCTTATATTTTTAAAAGGTAACTTTTGTTTTACATTACGAATTGTAGAATAGATTGTGGATTGTATAATAATACATAAAACTATAGAATAAATAATTGTGCTAATAAAATCGAAAATACAATAAAGTATTCAACTAACTGCGTTTTTTTAAATTATTAAACTAAAAACTCTTTCTATTAATCTGTTATATATTTCCAAAATTTTCGTTCGGTTATTTCTATATTTTTATTATAAAGTATTTGTTTTCTCTAATCTAAAAATCTAAAATCTATTTCCGGATTTTTTATCTTAATTACGTTTAAATTTAATTTTAATTAGAGATTTTATATGATAAAACATTTATAATTTTCCTTTGTGTCTCCGATTTCCTAAACACAAACTTTTAATTTTGTTTATCATAATTGTGTTATAAGTACGTTTTTTAATAATTTGGAAGAGTTTAGGCTGTTTTGCACCTATTTTTCATTATTTTATTATTTCAGCTACGTACTTTACATTTTCTTTTTCAAACTTAAACCTTTGGAAATGTAGTGTATTGCTTTTAACTTCATTTTTAATATAAGTAAAATTATTTAACAATCAATCGCTCTTCAGAGTTTCCAAAGAACGAATTAGGCGTAATGAAAATATACTCACCAAAAATTTGTTGTCTGTTGGCTACTTACCACTTTCTTTCCTAATTAAATCATCGTCCTTCAGTGAGAGTGATAGTTTTATTTGAAACACCAATTGCATTTGCACCTTCTGAGTGGTATACATACCCTTCTTGCCCCCGTTTGAAAAACAGTAGCGATTTTAAGCTTTTGAAGCCAGAGAAAATCTCAGAATTTTCTGGTTATGCAAATAAGAGACAATTAAGGAGTCTTGTTAGCAACGGACCGACTATTTAAGGTGGGCACCGTGGCTATAAATTGAATCGCTCCTTGGTCGCGGCCGCGAACTCAGGTGTGTTTTTCACTTCGTGTCTGCTGCACGCGCTCTGATGGTGCTCCACTATAAGTTCAGCATGCTTCACTAGTCTGGTCTGCCCCAGTCGCAAATGATTTAATTCAATTTGACGAGGTTTTCTCGCAGTACGCGAAGCGCCAACTCTCGATCGTTGTGTCGGCACAGGGCCACGGAGAGCATAAAAGGCGTATATTGGTATTGGCCACGGTGTGGACACTAATTGGAGATTTTACTTTCATGAACTTAATGTTCGTAATTACTTGGTTCTTAATTCGACGTAATTTTGGGTTGTCAGGTAGCCGAACGTTAATTTGATGGACACTCTGAGAACCCGCTCATTGGGTGCTTACGATGAACAAGAAGCAACCAAACGATCGTCTTCAAGATCCCATTCAAGAATTCTGCATGAAGGAATTCTTCCGGATGCATGGGTGTGCACTTCTTGAACCAAGGAGTACATGGAACGAGGTAAGGGGAGTTGTTTATGGCCAATGTCAGTCAGGTGATCATTGAAAGCCCATAAAATTTACCATTGCAGTCTCTCAGGGACAGATAGCACGAGAACTGTTTTATTGGGGACATTTCGACTTTTTTAATGTCCTCTAATTGCGCAATTATCTTCTGGAGGACGGTAGTCAGGATTTCACCTGTACTTACGAGTTGTTTGAGGTAAGTGCTTGTATGATCATAAAAGGTGAAATAGAAGACAGACTGTTTGTGGGACCCTCGTTGATGTTAGAGTTTTTATTAAAATCGTAAAATCCACTTTCTACAAGTAATATTTAACCCTAAATTACATTCAAGTAGAAGAAATTCACTTGGGTGGTAGGGAGATAAGCAAATCGGGACATATATGCGTTCATGATGTGATGACTATCAAAGCTATAAAAATATGGGTTTTGAAAAGATAATGAACTTCATTTTTTCTTTTCTTTCTTTCACTAGAAAATGTAAAAGAAAAGTAAAAGTATTAAACTGCTACTATTAAAGAATTATTAAAGATCATAATTGGAAAGTTTATGGTCGGAAAACAATGTTAATAAGATTACATTTCAAAAGAAACATTAGACTATAATATGGTGTTAACAGGAATATCACCATTAAAAAGCGGGTCATTAGCAGACGGAAATATCATTCATAAAGTTGTTATTAAAGAGATCATTACACATAATAATTAGTTGTAAACTAGTTTTATTTTAAATAAAGAATTATAAAAGTCTTAGCAACCATATATGAACTGCCAGCGTTCGCAAGTATTACCAAAAGACATAGGCTGGTAACTTCCATCGCAGTGATAAATAGTGCATGTGTACGGTGCAGAACATTTACAATCATGTATTACTTGTCCTACGTGAATCCCATTTGCTGCAAAAATATTATTTTATTCTATTAACATAATACGAATTAAGGCAAATTGTTAGAGATTAATTTGAAGTCAATAATTTTTTCATTACCACTGCTCAAAAAGGCGATCAAAAGTATAACGAGAATTGCAAAATTTAATTTCATCTTTTTATAATCACTGATCACTTCGGTGAATTACTGATATGTATAAAAAATTTGCCATGACTTTTATACTCTCTCCTATGGAGAAACGGAGAGGTAAAATTTGTTTTCCTTGTTTATTTGATTTGTTTACTTTGCTTGGGGAATGTTCAATTCTAATACAAAACAGTTGTTAACAGTTTTCACGTGCAAGCAGTGACTCAATCATAGTACAAACTTTAATATATTGTTACTGAGCTATAGCTAAATTATTATATGATCATCATAGTAAGTTTTTCCTGTTTTTTTTTCTACGTTTGTATTGTTATTGAATAAGTGACGTTTTGAAATTTTTAGTAAGAACACAGAGCGAATTTGGTTTAGGAACCGCCTATCTACGAGTTACAAGGGATGAATGAACATATTCATGGCATTAATTAAGTGTAAGGTTTTTAAATTTTATCTTAGGGGATCGAGATTATGGCTATCGAGTCTGTTATAAAAACCTCAGATATGGAGGCGTCTGGAACAAGTCCTAAGCATTTTTGCATACGATCCTTGAGTGGTTAAACTTCAAAAATGCATTTTTTAAACACACTTTTACCAATTTGGTGTTTGAAATCAAATAAGAAAAAACAGTTTTATTTTATAGCTTCCATATTTCCCAAATTCAGAGTTTTATTTACAAATTGATAGACTTGTAGCCAGTACAAAAAGGCTTCCCTATCGAATTTTTGAACTGTTGTTTTTCCATTAGACGTACAATGCAACTGTTGGACACAATTGTATTTTATTTTATTCTTCTCAAATTTGGTAATTTAAAAACATTAGATTTTAAAGTAAGGAAGTTTTAAAACCTGCATATCTTTAGAAAAGCGTAATATTTAAATATAGGACATTAAAAAAAACTTATTCCAGTACAGTGGTACGCCCTTAGGATCAACTGATAGGTGCTATTAACCTTGAGTCCGACTGGTGATCTAGACCTTCCCATAAGGAACGCAACAAGGGTTTCTTGGCCAGTAACGTTAAGACCGACATATAGTAATAACCAGGTGGGGTTCTGCAGGTGGTTAATTTGCTCTCGAGAAACTCCCGTACCCAGGGCAAATCGCTTCAATTCGTCTTGGGCTCAAAATAAATGGGCCAAGCGATCGTGCAGTATTGGCTGTAGGCAACTTCAGCGGATACTCTCGTATCGTTTCAACAGATCGATTGAATTCTGTTCTCGCGATATTAAGTGCTCCTTCTTCGCAACGATGCAAATATTTTCTTAAGTTTTTTACTTTATGTTGTTTTCCCGTGCGTCGCCGTCATATAGAGAAGAAATCCTACGCATTTTTAAGCGATGGAGGAGGTGAAAAGAGGAAGGATCAGGCGCGATCATTTTGAGCAGCTGAGTTGGCGATCACGATTTTTTTAATTTCACACGTTTTATGAATATTTTCGTGATTTCTTCATTTTGATAAAGACACATACCAGAGAAGAAGCCTATCAGCGTAATCTTGTTTGGTTTGGGCATGACTGGAAGGCGGATAGCTCTGCTGGGAAGTATTTTCTGTACTTTGAATTTAATATATAAAAAAAATTTATTCCCTTATACATCTTAGCGTTGTAACACTTTTATTTAATTTTCATAACATTTTTATTTAACTTATATATAAGCAGATCAAACATGAAAAACAGAAGCAAAAGTTTTTTTTCTTTTGGAAAATTAGAGGTTTTCATAAGTTTGTTAGTTCTAACTTGGATATTTTTGATCCGATTCGCAAAGAGATTTATTTTCTAAGATCTACAGAAGCCGCACTTTAATTTGATTTGGGTCTATTAAGCCCAAACAAATCATAGGCTCCTCTTGAGATTTTTCCGAAAAAAATTGACGAAATTTGACATACCCATTACATACCCATTGACGTCAGGAGCCCTTTTTTCACGTAAGCAACTTTAACGCTCGGAATTGAATTTCGAACATGTGAAAAGTGCATATTTCATCCCATTTTTTAACATTTATAATCTTCTTTCATAGCTTTAAGTAAAATTTACTAGAGAAATATTGTTTTAAGAAATTAAAGTTCTAAACTGCTCTATTTATAGAAATAATTATTTGGAAAGTTTATGTTCCAAAAAATTTTTTATTATTATAAAATTAGAATAATTAATTGAACATAGCGTTTTTTCAGTCAATTGATGTTAGGATCATTGTGAACTGGAAGGAACAATAGCAACTGATAATAAATTCAATAACTCTCAGCGCCGTGTTTAATTACACAGTATATTTCTCGTAGGATATTTAAGGCATTGGTCATCGGGACAATTTCCTGTTTTTCCGCTCATTAACTTCCGATTATATGCATTTCAAGAAACAGTATAGCGTCAAGAACCATTGGACCGTTTTTTCCCATTCCCAGGAGCGGTTAGCAGTCTCCAGCCTCTGGTGCGTACCCATTGAAACTTTATTAAATTTGATGACTGTGCACCCGTCAGTTATTCATCTCACCTGGTTCGTGGTCGCGGATGCTGTGCTTCTACACTCCGGTAAGAAAAAGGACGGACGTAAAGACGTGCGGTGAACCACGAGTATGATTTGTTATTCCTGATGAGCGCCATGTCACGAGACTTTTGTCTGCCTGCGTGCCAATGACGTGCAGACGGGTTAGATGTGTCGCACGAGTGGATCATCATAACGTAACACAACAAGGCCTAGAGAGAGAAAGGAATTTTCGCGGAGTCTTTAAGATTGTAGCCAGTCTTCTTGTGCATCTTCTTAACAGTAAATTGCAGCGGGTACAGAAGAAATTCGTCTTGATCGTCGTCGACTGTCGAGAACGGTCTCTTCTTCGCTGTTTATTTACAGTTATTAAGATGTCATGTCTGTTCGAATGTTAATAAGGTGTAGGAAGTGAGAATTTAGTATTATTGTCTGTGGCACCTTAAGATCGCTGACTAATATCTTCAAGATGTTTTGCGGCAGAGTAGTACCAGATGTGTTGGTTAGCCAGAACCGGGTTTGATATGGATGACGTGAATTTACGTCCAGGTGCTGATTAGCCGATCAGTATATTGCCCAAGAAAGAGTGCTAATGGGGCAAGTGGGTGGTAAGCGGTTTAACGATGTCTTCCTCCTTCTTAAGACAAATGTGCAAAGGTAGAATAAGCGAGGTCAAGTTACAGATTCTTTTTCTTCTTCTCGAGTCATATTAAGTATCTTGAAATTGAAAATTTACTGGACTCGTTTGTCTTCTAAATATTTTTAACAGTAGACGCCTATAGTTCCTAATCTTTAAGATTTATCACTACAGTCGGTTGAATAAGTTATATTTTTCAAAATTTGATAGTTTTTACAGTCAGTAGGATTATTTTTCTTACTTCCGTTCCAGAAGCAAACATGTAGAAATCATAGCTGAATAAAAAGCCACAAAGGATACGGAATTTCCAAAAAGGGACTAGTAGCGAAATGGAATCAGGTAAACAACGCTACTGCAACAGGTTCAAGGTGGAGGAGCATTTTCCAAAGTGGGTTAACATGCGTGTTTTGGTTATCCAACGTTCTTTAGGATGTTGGCTTTATGATTGTAGGCATGGCGGCGCGGCCAATGTGGCGGAAAGAAGAACTAGAAAAAGGGCAGAAACGCGACTCGGCCATTATGCAAATGGGCGGCAATTAAAATTGCCGATAAGCGTTGTATGCATTCGCAACGTTGTGGCAGTTAAATGAATGTGACACGCAGCACCAAGATCAGTCCAGGTAAGTCCAGATGGATGCACCACTTGATTCTGTGTAATCTGAATATGTTAGTGTACGGCGTGTGGGAGCAATGTGGGGGTCAATTATGTCTTTTTTATATACAACTATGACTCAAATGGGAGCTAGAAATAGCCATTTTAAATATATCTAGATTATATAGATCTAGCTACAAAGATGAAAAGAATTCCAAAACTTTCTTTAAAGGCGCTTTATGTGTTTATGCGTTTTTTCTATTCTTATTTACTTTTCATATGTTTTTAATAAGTTCAGTGGGTTGTAGACCCATTAATTTGTCATTCAGGAGTTTAGGAGTTTATAAAAAATTCTGTTTTATTACTCCATAAGGTAATTTAAAAAAACAAAAGCGATCATTACTATTTTCCCAAGAACTCCTATAATTTTGCATCACAAAGCGTACAAAGACGCAATTTCTCCTGTTGTAAAACGCCTTCCGCACGCGGCTATTTTTACGCAAAAAAAACTTCTACCGGAAATAGGCTCATTTCGCTGTCGCGTAACGCCCTCTATTCTCAGACTCATCTCGAAAGGATGGTACAGAGATAAAAACAACGTATAGATCGGTAGTGATAACATTTCAGCAGATTCCTACGAAGGGATTAATCGTCCCGCGAGCACTCGATTATGCCGATCCCCTCACCTTCTTCAATGGAAGGTGGCCGATGGAACGGGTTTTTATATCATAGGTAAGTTTTTACCTGTGCGCTCCGGGGAAATCAAGATTTAATGGGAACGTGCAAAAGAAAGTGACATCTTCTGATTTCTAATTAGATCCGCTGCATAGGTGGCTGGCCGCCGTGCTTATAGGCCTATACAGGTAAGCCTGGTTACGGCTTGCGGATCGATCAATTGCACCAGAGAGTGCGGTTTACAGTTTTTGCTACAAGTACCCCACCTGCCTAATAAAGGCGCGACTGTGTCCGATACGATTTCCACCTAATGAAGCTAATTCTCGTGAGAGCTCGAAACGAGAGTGATCTTTCTACGGAACTTTAATATCCAGGCTAGGTGCGAATGCGACAATTTGAGGAAGCACTTGGCCACCGGAGTGCGGTACCTAGTGGTAAATGGGCGTAGTATGATACATACTCTAGATGATCTCAGATGATTTTACTGCGATCACCAGTTGGAGTCCCAGAGCCGATCTTGTCTTTTTTAAGACGGTGGTACTCCCAAAAGAGATTTACAGTGAAAACGTTAAGGGGAGTCGCGATAATTGATTTATCGCGTTCCGCACAAACCTATTACGCCCGATGCGACAACTTGTTCTTGAGATGACAACAGAAACAGTCTTCCGGGATCTTTGCGTTTCTTGTTCCGCATATGGGATCTAGAGCAATTCGCGAAACTTAAGTATCGTTGGAGGTCATGGTAGAAGGTAGAAATACCGGAGGATAGCGGAAAAAGGTATTGCGCTTTGTTATTACCTTATATTTCATTTGCAAACAAGTGTTCTTGTTAGTAAATGCAATGTGTTAACTATTTTAAAAATTTTCATTGATGCGGTGAAAACTGTAAGATATGGTATAGTTTTCAAGGAAAGATGAGAGCGAAGGAAACCATATAAGTATAAACTAAATATAGAAATGAAAAGGCTAGAAAAACCTACGTTTATTATGTTTCAAAGAAAATTAAACAGAGTCTAGTTTTTTGCTACTACGTTGTTATATTCGTATCAATTTAAAATATGAGATAAAAATCTTTATATAATTATCAGTATATTGAGGATTAATAAAACTGAATATAACACTTCGAAAGAAAGTAGGAGCTAGTCAGTTATAGGAAATTCAATTAATTATGATCAGATAAATTGGCGGAACTCGCATATTTTGTAAAGCCCTTATTTTGTTTTAGTTGGAGCGAAAAAAAAAGTAAGAGTTGAAAAGTTGCGTGAAATGGATCTTCCTGAGGATGGGGACCGGTTGCGTTGGTGTTAACTGGACAAAGTGGCTCCATGAGGCGGCGGCGGTCCAATCTTCGGGATAGATAAGGACACATCACGTTCCCAGCCACATTTAAATAATCTCAGAATGGACCAAGTGGCTTTATATGTGTCTCTTTGCGCGCCACCGCTAACGTATTAATTCTAATCAGGCGAGGAGCAGCGGCCGCCGCATGAGATTTTATTTTAATTTAAATATAAGAGCCAGTCCGGCGTAACGCTGCCGGCCGAGAGCATTTATCAATCCGAGCGTGATGTGAGCAGTGCGCGGTGCCACTGGAGATTTATCAGAAGGCCACGATCGCGCGACATTAACCCTTCTCTTCTCGCAAGTGGAGCAAAATGAAATGAAAATGGAGCCCTCTGCGGTACGGTGAGGGGAGCCGCAGATAGAGTCACGTAAAATGAGGTGAGGCTGTGGGGCTGGAGGTGGTGGATTCTGCTACCTCGTGACAGAACATGAGACAATTCTTGAAGGTCCAATTGGATTGTATGGTGACTATCCCATGGTCAGTGATACATACAAAAGGATTTCAAAATAAGCAAAATTTACTAAAAAAGTAATAGTAAATAATAACAAAACAAATCAGAATGAGATTAAGAGTACTCGAGAATTAATATATAATTAATATAAGCATTTACAAGTACTTGTATTCTTCAAGATTCTGTATCAGGAGCTGCGAATAGTTTTTTTGTCTGTAAATTATTTTAACCCTCATCTTACAGAAATATAAAAATCTCGATAAAAATGCAAAATTTTCTGAAGTAACATTTGAATTTATATTTTAATAAGGTTAAAACAAAGTGGTATTTTTCGTGTTACAGTTTTTTTTTTGTATGAATAAGAATATCATAAAAATGCTAGCACTTTGTTCAGCAATGTTAGACAAAATAAATCTAAGTAAGGGCCATATAATTTTAAGGATTAAGTAAAATGTAAATTTTAATGTGAAGTAAAAATATGTAGGTAAACAGTTGCAATTGAAAATGAGCAGATAAATATATAGATATAAATAAGTAAGAGTTTGAATCACTGTCGGCTACATACAGTTCATCAGCCCAGGGGTCTTAAGATATACTGGATTATGATGACTACAGCCCGGGGATGGGCTCTATCAGATCTTGTTAACTGTCGACCACTTTTCGTTTTCACTTTTTCCCTGTTTGTACCGTTTTGTTGTGACTTCTTCATCATGGGCTTGGGCTCCTGTTTACATCTCTCAAACTCTGAGGGATACTTTGCGGTCTTCAAACGAAGACAGGTAACTCACTTGGAGCCCCTTAGCAGTGCACAGGTACAGGTACAATCCCTACCTGGGACTGAAGTAGAAGTGTCTTGTAATCCGGCGGGTGTGCACAGTCGTCGTAATCTTACCAACTGAGTGTGGAACTCCATCGAGAAGAAGAAAATCCAAAAGACGGTGACGACGACAGAGAGTAAGAAACACAGCCAATCTAGAGACGATCTTATCGTGCCGGCACCGCGCGAGGTGACTGGAGATGAAGTAGTTGAAGAAACGCTGAAAGGAAGAAGCAAGGCCGTGCCGCCGTGCACTGCTTGTGATCTGAGGAGGGAAAACACCTCAGAGAATTCTACCTAAACGTCAGATTCAGATTGGATTCAGACTTCGCATTGATTGGACACGCTGGACGTCTGCTGAGCCTCTTATTCTTACAGGTGCGATCAGTGATCGCCCCTTTTCGATATTTACGTCAATTCGATCCGAGGCACTACCGGTCGAGATCAGTTCGGTGTCCGGTCTATTGATCGTGTCCACCTTGTGTCGCCACCCCCGATGTGATCGGATGATGGTCAATCGAATAACCGAAGATAAGTGAATGATATTTGTACCTGACCAAAGCGGATTATTACTACAACCTGGGAAAAAGTGAAAATCTCTGGAGAGATTTCTTATTGTGAATTTTTGATTTGATGAAATTTATGGAAAGAAAGTGAAGTGCATCTCCATGTATAACTTGTTTGTGGTGATCATTCAGACCGAATGGTGGATTTTTTCTCTGGAGGCTTACAGTCAGGTGGATCGAGGTGAAGGTCAGTAGGTAATTTGGGTTTACAAAAAAGATTTCTTAGAAATCCTAGTGCGACTTATTAAACATTTTCCATTAACTATCTAGGCCTGTGAAAATATAATTTAAAAAGTTCATGACCACGCAAGGGTTGATTATATTAATCAACAACTCTAAATAGTTTTCTTTTAATATTTCTCAAATGTGGAGGTGTGAGTAGCTATCGCTTAAATTATTACTAATAATTTGGCTTCATAATACTTAAATAAATTAGGGACAATTGCAGGTTTGTTATTATCTTTTTCCAATACGTTCTTTTTATTTTACTTCTACCAGAGATTTTGATTAAAAGTATTTTTCAGAAATTTGTTTAAAACGTAATGAAATTTGTGTTATATAAAATATATAATTAAATCGTTATTCTGTACTGACAAAATTTGGTATTTTTTGACTAAATAAAATTTAGGAAAGTGGTTTTAACTAGTGTCGGTACCAAAAATATTGTGGTTAAATCTAATTATTTTTTTAGACCACATACATATATACCTCAAATGTGCAAAAAATTGCATCTTGTTAAAGACTGCTATTCTATGATTGATCACCAGAAATCGCGAGAATTCTTAGTTAAATTAAAAAACAAAATATAGTCGCGCCGGAAAAAAATACGACCACAAATGTTCTGCGAAAAACTCATACTCTGGTTATCTTACCTACCACGGTCATAATATATCTAAATAGGAAATAAATGCAAATTGAAATAAATTGAAACCGACCACATTGCTCCTTATCATTGGGATCACCTAGTTCACCCACCTAGACAATTGTTTTCTCTTACTAATTGCGGTAATTGCTTGGGCGAGCCCATCATCGTCCTCATGACCGAAGGAGCCATTGAAATGTCAGGAGCCATTAAAGACGTTTAGAAAATAATAAATTTCGATGTCCGTTATTATCCTCCGTAGATAAATAGCTCGTGAAATGCTGAGGAGGCTAATCGAATCGAAACATCTGAAATGTTTCTAGGTAACAGCGGCCAGCAGTAGCTAGATGCTAGCTCAGCATCACTCAGCGAAACGGAGCACAACGATATCGGTGGTGGTGCCGTAACGATGATGGCATCTGGCATCCAACCTTAGATGGGAGGAGTCGGGCGAAAAATGGCAAGCGATCGCTGTTAGGGCCAACAAAAGAATTTCATAATTAAGTTAATCTTGATTTACACAGATACCATGGAGTACGATGGCGACGATGCAGACCACTGTGCAATCAGTTAAAATAATTGAGCCTTTATCGTCCTTGTTCGCCGCAGTTGCGACCATATAGGTTCTCGTATGCAGATTGCGCACGATTATTGCGGCGTGGACAGACAGTGGCCTCTAAATAACACCAAGCTGACTGCTTGGCCGTGCACGGAAACTTGGGATAAATCAGAATTTTTGGAGAGATTATCTACGGTACTTAGAATGGTCTGGAATTCTAGACTTATCTAGAACTGTGCTAGGTAATCGTGGAATTCTTATAATGTTGTGAGAATTTTTATCATACGAAAGAAGAGCAAAGAAAATTGAGTCTCCTCGTAAAAGGGTATATTGTAAATTTATTAGCTTGAAAATGTAATACATATGAATTAAATTGATAAATTCATTATTTCTAATAAGTAGAACTAAAAGAGTCAGTCTTTCGATTTAAAGGTTTTAGGGGACTGCTTTCTTAGCCCAGCTGAAACCTTTCTTACACATTTCCTGTCATGGCTTAGATTTGAACTTGGAATTTTATGAACCAGTTTAAATTTACTACCAACTAATTTAATCACAACTTTTAGTTTCTTTTCTTGGAAACAGATTTAGTATAATTAATAACCATAATTAGAAATTTTCAAAATTTTGAAATAATATCCAAAGAAATACATAAGAAAATTTAATAAAATTTATGTCATGATTTGCATACAAAGTACTGAAAAATTTCCTTTTTCGACGAAGAATTTTGATTGAAAGAGTCTCTCAACACTGCTGTATCTATTTAATCCCCCTAAGGGTGTAAGTGGAAATACCGAAGTTATCAAAATCCCCGATCGTACCATTTCTTCCGGTCAGCTCTAAAATAATTAAAGCTGGGAATTGTTGGGGCCTGTCACGATTTCATCCAGTTAATTACGCGGCCTGTGAGGAAGCGCTCATTAATCAAGCATCGTATCAATAGCAGTCAATCAAAAATCTGAAACCACCATAGGTCCCATATTGCTCCCCTGTCGGAACCCCTGTGTTCTTCTGGCTAGTCACTGTTGTTTTAAAAATGTTTTCCATGAACACTGCATATTAACGCGGTTTTTGTGGTTTCCATCAAACAATATAAAAAAAGAGTTCTCTTCGTAGCGCATTGTAAATGATCGATCAAAACTCTAGGTCCATTGAACCTCTGCAGTTAATTAAATAGTAAAACCGCCGTTCAATTGATTTTTTTTTCTAATATACCATCAAGTGGTTATTGAAACAGTGGGAAACTTTAATTCTTTTTATGAGAGTTGAGATCTAAGATCAGTGGGCTCTATGGGAGGCAAGATCGTAAGATCAAGATTTAGTTATTTTTAGATACACGTTTTAATCAGATTTCAGTCAAATTAATAGAAATAGATAAAACAGAACTATTTGCATGCTTTTTATTTTGTTTTAAGTATGTTCAACTGATCGATCTGATTTATACAGATTATAAGATTTTGTTTGTCTATTTGTTCGTTTTTTGTTTTCTCACAGGAAAACTGTTAGATTAATTGTTATGGAACGTTTTTTGTTATGGATCTCGCAGATGAATTTAAAATGCAAACTTTGTTTGCCTTTCCGTTTGTTTGTTTGTCACTTTAAGTATGCGATAATTTTTGTGGATACACAATCTTACTAATAAATTTACTACCATAGGCATTACAATAAAAAATTATAGTAATAATTCTTATCACTGTAAGCCCTTTACGAGCCCTTTTTTTTTGTAATAATTTTAACATTATTAAAAACCTACTGCTCAACTACCCAATTTACGGTTATCCGTGTAAAATGAATCTTATTTTAGATGGAATGCGATAGATTCTGGATTAGTCTCTTATGGCGATATCGACTATCGACTTATCGGTTAAGCAAGATTACCGCGCGACTGTTCATCATCATAGAGTCGCGTGTTTTTATTGCTCATTCTCATCAGGTAATATGAGCCCCGCTTACCTGTTTTTTAAGCAAATTGCGGTACAGTGTCAGCAGTTCTAGAGGCGAGAACTCGGTCTAAAACAGGATTCTGAATATATAATCTAAGATGCATACAAAGCTAAGTAGACATTCTAAAATCCATGGGCAAGGTACATAACTGTAGATTAGCGATCTAAAGGTTTTAAATAATTAGAATTAAAATGTTCGATCTATAATTTTTTTTTTAAAGTAGCAAGTAATTTCAGGTTTTCTTAATGAGAAGAAAAAACTCCTCTCCGAATTAGGTGCTTGTATATCCGGGACAAAAGTTTCAAAATTTTCCTAATCCCCTTAGTGTCAATCAATTCGCTTGTGGCCCCAAGTACATGCACCTTAGGTCTTCTCTTCAACTTTGTCATGTCGTGACGTCTACCTGTCCGGATTTCTTGTGATCCAAATCCGATAAACGATACTAATCACACCGACAAGATTAGTGAAAGGGAAAATACAAATACCAGTTCATCTCCTGGCTGCGGTCAGATCCACATGTATCGTAATTGATTTATCACACTTCACCGCCACGACTATTTATAATGACCATAGACACTTGAAGGAGGCACCTAAGGAGACACTGCTTCTTTCCCTCTATGTTAACTTACCGGGGATTAATTGTGCGATCTTGATTTCCCCCTTCTTTCCGGCTCCGAGGGGAGAGATGATCTGTCCTTCTGTCCAGTGAGAATCATGTGTTTCCTCTAACGAGACCTCCTAACAAGAAGAATGCATCCAAGATCGAAGAGAAGAAGGCATAGCCCTCTTTTTTCATCTTCATATTCACTTAGCATTTTGATCTGGTCCAATCGGTCATAAATCATCAGCTGCTGCTGTATACCTTGTACCGTGTGGCCGAAGCCAGTAAAAAAAAAATCATCACACACTGCTCGTAAGGTGATCGTGTCTTTTCAGAAAATGGTACAAATGAAGAGTCACAGCCCATGAGCCTGGGAGACAAAGGATGCATGTCATAGGAATGGTAAGTGGTTTGTACTCGCGAAAAAAAAAACATGTATATTACAAAGCACAAAACGGGGGAAACTCGAAGGAATAAATCTTGAGAAAAAAAAATCTGTAGTCGGTCTTTACAGCGTGGACAGAATGAAAACAAATCGCTGAAGGAAAACGACTTTTTCTTCTTCTCCCCATAACTGGCGGAAAGAGGCGGGGTAAATGACAATAGTCGTATCACTCTGGTAAGGGAAACCTCCTCCTTTCTACCAGAAATGTATGGTCGTTACCACTTTGGTTAGTTAGTTTACCTGTCTTCTAGCCTCTACTATTTTGCATTTTCAATAGAAATGCCAGGGGAAAAAAAGGTGTGAGATTTGTCTCTCGTTTACTTGGTATGTGAATTCTCCATAAATGGGACGAATACCAAGTGGCCAGTAGTTTGGCAAAAAAACTTAAACACCTTTCTGTGTTGGTCTTCATGAAGACATCATCAGATACATTTGCAGACCATTAAATTATTTAAAAAAATACGACACTTTAAACTGAAGAAAACTACCTAATTATTGAAAAGCTTATACAATTCAAAATCAGTCAAATATTTTTTCCACAGTGAAAGAATATTTTACAGCATACTTTTTTTTAAATTGATATAAAATCTAAAAATGTATTGAGTCCAATTAGAATCTATCTCATAGTTTTCGTGAGATTACGTAACAAACAGACGAACACAGAGACACTAGTACTAGTCTCATTAAAAAATAATAGGTAAACAGATCGATACACAGCTAATATAAACTTTTTAGCATTCTTGGTATAATAGAGATCATCAAAGTGCTAATGTAGGTCTCAAAACTCTAAGTAGACTACGGCTACTCGAGAAAAGCCGTATTTGACTTTTTGTTTTTTTAGCAATCCAACACTAATCTTCGTTTTCCACTTGTTAAAATTCACAGGCACTAAGCTATAGATGCTGCAATTCGATAATCCACCTTCCTTTAGCTTCAGTGCAACGGCTGAGGGGAGGAAGGTTTCACCCGCACCAACGGCAACCTAACATAAATGTGCAAAACATTTGAAAGAGTAACACGAGGAACGAGCAGAGTTAATTGAGTCAAACAAGTCGATTCCCAGCTCGAAATTGGACAAAACCACTTTATCGGGGGATCAGTGATCACCGCGCAGTATCATCCAGTGGAACGAGTCACTTTGCGTGACGATGCTGCTAATAACGCAGTCATTGTACCCCGAAGGTGCCGAAGTCTATATTGGTATAAAACATCGTCTACGTCGTCGTCTTTCGACTTTCGGTCTAATGAAAATTAAGGAGCCCCTAGAGCAGTAACTATGTGCGATCTAAAGAAAATGGACTGGCCAGTGCGCAAAAGGTGCAAACCTTCTAAAGTGGCGTTCCCCATTTCCGATAGAGTTCTCGAGTTGGAGTCCAAATTACGGTCCTCAGGTTTCAGAGTCTGGATTCGCTGATACAGCAGACGTTCCGTGAGCGGGTAGTGGGGAGCTGGGTACCTCAGCTTGTTAGCTTTGACGGTGTGTTGACGGTACGATGGTCTGCACTGTTGAACCGCTCTACTGCTGCTGCTTGGTGCCCCAAACAAGACACAGAGAGATCCGAGACAAGGAACAGGCATGTTTTGAAGATCATGTAGTTTCCTCTCCCGATGGTTTTAATTTTATTTTGAATTTTATTCTTTTTTTGTAACGAAAGAATTTTTTAAAAAGACGTTCCCAAGCATGGTTTGTTTCACAAGATCTGGTCAAAAAGAAAAAGAAGTACAAAAAGGGTCAAATCCACCAGTTCTATGCGCAACAGTCCCATAATCGCAAACTTCTGACAACAACGACGGAATCCATGACGATCGGTCGAAATTCGTGCTGCTGGCATTATTTTGTTCCTTTCAAAGGTTTTTCCAACGAAGCAGCAACGTGTGTGAGATGTGCCCATCCCGGACCCAACAAGACCCTGTCGGTCTTGGGTCTGAGACCCCAAGTGCCCTTCCCGATCGTTTCGTTTTAAGTTACTCTGAACATACCTGTCGAGTAGGAGTCTGATCTTTCATTTGATCTTATGCGTTTGCTGTGTGGAGCAAGTATGGCACAGCTCTTCTTATTTGGAGCCTATTAATCAAATAGCCAATCTGCTTACACAGCCGCATGAGGCCCCATCCACAGTGGTGCAGTTTGCCCTCGGTTCGAGCTAATAAATACGTCGGAAGGTGGTACCGATCGAATCACAGTTCACTGAAAAAGGTGGGAAAGGTGGAAACTTGTCGTCATAACTAAACTCTTGAGGTTCATGGGATCAAGTCAAGTTTACTGAAGTCGGTCTTCAGGGAGCGGACGCAATGTGTGCATGAGCCACTAATCGGCTCTTTGATTGACTTTTCAAATTAACCGAATACCATCAGGGTTCCCCATCAGTGGATAGTGATCTCTGCGTTCCACAGAGATTTATTAGAAGGCTACCGAGAATAGGTGTCACACTTTAGAATTCAAATGGACTTTCCATGTTTTGTTTTGTAGTAAAATACTATTTTGAAAAATCACTGACCCCCCAGGTTAGACATTGAATTATAAATTAACATCTTTGCTATTAGTTCGTGAACTAGTAAACACTACATATGCAAATTTTATTCATTCTCTTTAATTATTTTAGTTCTCACGAAAAATGAGTTATTTTTCTAGAAAATTGAGAAATAAATACCAGTAAGGTTAATATTTTTAACTAGATGTAATATGAAATGGATCATAAGCTTTAGAGAAGTAATGAATTTTGTGGATTTTCTAAAAATTTTAAAAGAAACATGGGAAACAATTTAAATTTACTAAACTTACTAGAATTATAATTCTAGATTTATTCCTAGAAAACCTTGAAGCTCTCTCTCTAGCTAAAATTTACTGTTATAGTTAAAGAAAAGTTGCAGTGCACAAGTATGTAATAATCTATAAAATAGTAAACAATTCAAGTATAAAGCCAGAATTAGATAAATTCTGCTATTTTAAATTATTCCACTGAAAAAGAGAGAAAATGCTGTAAAGTGCTAAAGTGCGGCATCATGACACCTGTACAATTAATACTTTTTGCGGGAAATTACTTTTTTACCCTTAGCAACAGACTTTTGCCTTTATACCATGCATTCACAGGTTTTTACCTAGCGATTCAATTAAATTCTACTGATTAACTTCTAATGAGGTTCGCACGCAACTGGGTATCCAGGTATACAGATTTTCATACATTGTTTCCAAGTACAATCCATCCAATTGTTTGCCATTAGTTACGCAATAGCATATCGAATTGTGGATTGACCTAAAACGCAATTTGTTTGCCCAGGCGCTTCTCTTCGTGGATCAATTACGTCCCGTAAAATTTCAAATTATTGACCAGAAAATTCAGAGCGCCGTGCCACAGTAGTTCGGTTACTCGACTTACTAACTTGTCGACAGCTCAATAGATGTTTGAATGACTACCAATCGACTGTGATCTGGCAAATACCTTTCCGATCGATCAATTGGGATGTTCTTTGAAAAACTGTGATCATTTTAACTTTCAAAGGCTTTCGTCACGACAGGAAAATGATATAGAGAAAAAAAAGACGTGAAGAAAAATCCCAGAAACGTTGGAAACCGACGAAAAAAATCGTTTAATTTTTTTAAGACGTGACGGATTTTTAAGGCGACTATGGTGGTTAGGTCGCGGTACACGATTCTCTTGCTTCCACGTCATTTGCTCACTCATGCATGATTTTGTGCGATTCCCTCGATATGATACGACCGTAGGACCTCAGTCCAGGCCCTGAGGTTCAATCCAAGTGGGTGTAGTGGTTGAGGTGGGTGCTGGGATTCGAGGTAAAGGTATCCACTAGTCAACTAACAAAGGAGATGTTCTTTGATTGATTTAATGGCAGCATGTTCATGAACAGCGTTTACGTGCTCGATCGGACCGTCGGAAAATTGCTGTATTCGAAAAGCCGATGTTTTACTTAGGGGCATCGAAAATACCTGTGATTTGCAATTTTACATTTTTTATTACTCTTACACCTTTTTATTTATCTTATTTTTTCTGATCGCGCAAAATTGTTTTGCGTACTAAAGCCTGCCTACATGTCTTGACCCTCGAAGGCTCAGCAATTTGGTTCTGGCCGAGAATCATCATGTTTTCACAACACGACGAGCTCTATGTTGTCGGTTGTCGATCAATCGCAAATCGGTTGAAGATCAACCGAATATCGTACCATCACCACTTAGCTGAAGCAGCTATGGGATTCATTTAAATGATCTTCAATAAATTAACCAGGCCCGAATCCTGCTGTGCTGATCGCCCTTTGATATGTCGAACGAGGGTTCCCTGCTGCTGTCGGCAGTTATTTACAGGTCAGAATATGGATCCAGCACGGCGGCACGGGATCGATCGATCGATCGAACCAAAGTGCAGCCTATTTTACGGCGGATTGGCGTCAACAGTTTTGTCATTTGAATACAATGAGGTCTGAGGTAATACTGACAATTGTTATTTCTTATTCGAGATTTCTCTACCCAGACTGTGGCTTCTACACTATCGTCGTCGTCTGGTTGATCCTCGAACTTCTTCTTCTGTTAGATATCTAGCGACCGACTTGTTGACGACATCGTGTCAGCTAGAGTTTTATATATCAATCACAAGCCGCTCTTGCTGTAGAGCAGCAGATGGAATTGTGGTCCCTCCGACTGTTGGCGGGCATGGGGAATCTTTTCTCTTTATCTCGAAGGAGAATTACCTGGGCCGGAACAAATGGCATCAAGTGAATTTGTTCAGATTGTCAGTAAAATAGTTTCAAGTGATTATACTCTTTGCGCAATGGCAATTAATTTCTTCGTGGCGGCAGTACACAGAAGCCTTTGAGTTGAGATGATGTCGTTTCGTTTATTTCGCCGCCATTGCTTAGTAGAATTGATTTGATCTAGGCTATAGATTAGGCTTTAGAAAGATGTCGACTATTTGTTTTATTCTATTGAAACAAATGGTGAAAGAGTATTTTTTTCTGTATTAGAATAGGTAACATAAAAGATGATCAAGATTTTCAATAAATGAACCTTTATTTTCCTAAAAATTAAAATCAAGCCAGATATTTTTTTTGTAAATGAAAACTTCTTGTCTGTAACTTTCATTAAAACCGTTAAAGCCATTTTCCATAAAAATGTTTGTATATATAAGATTTGCTCGTATTACATTATAGGATAATTCTGACCAAAAAAACCCTAAAAGTAAATAATGATTTATGAAAGTAGTTAAAAATAAATTTATCTAGAAAATGCATACAAATAGTAATCTGTGTGTTCCTATTATATCGGATTAAATTAAATTATATTCACTTTTGTTGAAAATTAAAAGTTTCCATTGAATAAACATGATGTAAGAAAATAACGTAATTATCGTTGACTGTCAGGATATCAAGAAAAAAGAACATTCAGCGAGATAAACCTTAAAGGCATATCGAGAGTATCGGCGAAGGAGGAATATCAAAAGAGATTATGGAACAAACAGACAGAAATAACTAACCGACACTATACTTAAGGGTCGAACCACTTCATAATATCTCACATGGGGCAGAACCCATTTCGCTAAAAGACTGAGCAGACCAAAACCAAACCAAAAAAGGTCCAAAGCTAAAAGATTTATCTTTGGCGAGAGTGCGCACTACAAAGAGCACATGAATTGCGAAGAATCGATTTAATCGGGCCCCAGTGCGATATTATACAAAACGCCAGCCATCTTTCAAGATCACACGATCTTGCACGTTCGCCGGAGGCCAATAAAGCAATAATGCACGATCTCGTTATTATTTTCCACTCTCCTGCGCTCGCGCCGTCTAAGGTGGGGGCCCTTATCTTACGGCGGCCCGAAAGTCCCTCAGGATACAATTCCAGAGAGCGATACATGGGCCGGACTTATGGACGGTAGTGTATGAATTCCGTCCACCGTGGAAAACACATGTTCAGCAGTTCGGTAAGTGATCGGAATTTAACCTTTTGCCAAAATGATGCTATCGGAGGCCGTACGGCTTAGTACTACATTAACCGAGCCCCACCAGATCAAGACGAGTGGAGCTCGACGCACGGCCAGGATCGTGAGTCTCGGAGAGTATAGCAACAAATTTCATTACCCCGCCCCCATATCCGAACCTACCTGATCGACCCTCCAAAAGTGTTTAGGTTGAATGAAAGCCGAGGAAAATGTAATTTCTACAAAATAATAATAAGAAGGCTAAAATAAAGTAGGTAAGTTCGCCTTACCTGACCGCTAAAGATCTGTTCGAACGATACGATACCGTGTATTATCACGGCCCAGAAGAGGCCGGTGTCTATACTACCGTCGTCTTATACAGGCCTGGAAAAGCCTGGACGAGAGGGATTTCTCATGTTTACAAATAGCTAATAAAGACGGTTATTTTATTGGGACGGCAGCGAACGTGTTTTCGCAGTGACGACGATCCACAACATCCCGAGCGCCATTGGTACACCTGATAATATTATTATTGGCGATAAATTAGTCGTAATGCGCGAGGATGTGACAAATTTTCGCTTTAATGGACGCAATCATTATGGGCTTTTTATCGACAATTTTCGCTCTGTCCACGTTCCGACCACACACGTAGCCCTTTACAGATTGCTCTAAGCCACTTGAAGTGGGAGCATTTTGTATTAGGGCTATTTATGTGACGGTTTACCGGGCACGCAAATGTTGTACGGACTGTATAGTGTATATTTTGTTACTTTGAATTCACTGGCAAGAATTGCATAAATATTATATTAGGACAATAAATAAAATATATAAAATATAAATATGTAGATCTGAAGTATTTAGAGTTTTTGTATAGAAAGTTAGAGTAAGATATTTTGGAAAAACATGTCGCCAATGTCAGTGACATGTTCAAAAGTTGATTTTTGAACTCTAATGTTTTTTTTAAGTTTTTGATATAAACAAAAATTATCTCCTGAATACATTTAAAAAACAGCAAATTGAATCTTAAGCCTTATATTTTTTTCAGGAATTAATTTTGAGTAATCTTTACAAACCGGATTTGGCGCTTAATTAGCTCCAACCATGGTGATATGTTGCTTCCAGACGAAACGTATGAGGAGGCGAGGAGCCAAGAAGTATCAAAAGAAGATTCTAAAAAATCATTGAAAATAAAATTTTCCCGAGACAATTTAAGTGATAAGTCCTCCTCTGCAAAGGATGTGCCTATTCCAGAGTTCCATCCGCGACGTAGAGATTCAGTTGGAAGTTATGGGAAAACTTCGGATTTCTTTAACAACATACCCGACTTTGTGGGGGAGTCCTTTATGCCCTTTGACGTCACAGACGATGAAAGTACTAGCCACAGTAGCAGGAGCAGTAGTAATGGATCCTTGCACAACAGTTCTGACGTCCTTAGGGAATGTGAAGAATTCTTGTGGAGGTACAGGATTCGTCCTGATTTTTTCTGCAAATATCACAAGGCGGTTAGGTAATTAAAATAAAGTATTTTTAACCCTTTGCGGACGAGTGTCGGAAAATAGCCGCCCAAGTCTTTTGCTGGCCGGCTCCATCCGCACAGGGTTAAGGAGCTAAATTTATTTGATTTCTAGAAAAATGGGCTTGGCTTTAAATGTTTTTATGAGGGAAAAATCTGTTGAAAATGTAGTCTTAATTTAAAGAAAAGGTTTAGAAACAATTTAGAGCAAAGTTAAATTTTAAATGGACCCTTTAATACGCGCTGTCTGAAAATATTGAATAATAAAACCGAAAATTGATTTTACTTCAGTTGAATATTTAAAACTAATAGATCAATTTGAATTCAATTTTCTTCAATTTTTTTGTAATATTTCGCCATTTAACATATAAAAAATTAATTTAAATTTGAATATTTTATAGCTCAACACTTTCGATGCCCCCGTCCCTTCGATGGTCGATTGCCCAACCTCCAAAAGATATCAAACGGCCGAACAGTGCAACGCCCCAGCAAGTAGCCACCACCACCACCACCACGAAGATGAGAAGATTTAAGAAGGCCACCGCAATCTACACCTTGCCCGTTCGCCAAGCGAGAAGGCGGGGCAGCATAACGTCCTCGACAGGTGAGTAGGTCTTGTTAATTGAACGCAAACTCCCTGCCGAAAATCACTAGTGTACCTTTCTGGCTGTAATAACTGCAATCAATGGGAGTTAATGGGTTATAAATCGCACGATCGCGCCCCCGTTCCCGGCTTCCTAACACCTTGTAGACGCGGGGTACCGCAATGTCGCGAAAGCAGGACGGACCAGTTTTCTCGGACACGATGCCGGGACACTTTTTTTCTCAAGACGTCCCATGTCTAACCGCTGTCTCTTGTCACAGCCGTCTATCAATCCATTCATTCGTCGTCCATCGTCGCCGTCTATCCAGGCAGTTCCTGGAATGTTTTTTATTCGGACCGCCGCGCATCAGTGTCCCCGTTGTGGTCCAAAAATCCTTCCCGAAAAATTGACTAAATGACCAAGGAACCAAGTGGCCATCGGCAATTTACCGGCCGTTTAGCAAAGTAGCCCAGTAGCCGACAAGGCAGTAAAAAGCAGCCCAGTGGCCAAAATGTGAAAATAAAAAAAAGATGCAATTTAAAAATAAAAAAAGGATTCGAAGACTTCAGTAAAGTCTTAAGATTTGCTCATATCGGTTATCTGGAGACTTCTTTTGAACCGAGAAACTTTCCCCCTTTATTCTGTTCCGTGGAAGATGTGACGATGGTGATGATGTGAACCGGACGACTTTGGCTTCTTAAATTGTTGTGATACCATCACAAAAAAAAGAAAATTGAATAAAAATAATATGTATAAAACAAAAATAATAAAACAGCAGGTAATCGCGCGAGTCTGAGGAATTTGTGTCAAACGAACGCAAAGTGAATCGCTCTCCTGCATCCAAATTGGACCAGAAATCACTCGGACGAGTGCAGTCGACAAAAGTGACAAAAAACCTTTCGCGGTCATAAAACGAAAGTTTTTCGCGATCTCGAAGGTGCGCGGGTGAATTTAATTCAGTTTTTAACAGGGAGATTAAATTTTAGAAATTCTGTTTTGAATTTCTGGGATATTTTAGAATTCATGTTTTTTGGTGGAATATTTTAAAACTTAGAAATTGTTTAACAGGTAAGTGCATTCGAATTTTTTCTTTATCATTATTATAGAGTTGTTGATGGTAACGATTCATGGTGACTTTAAAAATTAACTTTTAGTATTTGTGTTGAACAGTTCCTATTTTATATATTACAAATTTTCGCTGGATCTTTTTATTTTCTTGTGTGAGTGTAGTAATATGTGTCGTAACTTGCGGAATTCACGTTTTTTTGTTATAATATACTACCGAAATCTTTGACCGGAATAAATAGTAGCTTATATAGCTACATCCTATTCAAAATTCTATTAGAACCAGTTCAACGGTTCTCGCTTGATGCCCAAACAAATATATAAATATTCTGATACGTTAAGAGCAAATTTCATAAATCTGGAAAAATCTCGTCAGTAAATAAAATAAAAAAAAAAAACTCCAAGTTCTTATCCAAGATTTCAGTTTTATAGCTCGCATAACGACAAACGATAGGATACTTGTACACTTGAACTATAAGATTTTATTTTAAATAGTGCAAGCAGCTTGAACACTTATCCATGGTTCTAAAATTTAGGTAGATATTTTTCGCACTTTTTTTTCTAAATTTGTTGTAAACTGCATTTCTTCATTTTATTTTTAATTGAGGGTTTTATTGAACTCGTCGATAAGATTGGAAAATGTAGCCTAGAAGAAGAGTGAAGTCGATAACTTCGGTTTAGACCTGACTGGAACCGAACGAGAAGCTTTCTATTTCGATGTAACTGTTTCGGAAATAAATTGTAGGGCGACGAAAATGACACGTAGGAAATGTAAAAATTGAAAGTTGTAAAAATACTTTTTTAATCCATGACATTTAAAAAACAATGCTATAAATTCAACGATTTCAGAAAGTTGAAATTTTTTAATCTGGCAGAACTTCGCGGGCTTTGCATAAGCACAGGCGTTATAAAAAAGCTCTGGGCAATATGGTCGAAGTGGAACCTAAGCTTTAAGATAAATGATGCCTAAGGAGTAGTTCACAATTTCTCAATAGTTTGTAGTGATTTCTTTTGGATAGGCGGTTTAATTCCTAAGAAACAAAAAAGAAAGGAATAATTGAATCGAATTTCCCTAGAGAAGCCCAAAACTTCAAGTGGATCTACCTTCCGCTGACGATCCGTTGATACCGGTGAAGATGTTAATGATCTTACGATACTCCACCTCGACGATCAAGAAAGCCAAGAAGCTACTCAACATGAATTCACCTTTTGTGACGATGTGATCCACAGGCGGTAAGAGCATACACCTGTGTAAGAATGTTCCAGCTCATGGTCGTTTTACGTTCTTACAATTCTTTTCTGTCTCCTCCTTTTTTGAAATTTTCAAGCCTATTTTAATCGAAATTTGTTTTTGCTCCGTTGCTCTTTCTTTCGACCGTCATCGACGGCCATGGCAAAGATGAAGACGACGAAGATGATCGCGTTCCTTACCTAACACCGTCTCGTAGGGCTTGTGCTAAGCTGTTTTGCTATAGATGGTGGTGATGCTGATACTGATGCTGGGTTTCGTGTACCAGCGTCTTCTAACCGCATTTTTGATTGTCTGAGCTCTAAAGTGTTTTCTCTTTCACATCTTTTATTTTATTTTAGTTTTGTTTGTTTTTTTTTATTTCTTATTTTGTGCACACGCGGCTGATGGCTTCTTTTGGGTACCCTATAATGGCTGCGATGGACCTACAGCAGCCTACTGCGTGGTTGTAATCAGGTAGTCAATGGCTGTCCAAATGTGGATAGCGGTGTTTTTTAAATGAATGTTTAAAAAAAAAGAAAAAAAGAAAAACAACATTTCAAATAATGTTAAAATTATGTGAGATAGATGCACGACATTTCAAATAAAAGCATCACTGAAAGGCCGGTAAGTGTCTAGAACACATCGTGCCTTGATGTTTTACTCAACAAACAGAAGGTTTTTTATTACTTTATGTTTTATTTTATATTTTGCATCTCAATTCACTTATACTTAAAACGAAATTTGTAATTAGTATTAGACCTTAACCGTTTGTTAAATGTACATTTTGACTGGATCAACGACTTAGCGACTGTACCTACTGAATTTGAATGGGCGTATTTCATACACACAGCCAAAATGTTGGACACTTAATTTATGAATTTAAGTTATAAAAAAAAATTGATAAAATATTTACTTATTAGTTCAGTATAGAATTCGAAAGTACAACAATAGTTGAAGGAAATTCTCGCACTTGTACGGACAAACATGGACAATTTGTATGTTCAAATTGAACAGTACGATCTAAATATGGACTATTAATAGTTTTAGTAGAGATCAGTTTTACTAAATAGATTCAAACGTAGCTTATATAAGTATACAGGTTAATAATAATATGTGTTACCAGTTGTCCTCTATACTTTAACATTGGGATTATTGTACAATATAAACATACAGGTGTTTTTTAACAAATAAATCGACTTCAAAAATATTGCCAACACATTCGACAAAATTCGGTAGCCCTGTGAAAAGAGCGCATACACCTTCAAAAAAATTAGATGTTGATCAATAAACAATGACGAAATTGCCCAAACCGCAATCCAAAAACTCTGGATGGTTTTGAAAACAGTCAAACTGTTTAGTCGACGATTGTGTCCCTATAAGCAGCCTTGAAAATCACCATCAAGTAATAGCCGAAAAAAATAAGAAAACTTGGAGGCGTTCAGCCGGATCAGCGGCAAAAACAAGATTCACGTTGAAGTTCGTTAAAAGGGAAGGGGCCGGGGGGAGGGAGGGATTTTTAAGGTAAAGCGCGCACGCGGCCTAAGAAAATGTAAGGTACGCGACAGGGATAGCAAAAGTGTTTTCTACCTGTCAAAAAAGTAAGAAAATACTTCTTTTTGTATTCATTTGTTTCACGGATCTCGTTTCACCCCGCGCAGCAGCCGTCAACGTGATTCGTCTTTTAGTTCCTTTTTCGGTTTCGGCCATTTATTGCGTTTGCGCAAATCTCTCTGGCACGGCCACTTCATGTTTATTGCTTCTGAGATGTTGTGGATGCTGCGCTGCTGCTGGTGGTCACTGGACCAGCTTCTTCTGCGAGGAGCCGCGGGCTTCAAGCTGCTGCTGCTGCTGCTCCTGGAGAGTGTAAGAACAAGTTAAAGAAACTCAATGAACTGTAAGCCATTCTTCGGAAGGAAAGGTGTATGGAGCACCAGCAGCAGCAGCAACAGGAAGGCAGGTCTCCAATCCACTTTTGTCTACTACGTCCCGCATCACCACTACCACCACCACCACCACCATCACCAGCGAACAGCCTAAAACGTAAAGTGCAAGGCAAAGAAAGGGACCCCAGGTAATACAAGATTTAATTCTCCCGCAGAAAATCTCACCTGAGATCAAGTTTTCTATACCAGCATGTTTTTAGCGGAGAGCGCATGCGCACCTTGCTTGCCTTCTTCAGGTTGATGATGGTTCAGTTATGAGAGTCTCTTGGTCGCGGTAAGGTTGCCACTTTGTTTTTTTTGAGCCTTTCTCCTGTAGGGAAACTAAAAAAAATAATAATAAGGGAATAAACAAGAATAAAAGGCATATATAAATAAACGTAATTTTAAAAACGTTAATTATGTGTAAAATACTGAAAAACGGTTTTAGCCATGTCGCTGGAACCATTGTCGGGCTGAAATTCAATCCAGCCCCTGTGCGGTCCACAGTGTGAATGGGGTGGCTTGGTCTATATTGAAGATTTTCGCGTAGATGTAGTGTGGTGTGACCTATGGTATAGTGTAAAGGAAAATAACCCGAAAATAATAAAAAAAAAAGAAATAAAAGGAAAAAAATATAGTAATACGCAGAAGTGGAGGAAACCTAGGTTTTTTTTTCTTACCTGTGTGTTTGTTTTGTTAATGTTGTTCTTTTTTCGGTGCGCCTTGGTAAATCCTCAACGTCTTCTGGTTTTTAGGAAAAGAGGGAGAAGAAGTTTTAAGAGGAAAGGCAACTCGGCGAGGCGCTTTGTTCGATTGTGAATGGAGATCACAGATAATTTTACCATTGTGAATTTTAAGTGATTCAAATGGTGGTATAAAGGAAGAAAAAGGAGTTGTGTAGTGTTCTTCCTAATTTTTGGTTATATTATTTTTTTTTTTTTTTAAATTTTTGTTGGTGCTGGTGGAATTTCGTGTAATTCATATTGTGTTTTTGAGGGAGGGTGTTTTTATTTTCCCTAAACCATTTTTGAGGATTAGACAAATTCTGTTGTGGAATTTCTAAAGATGGCCACTTTAGGCCTCTCAAAAGTGTTCATCCTGGACAAATATTTTACGGAGTTGCAAAAATTTTGGGAAACTGAGAAAAAATTGCAAGGTGAGAGTCCCAAGTACTTTAATAAATATATGTATTTAAAAAAAAGAAAAAAACAAAATACTTTGATGTTTTTTGTTATTATTTTGATAGAAAAATGCTTTTAAACAAATAAAACCCGAAAGTTTATTGTTTCTGTTGACCACAGTAGTATAATCTGTAGTATCATATCAAAATATCTCAAAAAGAATGTAAAAGAAGTTGTATGTAAGATGGTATGTCTATTAAAGATTAGACACACAGACGTCCAGATGAATGCAGAAAAACACACATCTTTAAATTATTTGAAATTTTTGATTTGATATTTTGTTTATAGGCTCATTAAAAAAAAAAGAAATCGTTTGGTACAAAAACGGTATAACCAATTTTCGAATTTATTTTTCTCAATCGAATACGCCTATTTCTACAGTATGAACTATTATTAACAAAATTTTCTAAAAATTTGCGATACAAGATTTAAATTACCAAATAAATTCAAAATATGGCAAACAGATTTTTGTTTGTTTGTCAGTTTTTTTCAGTCTTGGCGAAGTATTTTTAATTATACCAATTATAGGGTTAGATAAACTTCTTTGTGTATCAAAAATTAGCAAATTTTTAGTTATATTCGAAGGTTACTCGAAACAAATTCAACATTATTTAGTGTTTATGTTGTTTATACTATGCTAAGATTTAAGCCATAATTTACTTTTAAGTATAACCCTAGAAGTATTGAGAAAATATGCTTGATATACTTTGTTTTTTTTTATGTCCTTATTTCTATGGTTCTAAAGGGAAAAATAGTTGCCATAATTGAGCTGTTTATTTTGAAAGTGGAAAAAATTTCTCTTTCAGTCAGTGTTAACAATTCTACATATCAAAAAAGGTTAAAATAACATGAAATAATTTTTTTTTTTTAAAATGGACTTAGTCCACTATCAAAATAAACGGCTCATTTAGCATTTCATTGAGTAAATTACTAATCTAAAAATTCTTAGTAAACGTTTTTAAGTAAAAAAAAAGGTATCCAGTTATCTATACAATAATCTACTATATAAAATCCCGTTAGTTTTGTAAAAAAAAGTTATTTTGCAATCGCTTTCTCCAATTTCTAGTATTTGTTGCTAAGAAGATTACAAAAATCTTTCTTCCGTTGTGCTAGAAACTAAATTCTAAAACAGTCTTATTAAGATTTGTCCTAAAAAACCATACCTGGAATATCTGGTTATACAACTGCGTTTGTATTTTTCTTTTTTTCTAAGTTAAACTTCTGAATATTAAATATTCATAGAAATCACGTGAGGCCCTTGACACAACCATTGCATCAAATGCTAGTCAGGTGATCAAAATATTTTCCTATTTAAGAATATTTGTTAGAAGAAAACAGGTAGTAGGAAAGATTGTCCGCCCTGCTGTGGCTCCTTCACCAGCCCATCATCTTTCCAGAAAGGCCTATCCATGCATCCTACAGGTATCCAATATTAGTACGGCCTTGCGGCACCACGTCTGACCCCGTCAACATTCCCATTTGGAGAGGTGTCCAAGATATTCAATAAACATTTCATATGCTGGGTTCACTGACTTTTTATGAATTAAATGGCCAAAACGCACGGAAAACGAAAAAATACGACATTCTTCCATGCTGTAGTCGTTGGGCCGTTCTTGCCGATGAAAAGAGAACGGCTAAAGACGGTGATTGTATACAAGCGCTGGGCTTAAAAGGAGTTATTCAAATGAAAGATGAAAAGTTGACTTGCCGGCCATCTTCTTATAAGCCCCCCGATTCACACGGAACACCACCACGGAGGTAAATTGTGGATAGTTACGGGAGTTATATCTGTGCCTCAAGAAGCCTCCAAGAAGCCTCAATTTTCCTGGATGCTGTAATTATTCGGACTCAATAATGGGTTGGTGGCTCACGAGTATAGTGTGATACTAATCGCTGTCGATCCGGACTTGAACCTAGTTATGGGATGCCCATCTTCAAGACGATGGTGTTCAACTCGGCGGGAGACAACGGGTCGGCTTTCACAGCTTATAGAACTTATGAAAGTTTCATTAATTTTTTTTCTTTATTTTAATTTTTTTTATTACTATTTTTTTTTTCTTTTTATATTCTTTAATAACTACCGCCAAGTCGGCATGAGTTGGACATTGCGTGCGCATAAATAACTTGAGATCTTTCAGGAGAAAGCTTCGAATGACCTCTAGCATAATATCATAAGAATTTGTATAGACCCTTCTTTGTAATGTTGCTCATTAGCTAATCGTATGTCTGAAAACGTAACATGTGACATGACACTGAAAAGTGTGTCGTCGATGCATAATTAACAAACGAAAATTGTGCTGTTTTGACTTCGTCGCCGATTCTCGCGAATTAATTATAGTATGTCGGCGACTCGTGATTTATGAACTTCAGAAAATCGTTTTTCTACTTTATTTGGCGTTGTTGGCTGCTGCACACCTCTACTATGATGATTTATGGGTGCAGTTCGCGGTCTGCCGTTTTCTGAAGTAATCTCTCTCTACGGGTAATTTGTTGCGGGACTGCAGTTGCAAAAAGTGTGACATAATTGGCGCACCGGCACCTTTTGTGTTAAAATAACTCTTTCACTTTTATGTAAGATATTCAATTCCATTTTATTATTCCTAATATTATTTACTTGAAAAGGTAGTTACATCGAAACTTTAGATTTTAAAATTACCACCGAGCTACGAAATCATTTAGTTTTATAAATTGCAATTTGTACCTGGAATATAGTGAAATTTATAGAACGACACAATGAATTTTGGAATTTTAATTGGATTACATTTACTTAGTAAATTTAATTTAAATTTATGTAACTTGATTATGAATTATTACTCCCAGGAGCGCTTATAATATCAATCTAATCCCAGTATGTGTTTTGAGTTAAAAATTTGAGCTAAATCGCTAAATTTTTATAGAACATAAATTATGACTCGCTTTACATTTATTGTAATTTCACGATGATACATCTGGGGTTTAAATAAACTGGTACCTAAAGTTTAGTTAACGAATGTCGATTTTTTAATCAACAAAATTAGAAATTCTTTGAAGGAAAAATATGATAAGTGGTAAACAACTTTCTTAATGTAAAATCCCTATAAACATTTACATTTTCCAATGATTCTTTTTATAAAAATCTATCGTCATTGCTATAATAAAATATATTAAATTCTCAAACAATATTAAAGGAGCATTTTGGAAAAATTTCAAAATATTAATTATATTCGTAGTGTAATTGAATTAGCTGATCATAACTAATATTCTAAGTTAATTAAAACATTTAATTCAAAATAAATATAGCAACATGTTTTCTTTTTACCTAGGTTTTTTTTATGTCGATTTAACTACCTCCATAATAATGAAGATTGTAATATTCGACAAAACAAGTTATTACCTTCCAGGTTCGATTAAAAACTAGCCTTAATTTCCTTAGACCTCCCCGGTAGAGCACACTAAGATCTGGCTAAATTACACTCACCGTCGTACTATTCAAACTTGTAATGTTGTGGCTTGCTCAAAATCACGTATCGGCCGTTGTTGTTGCTGTTGAACACTATTGCAACACACAAAGGCGAAATTCGACTTCGAGCATGACTTTCCTATTACCCAGGGAGGTCTTAAAACCCAGCAAAAATTCAATTTTCCCCTAGTCTTAATCTTAAGACAAGACGAAGAAAACCAGTTTCTTCACTGACAAAAACATCACCCACGGACTATTCCGCTTACCAACGACAGTAATAATACTGCAAGCTGTTGCTGCACTCTAGCCACAATTGTACCTTCTTATAACCGCTACTCGACGCAGCGCGATCTTTTTCTAAAGAAAATAATAAGAAAAAAAATGAATAAACAAAAAAGAAATATCAAAAAGAGATTTGCCTTACCGCCACAACAGCTCCGTATACAGGCCAATAGTCCTACAGAGCTGTTGCAGCATATATTAAACTTCAGATTGTTACCTGGATGGATACCTGGAATTGGCTGGGTAAGGAAACTCAGAGTCATACATTAAAAAAAAAAAACCAACGTCGACAAACTTCAAATTTTTACAATTTTACCTTGTTTAGTACTCATGCCGTTGTTTCTGGTAAAACACGAAAACTGTCGGCAGTCCGCATGGTGACTGGGACTATGGGAAACAGACAACAGCAGCAGCAGCAGCGGCGGCTCGGGTCAAAAGTGTTAAATTGGCTAAAATCGTTATAGAAGCCCATTGAGGGGCCTTGCCTTGCCTTACCTTGTTCAGGTTTTGCGAGCTCTATGTATGATTAATACCTGGTCGTACTGATTGTTTTGGACTTTTTCAGCCAGGTGAATGTGATAGGGGATACCTTCAAGAACCGGATACTCCAGCTGATTGGTATCTCACGACGGTGTTACTGTACTCAAATGCCATGTACTATATACACTCTTATTATATTCCTGCACGAATGCACATGCTATAACATCAAAAATTATCCCGGGGGCTAGGCCAATCTTGGAATTTTCTCTATTTTATCTCTTTTGCATTTATACAAAATCAAAAAAAAACCAGGACAAACAGGAATAGGGGACTTTTCACAAATCCTGATAAAATCTGGAACTGTGATAAGTTTACACGACTCCGGAAAAGGACAATAAAAATATTCAGCACACACATTTTACCTTGCCTTCTGTAGGTTTATTTTATTTTTTATTTATCTATTCCAGTGTCCCGTGGTAAACTGGTTTCCTTACCGACACCGCCCTCGTCCGATATAGTTGCAAGAATCTTTTAATTTCTAGAAGACCGTGAAATTTTTAGCGTCGGCGTCGGTTGCGATTGTTCTTTGAATTCCTAATTCAGTTTTTTTTTCATCTTCTCCTCTTCTTTCTCTAAACTTGTTTGTTTAAGTGGAACTTAATTAAGGGGAGTTTTTGCAACCGAAGAATTCCTTTTTCAATGTTATTTTCGGAATTTCTTCAATCGGCCTTGAAAGAGGACCAAAAAACAAAAAAAACATAATATGCGGTCAGGTTCGGCGCTTAAGTCTTTCGTTTTGTATGATGGATTTTTAATAGAGAAATTGTGTGTTTCCAGGATTTTATTTATTTTTCTTTTATAACACAAATTAGATGGGATTTTTACACTAGTGCTATTATTGGAGACTGACCATTAATTAAAAGACTGTTTTCAGGAATTGGAATTTGAAAAGACATTTTCTTTCACTTTCTCGGTTTTTAATTTTTTTATTTCAGACCAATATAATTTCTTTTATGAGGGTTTCGTAGACAAACATTTAATTTATGAATCGATTGAAAACAGCCCATTAACTGATCAAAAGTGAAAAACATAGCTTGTATTTTTTTTTTCTTCTTTTGAAAAAATTAAAGTCTTTATAAGTTTTTTAGCTCTAACTTCGGCATTTTTGATCCAGTTCATGAAAAGATTTGTTTTCTGGGATCTGCAGAAGGCGCTTTTTATTACTCTTTCTATTTGATACCGCATGTAGCGGGGACCATAGAGTTTGAGATTTTGACCACGGAAAATCATGGGCTCGGAATTTTTTTTTTTCGAAATTTGATGAATTTAAGATACACTTTTTGCTAATTCAAGTGAAAGTGGACGCAGAGAGTTACTCGGAATAGTAAGTCTTTTTCGGTGCGGATAATTTCAATACTGGGAACCGCCACTGTTTAAATTAATTAGATATTGCCATATGGTGAGTCTCGAATTTTCTCTGATGTTGTTAGAACTAAGAAAATTCTATAGCCCATATTTTAACTTTGCATACGTGTTACCTATTGAAAGAAGTACTATCAAAATTAGTTTAGTAGTTTTTAAATTATAAAGTAACCAATATTGGAAATCAAAAACTAGCCAACCGAATTGGTTTTAAGTTAAATTTAAGGACAATCCACTGGAAAATACCTAAAATTTCTTAAAATTCACATTAACCCCATTATTGACCACTGTCCCCATGTGATATTGCACGTCGCGTCCCTAATTTACCATCTCGTCTGGTGGCCGCCAAAATTCTCGGGCAAATTAACGGCTCACAGATGGCAGCCGCCGCGGTTTGAGATGGCACTAGCTGATTACATGTACTTTGGCCTTTGAAAAATTGCGATTTCATCAGCGGAACGACTCGCCGGAGCTTGATAAGATCAAATTTCTCCTCGGCCTCAAGAGCTAGCGAGAGGAGAATGGGCCCTGGTTTAATCTTGTAATATGGGCACAGCTAGAAGAAAGGAGGAAGATCGCCGAAAGCCATCACGTTTCAGCATTAGTACCGTGTTCTTCTTCCTTTTCACCATCATCCTCTTAATCTTCATCTTGCTGTAAAGCCGCTTTTACTATGGCCGTTCCCATTGTTGAAAGGTTGTAATATTATGGCGCTTTGGACCGTTCGAATAGATGTTAAGGTAGTTATAGATGGTATAAAGGTAAGCCCTCGAGCTATATGTGGAATCGGTGAAGAAGAGACGACCCCCAATCTGCTCCCGCAGCGTTCGATTATATCGGAGATTGTTATTAATAAGTAATAGCGGCCATTGCACTATTATTACCGCGACGACCGATGACGGTTCCATTGCCTTCCAGAGGTGCATTATTTCATCTTCACCATCTTTCGATGCACTTCAATTGATGGCGGGTGATTGAGATATAATCCATTCGGTTCTAAAAACTTATGAATGTATTCTATTAGCGCAAAAGCCCTCTAAGGTGCATATATACATATATATATATCATTCGAGTTATTCTAAGAAATGAAGAAACGGTACTTTCGCGGCCAGATGTCATCGCGCGCGCAATAATGATAATGATGATGATGCCGGCGAGTGCATTATTCAACAGAATGCTCAGATGACGGTGCGTTTGTACAACTCTTAATTGACGTGAATTTTATGGATCGTCGTTTCAGGTTTGTTGACTCAAACACGTGAATGGCGGGCAGTCATCAAGCGGTGCGCACACTCGTACAGCTCGATCTTCTCACCGGTATTCCTAAGGTTGGCTAGAGGCTTCTTTTTATCTTTGGTCTTGTTTTATGAGTACCTACCTACCTACGTGTGCCCATAGTTAATTTAGTGTTCCGACTGGCTGCTTTCTAATCGCTTTTTCGATTCCATTCTTCGTTTATAAGACAAGACCTTTTTAACATATTTGAGTCTGTGAATCCGAATCAGATCAGAGATTTTTCATGAGACCTTTAAGATGAAGATTTTCTCTTGCTTTATAATGTTATAAATATAATTTTACATAAAAAGGGCGAATATTTATTGTTTATAATTTTCTAAAAATATGTAAGTAAATTAAATTAACTAAATTAATTACAGGTAGTCCAGTCCATTCACAAAAATTCTTAGAATAAAATCAAAACATTAATTTTTTAACATAACTTTCTACTTCTACATTTTCTATCTTCACAGAATGAATGAAATATAATAAAAAAAAATTTTCGAATATTCTCTCTAGAAAACACGAGGAATTTGTTCTCGAGTTTGTGCGGATTAAAAATTTGGAATCAAAACTACTCAATCAGTAAAAGCTTTCGAGAAAATTAGAGTTTAAAGATTTTAAAAGCTAACGTAACCCAAATAGAAGCGTGCACCTTAATCTGTATCATACATGTATAACCAAATTGCAAAAAGATCATGGCTGTTCTGAAAAAGTATTCTATGAAGCTGTATTTCCATAAATTTTGAGAATATTCTTCAATAGTATTTTTTCCACTTATGGCGGTAGGCTGAATAGGCGAAAATTGTATAGCACCTAGCACAATTTTAAGTTAAGACATGATGTCTCCTATTGGTATCTTTAAAAAAGATTACAACATTTTATTTTTTATCTATAATATAATTATTTCTGTGTGTGGCAATAAAAATTGGGAAGAAAAAAAAAAATGGTTAAGGAGGTTTGCTTCTGGATCAAATGTATATAATCAGTGTGTTACTTTAAGGTTTCGAATACCATCAAAGTGTCATAATAGGGCAATTAAAATACTCGAGAAATGCTCCACCTCAGATGAAGGAGCCAAGGATGCCGTTTTTCTGATGGCACCGGAGCCCCAGAACGACGTCGCGTTCATTGACGTTTTACGGCATATCCGTGGATCCCAAAAGGGACCCCGCGCATAAAACCTGAAAATCCAAAATGCTGACTGTAAAAACATAAACAGCACGCCGGTAACATACGGCAGCAACAACAACAGCAATAAAACGACGTCCACAGATCTCAAAGTCTTAAAACCGACACCAAAAATAATTTTCATTCAAAAAACCTGTTGCACGCCTGTTCGCAGTTGCTTTGCGTTTTGTATTTACCTGAAGGAGATGCACCGTCTTATACTTTTCAGGTGCGCGTCGAAGTTTATCTTCCAGGGGGTCTGAATTGGACGACATGTACAAAAGAGCGCGGCTCTTCTCCTCCCTGGGCCAGCCGGGAAAAATCCGAGACTCTTATGAGTGAGGTACCTGTTTTTTACCTCAATTTTCTCCACCTCTTTTTTTTCTAAGCCTCTCCTGTTGTATAGTATCGGTTTTTTTGTATTATTTTTTTTGTAATAATTCCATCCGTGGGCCCACCTGAGGCCGAAAACGAGGCAAGGCCCAGAACACAAAAATAACAGCGCTTCACATGTGAAACGTATAAAAACAGGTCTTTAAGGAGTGTTTTTTTTTTTTTACTTTTCTTAACTTCATCGAATTTTTCTCGTCGTTTTCTTCCATGTCCGATCCGCGCTGTCTTCATCTCAACCAAAGCAATCCGGAGGTGTTCGGATTTCTTACGTTTTTGTTGTTACGAAATCGACGGCCCAGCACCGTGTGGTCCATAACTTGGGATTATTCCCTGAAGATAATTTGTACCTCGTCTCGGCCGTCGTTCATTTCGTCCAGCATCTTGTAGTACCCCTGCCCCACACTGGACCCTCTTGTTTAATCGATATACTATAAAAAAAAAATTACTTTTTTTTTTTTGGAGGAATTCGCACACATATTTGATTAATCCCTTTAACCTTTCCACCGTGCCCCTGGCCATTCTAGTACACCTCTCCTCCGACGGCTTAATCATTCACCTCATTTGGCACCATCAGAGCCATCTGATACGCAGCATCTCGCGACCTCTTTCTGATTCGATCTGTTTCTTTTTTTATCTTCCACTTAAGACTGCGACTTCTTATTATTTCAGTTTTTTTTTTTATTTATTTTTTGCTGCCGCGATTTAATAGATGTGAGATGGTAATGTTCTCATTTTTTTTCTCGTCGTCGTCTCATCAGGAAATGCATACACAATGCGTCATAAACCGATTTAACAAGAAATTTTTTTCTGCAGTGAAGAAAGATATTTTATTACAACTACAACGGCATATAAAGAAATCAATTTCGTTTCGAGACTTTCAAAGTAACCCTTTTTGGTGACATCATAGCTCGAAATTTTTAAAAGCAAATCCTGACGAAGGTCGAGTTTGAGGAAAAGAGGGAAAATTTTGACAAAAATGTACTTTTATAAATTTAATAATTTAATATTTAAAATTTTGATCATCACTCTATTTTCGAAATTAATAAATCTAGAATTTTGAAAAGAATTTGTTACATTACAGGGAAATTATAGCAAATTTTTTTTTTAAATCAACAATTGTATATGTACAAAAATATTGAGTTTTTATATTTATACATTTTATAAAGTATAATAAAATTTTCAAATGTGAAGTTTAGAATTGAATAATTGTATTGAATATTCGGCACGCGAGTCATACTCGTACTTACTGTTCGCACTTAGAGGCTAATGACTAAAGTTAAATTTAATTTAGTATTTATAGATCTAATGATATATAAAAGAAAACAACTAGATACCCTCATACTTGTATATTTAGACATGGTCTTCAGTTTTATTTATAAATTTATTTAAAAAGTATAAGAAAATTAGAAACTTATTGTATATATAAATAATATGAAAAAGCTCTTAACAATTCTGGAACGAAGAAATCAAATTATGTTAATTTGCTTCAACTGTGCACCATCACAAATTCAGTACTAGTGTTTAACCACATTTGAGGTAACTGGAACAGGTTCATTTTATACGAATTAGAAAGGAATTCCGCAATATTTCTATAAGTACCATACTAAAGGAGCTCATAAATCACATTAGATCCGGTCTTCGGGGAAAGATTCTTAGAGAGACATTTGCATCTTTCCTGGACCACAGAAGAGAAAGGCGACAACGATGATTGCAGACCTACCCAGGTACCAAACAGTCAATGACACTAAAAAAGATCACTTTACCGTTCAATTGCTATCTCAAGCTGATCACAATATCCACATAAGATGGAAGTCTCTGGAGTCTGTAAAAGTCTGTACCATGGTGATTTCGTCGATCCATGGTATCTCCCTGGGTTTTAATGAGGAATTAATGCAGGAACTTGCAGTGATCCTGTTCCAAAGTGACGCTGCGATGTTTGCAAATTGAACGTATTCAACGTGAATTTTGTAGCCGGCTTTCAAGTGATCGTATTGATTTCTTTTTTTTTTATTTATTTTTTAATGTCTCTGCTTGGTTTATTCTGACCATGCAGTCAGATCAAAGAAGAGCAAGAAAAACAAGTTAGTAGTCGTCGTCTTAAATTATTATTCTACATGCGAGTCCCGGCCGCACGCGCTGAGGATATCTATCGCTTGAAAGTACATCGAAAGAGAGATTTATGGGTGGTATTGTTTTGCACGCCACCCATTTAACATAGTATAAACAATTTTGAATACTATAAATGAATATATAATGTCTAGGTTCATTATGTATTTGAGGATCTTTTAAATTTTGGAATACAACTAGTTGGAAACCAGTAGGTGTTTCTATAAATTGAAAAATATATTCGTTGTAAAAAACACTATCGGTCAGAAATGGCGCCAGTGACTATATCTCTCAAGAAGCAATGCCCACGTAGTACGGCGAGTGAGCATACTGTTTGCATTTGCCTACCTGGCTGGCTTGACTACCTTTTCGATCGTTAAATGCCTTAAAATTGTTATGACCGCTGTACCACAACATTCCGAATGCAGTTGGCGGCTAAGATGCATCTGCATATAATTCTTAAATGGAAAAGAGGAAGAAGGCGGGAAGAAATCTTCGGTTGTTGAGCTGTTTGGGGATCTTATTCTTTTTATTTTTTTTTCTGTTGTTTATATTCGCATTTTTATTGAAAACTTTATATCTTTGGTTCAGTAACTTAAGATGGTTTTAGCTATTTTTATTATTGGGTTATCTTTATTCAGTAATGTTGTTTTCACAATTTTTTATTGTTATTTTTTTGTAGTCATCAGTTATCAGTTATCTAAAGAAATTTACATGAAATTAGTGGGAATTTTTCGAAATAAAAACGAATAATCGTGACTATAAATATAAATCAAAAAATCAAAAATAACAACAATACAGATTCAACTAAGAAATAGAGAATTTAAATTAGATTCTACAGGATGTATTCGATTAATAATAATTAATGAACTTTTAAATATTTTTTCCAGACGCATCATCATCAAATGAAGCAGTCCATTTACAGCAGCGGTTAAAAAGTCTTAGTACAGAATTGGTCACCTTAAGAAATCGGTTACACGTAACACAAAGTGGAACAAGTGGAACAAATGGCACTGGTGGGAATGGTGGAGGCGGCGGAGTTACATCCCAAACAACAAATTGCCCCGTAGGAGGTCCCGGTACCCTGAACGGATCATCGGCAGTAGTTCAGAATGGAACGGTGCCCGGGATTTCGACTATTGGTCCAGTGAAACCGATTAGTGGGGTAAGCTGTAGAAGTGTGGATCTGGTAGAACTTAAACTAACACACTTGTGGAACGTATCTTTTTTCTTTTTCCAGACATATCCTTTAGGCGGTTGTGTACCACAAAGTGCTAATCCCACTGTAATTTCACCCCGCAATACCTCCATACCTCATCCTCTGCCACATCATGTGACCAGCAGCTCAATATCAGGTAAGACAATAATTGCACGCATACTCCAGTTAGAGGTAGTGATTCGCCTTTAGGGAGAGGCGAGCGCGGAGGCTCATCTTGAGGTGTCTATTAACTTTCTAATTCTCAAGATCGGCCTTAAGATGATTTAGCCGTTTTTTTTTTCTTACCTCTCTATTCCCGTTTATGTCGGGACTGACCTCTACTTGACTTTGTTAAAAAGTTATTTTTTGTGCCATTTTGTTGCGCAAGTGAAGTGAATGTGTTCGATGGCCTGGTCACTTTTGGCGGTAGTGTAATTGTCGGCGTAATTTTCTTTATTTACTTCACAAGCGCCGCACATTTTTTTATTTCACTCATTGAACAATAAGCATAAATTTAAAGCCAGGGTCTGAATCGAATTTATTCTTATTTTTCTTTAAGCTTAAGAAAAACATCGACGATCTAAGGCTGATTGAATAAGATCTTGCGATAGTAAAGGATTGAAAAGAATTGCAAGATTGTTTTTGTTGTTTGTGAAAATTATTCACTTTATAAAGTTTTACTTTTACTTTACACTTTCAATACAAAAATGATTTTTCTTATTATTTTTAAAGAAAATTGAAAACAATTGTTTTTTCAAACTATTTTTCGTCTTTTCTTTTTGGCAGATAATCCACATGACCAGCACACACATCGTACACCCGGCATAATAGATTTTCCCATGAAGTCGGGAATCATAGCCCAAACTTTAGGTCCGTCTGGGGGTATAAACATCATCAGTGCAACATCTACAGCAACCGAAAATGGGAAACAGAGGAAACCATCTGAAATGGAGGATTTGATACATTTGCCAGGTCCATTAACGGAGGATGCAGTAATGCGAACACTGCAGGCTCGATTCAATGAGAACTTATGTTTTGTAAGTAAACAGAAATTTGAACTCCAGGAAGAAAACAAAGACGGGGAAGGATTGTGTAGAAAATTGAAACTAAAGTTTCTTTTCCTTGAAAAGAACATGTCTGTAACATGCAATCCAATGTATGATTATCTCTCCTTGAAATAAAACCGGTGTCAATGGAAACCAAAGACTCAGTAATTGAGTCGAACGACATTAATCAAAATATGCTAATCGGAAATTGATGTACCCTTTTCTAGACATTTAAAGTCAAATTATTTTTTTAATCACACTATGAAATCAGTTCTCTGGGTTTGATATACACTGTACACACTCCCAAAAATATTACCACGCTGAATGCCATGCAACGTTCAGTAACCTGTTGGTCTTGAATTCCCTTTAAAAAATTCCCACAGACTTCCGTGGTAAAAATTCCAATATTATGGCATTCAGGCTTATCATGCCGCCGGGCCTTTCTGATCAGAAATTTGTCACCGTAAGTTCTCGAATTGACCCTTCAGGTTCCAAATTTGTAAGCGAATAGTGTTTGCGCTTATTAAATAAAATCATCTTCTCAAAAGCGGTTCCATATAAAGGGCTTGTTCCAAAATAAAAAAAAAAAAAAACACATCCGATGGCTCCCGGCGAGTTAAATTTAGAGCCAGGCACCTCGATGGGATCTCACATATGAGGTCGGAAGAAGAGTGCGACTGCGTAACCAGCCAAGCAAGTCTTAAGACAAAATCTTGAGACAATTTTCAGGGAAAACGTCATCATCACGAGCTCGTGATGGATATGCCCGCGTCGGCTTACATAAGTTTCGACATCCATTGCGGGGATTGCGCGGGATCTCCGGACAGGTACAGAAGTCCCTGGTCGGCCTCATAAAAGAAGCAAAACGTCGCGACGTGGCTAAAAATCGCGCAACAGGTCTCCCGCCGTCTTGGAGGCAACAACAAAAGCAAGTTTTCTTATGCTGTTTGGAACAGAAGGGCGAAGAGGGACTTGAGAGTATAGCTGCAATTTATTAAAAATCAAGGAGACAAATTGATCCAGTCAAGCGTTGCGTGCTCGGAGTACCCTTAGCTGCCCAACAACTTTGCTTTGGGATAGTCTGAGGAGGTTGTCCAAGATTTTGGAGCTTTTAACAAGTGGTGTCAAAGAAATAAGTCCAGAGACCTGTTGTACTAGACACAGCCAGACGTCTTATCGCCTTCTAATAGCAGTTCAGCGCTTTCTAATCTTTCTAAAGGAACTTTACTCGCGAACTTGGGGTTAAATTTTTTCGTCGTAGTCTTTTTCACTGTCGAAGAAGGTGCCTACCAGAAGTCTGAAACCAGTTTCTTCGCCGACTCTTGTGCAAAAGATGTCACTGAAGATTATGCCAAGATTTATGTTATATGGAATGCCGCGAGTGCGGACAGTCACAAAGCTAAAAGGCACAGAGGGTATCCCCTATATAACACAACCCATGAAGGGATATAACTTTGTGAGAATTTTAATTGCAAATTACTGTCGGCGGGGCTGCTGAGGCCTTCTCAAGATCGGCGGTAAGATGCTTTTGCCGGTGTTTCGATAAAATAACAAAGGGAGCAGAAAATCGTGACTTGTTATTGCGACCTAGCCAGGCGACAGGTAAACATAATGACGACGTTGCTGTTTCTGCAGTGTGACCAGATAATACCTTGGGGTTATTGATGACCAGTTAAATTAAATAAATTTGAATTTGAAAATCGTCAAAAATAAGTGAGAAGTCGACAAGAAAACATTTTAATAGTTTTCGAAATGTTTAGCAAAAAATGGAATGAATTTAGGAAAGAAAAGTTCTATTTCGAATATATATTGTTAATATTATACCTATACCTAAAAGGTATATATATTATTAATATATATACCTTTTAAAGAAATAGCGCGGTTTAAATTATTGTAAAAACCAGAGTTATTTATAGGTCTGGAATATGAAATATTGTATTGAAAAATTTACAAAACAGTGCATAACAAGGTTTAGCTTTTAATTTCGATTTTATCCCATCGAACCCTTGAAACATATTTCTACGCAATTTCGCTGAATTCCATTCGTTGGTAATTACAACCACAACCATTTTAATCGTTCTACGGTCGCGAACTTGACGCTGCGGCGTCGGCGACAAAAATTTAATTAAAAAATTACATGAATTCCGAAGCGGAAATAATTTCACACCATTTTTAATGATCCCAATGTATTTTCACCCAATGCCGAATGATTGGCATGGCACGTCGAGATGTCGACAAGATGATTCTCCCAAAGAATACAATAACAACATCTTGCGTTGCGTTTTACCTGCTGCAGGTAATCTTCAGACGAAGGAGAAAGGTTCGTGTGTTGCTTGTGTCGCATATCAAAAGTCCCGGCCGCATCGTTGTCGGCCAGTTCAGAGATGAAAACCTGATTTACGACTAGCATTTAAGTCTACGTACAACGGAATCTTTTTCTAGCGCTCTTAGCCGCGTGCGCCTTCAATTCTTCGCGCGCGCGCTTTTTTTTATTTTTCTCGCGACTTTTTTACCTCCCGGCTGTGCGCTTTGATTGATGATTTATCTATTAAACAACACCGCAAAGCTTCTCTTACTTATACCGCACGGACCTCGAGTGACCATTGTTGCGGACTAATTCCTCGAGCTATATAAAGAGCCGCCTTTGACCATCAATAGGAAGGAATTCATGAAAGAAGAGATATATTGACTACTTTGTAATCACCCTGTGGAATTGTTGTTCGGTTCGTGTTGGTCACGGCGACCTATAATGTTTTTTGCACCTCAAAGGTATGCTAGAAATTAAATAAATATCACGCACCAGATGCAGCCGGAAGTGGTACGCATGATCGCCACCAGCAACAAATATATGAAATTTTCTACCACAGCTGACCGTTGGAGTGTAAGACTCACCCTTTAATTTGATCGCTTTTAAAGTCCAGAAATATACACACCGGGGCAGTAATAAATCATAATTACAGGTGATAAATAATCTGCAAGTATGCAAACAAGTCTGTTAAGTGGTCATCGTGTGGCGAAACCACAGCAAGCTCTTGTGGCAGCAGCCTTATCTGCTGCTGCTGTTGCTGTTGTCCCGATACTGATCAAGACGATCTGGATCTCGTTTTCCGGAATTTTGTCGTGCTAATAATCTCCACAGGCCAAACGGCCAAGAGACAACGTCCAGCGGCGTCTTGGTATCATCTGTATAGTGGTCCAAGCTCGTTCGCTGTAGAACTGTACGTTGGTGCAAGATGCTGGGACATCCAAACCTATCAGCCGAGCTGGATTTCTGGTCATTCCATTTGTCAACCAAGAGGAGTTTATCTAGAATGCCATTGGATAACACAAACTGTGAATTTTCCGATTAAGTGGATGACCATTGGCCAGTGAAGCTATTAAGCCGCTTTGCAATGTACACTAGTATGCTAGATATGATCCGACGGCTCGACGACCATGGAGACATTAGTGCAAGTCTAGCAAAGTCTCCCGGAAATGTCGTCGCAGGCACGGGTTAATTTCTTCCGTGAAATGGGTTCACTTAAATTCTTGAATTTATTTATTTGTTCTCTTTTGGAATTGAACTACAGATAATTTTAGTAGGAGAAGACATTGTTTTGAAATAAATCTGAACTTGGGAAAGGCTGAGTAAAGAAAAAGGACTAAACTGAGAGTAATCTTTTTTTAAAAAATAACGATAAACCAAAGTTGAACTTTATATCATAAAAAAAATTGTAGAGAAAAGTATTTTAGTTTTAAGACAGTGTCTTTAAAATTTTATCAAGTATTCTGTGAAATGGGTTCGTACAAGAAATTTTTTTAATTACTTGAGCACAAATAAATAAAGAATTAGCCCGTGTAAAATTATAAAATAAAAAATTTTAAAATAAAATTATATAAAAATCCTGTAATCATAGTTCTAAATTGTATCCTAAGACAATTGAAAAAAGGAACTTAGAGATCTTTGAAATGTTTGTTTCACATCGATTTTTTGTTCATTGTAATGCATCGTGTCGACTCCTTTGGAATGCTTCACGTTAAGTGTAAATTATTAAAGAAACAAAAGCAATTAGTTCAGCCAATTTTCTTTGTAATGACCCACAAGGCAACTCAAATAGTAGTCCGCCGTTCTTTTGACCTGATCTTAAGATTGCAGCTCATTCAGAACTGGAGGAATGCAGCTGTCTGTCCGTAACCATTAAAGTTCTGCTGGTGCCATTAGACAAGTTTATTCGACCATTCGACGGTTCGTCCGATAGAACAGGCTTAAAGTTAGAAAACCTTAAAATCCATTAAATTTTCAATAGCGCAATAGCTGGCGTCATTAACCCTCGCGTCTCATAAAATTCTCAACTGGTTTCATATCATCGCACCAACAGAGGCAATAACTGCATATACCCAGAGAGGACAGACAAGGCAGACAAACAGACACCCTGACCAAGGTCTTGTGAGACTCGTTAGGAATTCATTAGCCAGTCAAGCAGTAGATACTTCTGTGCATGCAGAAATCGCCTGAAAATTTGCTGTTGGTGCTGTCTTGAATTCACAAACCGTGGCTAATTATAGGTCTTTGAGATGCGACGACTAACATCAACCAGGTAAGCAATAGCAACCTACGATGAGTTCTGTCTTGGTCCGATTTAGAGCGTCTTCGAAAGTGTATAAGCGCACCTAAGAATGAGTTCTTGAATGAGAAGACGTGGTTTGCATTATGCAGAGTAAATGGTTAAAAATGGAAAAATCAAACTGGAAGGAAAATAAAATATGAATCGTTGAGCTGTTCGTGCATAACCCAGTCATAATTGGGCCAATGGGGTTTATTTGGTATGCACAGAAGGTCATTACTTCTAGATTAAGCATGTTACCTACCACAAGGTTTTTTTTTTTTTTTTAGAGAGAGAATATATTTAGCAACACATAGATATCTTTTCTTCCATAATAATAAAAAATCAGCACGTTTATTTAAAATTAACATGTCCGAAAAGAAGTAAGCTTAAATCTTAAGTGTTTAAAAAAAATCAGATTTTTTAAACCAGATTTTCGTTAGTACTTTTTGTACTTAAATTTGTTGCTTGATTTTAAGCGCGGGACAAAATTTTAATTACAATATACATCCTCATTATAATAAAAAATTACCATAACTTTTTATACCAATTTTATAGATGATTGGACGCCTAGTTGTCTGTAAGAGCCAATGTCCTAAAGCACCTATAGATTGAACTGAATTTGTAATATGGTAGACTAGAAGGAAAATATTGCAATAATGGCTGTATCAGCTTTACACGAAGTGATTGATTGAAAATCATCAAGTTTATGCCTAGTAGTTCATGGTATTTCCAACAAACTGCCTGAAGACATCCATTCCATACATAGTATAGAAAATCCCACTGTACTGCCCACGGCTGGTAACCTTCGTTCCTTTAAGAATCTGCATCGTCATGGAGCGTGCATCGTCGCGCTTATCGACTTCTTCAGTTTTTGCCTATTTCGTAAGATAATGATAATAAATTAGTTAGCATTAATCACGATTACTTTGCAATCTAAAACCGTGCAACTTTGTTACAAACTTATAAAACCTGATCCCAACCTTGAGATTTTCGACCGTTTATATCTATTCAATGTTGTTTTATTTATATTTTTTTGTTTGAAATTCTTCTTTTATTTTTATTAAATAAAAACAAAAAAAAATGTTTTCCAGACAAACGTTGGTCCGATCCTGCTATCAATTAACCCATATCACGATGTTGGCAATCCATTGACACTATCATCAACACGTTCACTTCCTCTGGCTCCACAACTTCGTCGTATAGTCCAAGAGGCTGTTAGGCAGCAAGCTGAAACTGGTTACCCACAAGCCATCATCTTGTCTGGAACGTCTGGCGCTGGCAAAACGCACTGTTCGATGCTCCTGTTGAGGCAACTTTTTGCTGTTGCCGGTGGCGGTCCAGAAACGGACGCATTTAAACATTTGGCGGCCGCTTTTACTGTCTTGAGATCACTGGGATCTGCAAAGACAACAACTAACTCTGAATCTAGCAGAATTGTAAGTCACTAAACAATTTAAATACCGATGTTTATTATACATAAAGAAAAATGTAAAAAATGAGTTCACACGATAGGGCTTTAAAATGTAAACCATAACTTACTACAATTGCATCAGAACTATGAAATATATAAATTGGACTTGTTACAAAATTAAGCACATTTAAATTTAAAAAATTTGGATTTTATGTAAGAATTGGTAAAAATAGTATTTAATATATCTTACTCAAATCTCAGTAGCTTATCAAAAATTGCATATGGGGTAAAATGCATCCGATCTGTTTTTAATTAATTATAGTTTGGAAATTATTAGATATTTTGTATATACTACAAATATTAGTTAGTCAATTTGAAAACTGATCCAAAAATGACCTTTTCTGTTTATGATAATAAAATTATTAATCAAAATTTTCAGGGACAATTTATTGAGGTACAAGTAACCGATGGTGCCCTTTATAGAACCAAAATTCACTGTTATTTTCTGGACCAAACACGCGTTATAAGACCTCTTCCCAATGAAAAGAACTACCACATCTTCTATCAGATGCTAGCGGGGCTCAGTATGGAGGAACGGATTAAATTGAATCTTGAGGGATATACACCAAAAAATTTAAGGTACCTCCAACATGGTGATACAGCTCAAGATGAAAAAGAAGATTCGACACGTTTTCAAGCATGGAAAGCATGTTTAGGTATTTTGGGTATACCTTTTCTGGATGTTGTACGCGTACTAGCTGCAGTACTACTCTTAGGAAATGTTCATTTCGTTGATGGACAGGTAAGAATCTTTTTTTCTTATTATACTTAAAGAATTCTATAGAAAATGGCCCTTGTTGCCATACAATTTTTTTTACGTAATTCGAAAAGTAATGCATACGAATCGTATATTTAGGGGCTAGAAGTCGACGTTAAGGGTGAAAATGAACTTAACTCTGTCGCAAATCTTCTGGGAGTTCCACCAGCAGCACTTTTCCGAGGCTTAACCACACGTACTCACAACGCTCGAGGTCAATTAGTTAAATCAGTGTGCGACGCTAACATGTCTAACATGACTCGAGATTGTCTAGCTAAAGCTCTGTATTGCCGTACAGTTGCAACTATTGTCCGTCGAGCAAATAGCCTTAAACGACTGGGATCTACCTTAGGTACCCTTAGTTCAGACTCTAATGAATCTGTCCACAATCAAGGAGATATCGCCAGTCAGCATGCGTCGACGGTCGGAGGTAATTCGGGATCCAAATCAATGGCAGCCCTGAATAATGCGGTTCGACATGCAACGGATGGTTTTATCGGAATTTTGGACATGTTTGGATTTGAAGAGCCTAAACCTCATGCTCAGTTGGAGCATTTATGCATAAATCTTTGTGCTGAAACAATGCAACACTTCTACAACACGCACATTTTCAAATCATCGGTGGAATCATGCAGAGATGAGGGAATTTTGTGTGATGCTGAAGTCGACTACGTGGACAACGTACCATGCATTGATTTGATATCGTCCTTGCGAACAGGTTTGTTAAGTATGCTTGATGCAGAATGTTCAGTTCGGGGAACCGCTGAGAGTTACGTGGCCAAGATTAAGGTACAACATAGGAATTCAACACGACTTGAGACAAAGAACACGGAGCTACATGATCCAAGGATGTTTACCATCAGGCATTTTGCCGGAAGGGTGGAATATGATGCTACTGATTTTCTAGATACCAATAGGGATGTGGTCCCCGACGACCTTGTGGCAGTGTTTTACAAACACACCTGTAATTTTGGTTTTGCTACACATTTATTCGGATCTGAATTGAAAGCCTTGTATGCCCTGGAGAACGTTCCTCGAGGTCTTAGCTTTAGGATCGCACCAACCTCCCATACAGATCTGTTAAATGGAGATGAACCTGTCTCTACATTAACACAAGACTTTCACACACGGCTAGACAATCTGCTCAGAACTCTGGTGCATGCTCGTCCTCATTTTGTAAGGTGTATTCGAAGTAATGCTTCAGAAAGTCCTGGTCGATTTGAACGATCCACAGTGGTCAAGCAAATCAGAGCTCTTCAAGTTCTGGAGACAGTGAATCTTATGGCATCTGGATTTCCACACCGAATGCGTTTTAAGCAGTTCACCGCCCGATATCGCATGCTAGCACCCTTCCGTATGCTAAGACGAATCGAAGAAAAGGCTCTGGAGGATTGTAATCTTATTCTACAGTACGCTCTAGAGAACCCTCCTGAAATTGACGGGTCTGTTACCTTGTCTTGGGCGCCTGGGAAGAGGCATGTGTTTCTTAGTGAGGGTATTAGGCAACATTTGGAGAAATTGAGAACCGATATTCGGACAAAGAGTGCCACTTTAATACAGGCGACTTGGAGAGGATGGCAGTTAAGGAGGCGAATAGGAACAGTCAAACGGCCCAGGGAAATACTAGTGAGCTCTGTAAAAGTCATTAAAGGAGCTCCAAATGCAGGTAAGATACTTTAGAGTTTAAATATATTTATTTATCTGTATTTTAAAATAAACATTTTAAACTAGCTCCTAGAATATCGATAAAATCGGGTAATGCGGGAACAGCAACGAGGCCACGTCCACAACCGATTGCAGGAACACCACCTCCAGATCCAAATGAAAAATGTGACTCTAAAATTATTCAACAAACTTGTACACTATTCGGTTTAGATTTGGTAAATAATATTTTTTGTGTATTTTTATAAACTATTTTTACATAATAATTCCTCAGGAGCGTCCACCTCCAGTGCCACCATCTCGACCATATACTGTTACCGGTAATTCAAAACTAGGCTACCCTCAAACCAGAATAATGAAGATGAACTTCCCAGAAGATTCCATCACCAATCCACCAGCAGAACAATTGAAAAAGGGCGAGACAGTGACTGTTGTTGGTGCTTCACACTGTCGTGGCCACTTAATTGTAGAACATAATGGTCAAAGTTTCCATGTTCCCTTCCAATACATGGAACTGATTAAAAATGCCCCAGCCCCTGTTAATATTTAATAGAAATAATATAATTGTAAACCTCTTGAGGAGACAGATCACTGCAGAGCCTGAGACTGTAAATAAATTTATTATATAAGATTTTTTGGGGCCCAGTCAGTGTGCCTCGTGTAAATAGAGAAGGTCTACCAATTTTAAGTGCCAATTTGTATATATTCAGGCAGGGAGGAGATAATGCTTTATTGATACTTAAAAAAAAACAAAACTCCTACCCGAGCCCGACTAGAGATACATAAAACACAAAAATGCAATATTAACGAGTGACGAGTATATCCCGTAGGATAAGCTGTTTTATACATAAGTGTAGATCCCTAAGGATATTTTATCATGTTTTCCTTGTGACCAGATCAATTGAGGAAATAAAAAATGGCGTTTCAAATTATTATATATCTTTAATTTATATCAGATTTTAAAGGTAAGTAGTCCCGCTTTCTCCATTTAACTCAGGGAATTGATAAAATTCGAAAATTAATTAAATCTTTAAGATAAATATAAGACCGTTTTAAGGAGATGAAAATTTATTTAGGTAACTCAACAAGCAAGTATTTTGTGTTAAGTGTAAAATTTAAGCGTTAAAAAGAGCATTAACTTTCGCTTCACCGATTTAACTTTAATTCAATTGCAGTGCTAGGAACTCTTTAAAAATTGTTCTATCTATCAATTGGCATCGGGAATCAGATCCATTTGCAATTAGAGAACATAATTTGAACAAAATCATCAATGCACCTGCCATTAAATCATCATAATCATGAACAGGTGGCTATGGCACGTTAGATGTCATCACTAGGACGAGTGGGGGAGGACGACGATAGAAAATGTAATTGCATCCGGTGCGCTTAAGTGGACCCTATCTGTTCACCTGCACTTGGACCTTCTCATTCAGATCGCGTTGCTAGCTCGATTGGTTCCTACCAAGGCATTAATTAGCGCTGTTCACACCTGTTCTGTTACCTGCTTGCTATTTGGTATAGTGCGTCTGGTTCAATTAGGTGTACTACCATAACGTACACCCCGTGCCCGGAAATTCATAGTTCCTTCTATTTAATTAGTCTAGTGCTTCAAAATTCCCCCCTCAAGGGGTCTTGAAAATTGGCTACTTTCACTTATTAATGCCAGGAATGAAATAATATCAACAAGATACAATTTAATAATTAATCAGACTGATTTAGAAAAATTGAGCGGACCAGTTTTGAAAATGTTTTAATTTATAAACATTTATAAAACGACATAATTTAAAACAAAGTTTTAATATCAAGTCTAAGTCATCGATAGTAAAGGCACTGAACCTAGGAACTATAGTATCGTCCTTATTCTAGCTTCCCATAAATTTCATAGAAGTTTTTAAGTTCAATTAAAGTGTGGGTGACGCACTAATTTAAAAAAATAATAATAATAATAATGAAAGATTCTAAAAAGCTACGAAAATATTTCTATGGAAATTTGTTTGTGGGTGGCACACGTGTGTTGAATTGAATTGAATTTTTCTTCGTCGTTGTATTTTCCCAACAAATTTTCAGGACGCATGGAATCTTGTAGGTCATAACATAGCACCCATGCTGGGTCTCTTGAGATAAAAAACTTTTTCAAGAAAAAAAGAAAAGGGGTCAGTCGCGGAATGACGACGAGACTATGACCTAAAAGTGAAAAGTATAATCTTTGTGAATTTAATTGAACATGATTCTTCTCAGAAATATTTTCTTATTCCTGTGAGTAGACTCTTTCTGGACAAGTCGAACGCAAACCGACCGCGTATCATCGGATTGTGTCTCTAATTCCATTGCTGGGAACTGTGATAACAACGGACGAATGAAAAGGGATCATTTCACGCAGTGCCTTTCAATTATTTTATTCAGGAAATGTAGGAAAAAGACGAGTCCCTTTGTTGAACGCTGTAGAATTCAAAGGTTTAAGCTATTTTCATGAGTAGTTTAAAAGCTTATTTTTTTTTCACTAAATATAGCACGAGATTTGGAAATTTTTGGGAACATCTAAAAATAGCATAAAATAACAAGTGTCTAAAGTGCTATTGATTCATTTTAGATTTGATTTAAATAAGTGAAAATTATGTTTTTATGTCCTTCTTAAAGGATTAAGATATCCCAAAAATCCCTTTGTATATTTAAATTGTACATTAATAGGCATGTTCTCTCAGTAGAAAGTAAACGAAAGTACTTTTAAAAAACAAAAATAGCAAAATTCGACTACATTCATCACATCACATACAATATTAAATCAAGAATTGATTTCCATCCCTTACTTAGCTCGAATTAATCGTACAACTTCTTATTACATGAATCAATTGATTTGTGCTCGGCGAGCCATTCAAGGGTAGTTTACTTGGACAACATCATGTCCGGTTCAATATTTTTCCATCATGTTTCCTCGGTCCTTTAGGATTGTTTACCGAGGGGTTATGATGATGCCCGACAACCAATGGACCACAAAAGACCTTCTACTCTGAACTTCGTTGAGCCTGCAAAAAGCTTAGCCAGTGGTTCAATTTCAATTAGTTTTCCAAAGAATCCAATGCAAGTAATTCTAGCCCTTTAAGGAGATGAAGACGAAGCTCTCGTAAGGTCTCTAACTTTTTTTTTATTTTTATTTTTTATTCATTTATTATTAAAATATTTTTTCAAAATTTTATTTCTTGCTCACTGCTTGATGCCCCGTTGTAACACTTTTGTCAAATATTTAGTAAGCTGTTTCAATTCGATAGTATCATAATTTTACGTACCTACGTATTTCTTATTATACATAGATCAAAGTGGGTTGTTGTTCGTAAGCTTGGCATCTAATTAAAAGAATTAAAACCCTATAAAGCGAAATTTCTAAGTAGCAGTCAAGACCCAAGTAGTCAGATAATGCGTAAAAATTAGAATTAACTTTTTGGTTCTTTTTGGCACAGGATGCAGTGGTATTTGTACTGCTATAAAAAATTGGAATATGCTTGAGTTAATAATTAAAATAGTTTTCATTTAATTAAATATCTTTGCACTAGTGTCTTAAAAAATTATATAACGAGAGTGGAGAAGATTCCCTTGAACCTAGGCGCCGTCTGCATTTTGGTTAAGTAAGTGATTTCTAAGAAGAGTAGAGGAAAAAGGAAAAACATTCACATTTTTTCATTAAAATCGTTTTTAATGCGAAGTTCTATCTGTCTTATACCACGAAAAAGAATAAACATTTTAGAAAATATCATGAAAAGCCATGGTAACGTACAGATGGCATTTTAATTAAATGTTCGTGGATTTTCATCAAGTGGAGCCTTGTTCGCCATCATTGATCCGATTTGTGACCTTTTATTTACCACTTCCCATTGATATAATTGTTTTCCATTGTTCACCTGGGTGTTCCCTTCATGTGGTGTTGTTCAACAAATATTGTAGTGTGATCGGATCCGCGGCCGGGGAGGTACTATAGCGGATCTGGAACTCCAGCACCCAGAGGCAATAGCGATGTCTTTGATTCGAGTAAAAAGTGACAGGTACGTAATTAATTTACAAGGATAAAAGCCGCACGGATGAGAGGTTTATGCTGTCTCATTTTCGTTTCATTGAATTTTCCTCGGCGCTTTTATCGATGTCGATTAAATCAGGTCATCGGCTTTCCTCTGTTCGATGTTGGTCTCCTAAATTGCAATGTGTATGGATTTCATGATTATATCAAACGTGCCCTATGTACTTCTTTTGAATCCCCCTTTTTATGATTATCATAAATAGCGAAATCTTTGAAAGTTTACCCTTATGCCCATTTGTTCTTTGATTTGTCCGTTCTATAGAGCACTTATGATTGCTTATAGTGCTTCTTTTCAATATCTATCCCAAATTTGTCATGGTTATTTGTTTACTTAAGTCGCACAAAAGACATCATTGTATAAAAACATATCTATTCAGTTTATATTTGACCATCATAGAAGCTATAACAAATTACAACAAAATAATTCACCTTGCTGGCATGTCGAGAAACTACTTCAACGTGAAATTATCCTCGCAACGAATGAGACCGCATAGGGCAATTATTCTCCCGCAAAACCGCGCGCATTGTTTATCAATTTGTTTACCTTCCACAAGGTGTTTCATAGGGTGAACAGCAAAATCAGGTATTCCTGCAATTTGGAATATCTGAAATACGTTTGCAAGCAGTTTCACATTAGCAGTTAGTGGTATGCCTTTCAGTATAAATATTTGTGAGAGTTTGTATATTAGACGTTCCATTCTAGGCAAAATGGCCAACGATATACGTAAATAACTTTAGCATTAAATCCCATAGGTGAAATTTCGGGAAATCGATTAACGATGGTGCAATCACCATCAACTGAGCTTACCGTGAATATTCACTTTTCGATGTGATAATAACACTCTACTAGATTTGTGGACTCTTTACCAGTTCATAGAGTGATAGCTGGAAAATTGGGTTTTCCACCGACTTAGCATATCATCTGATTATTCTGACTGATGACTTTAAATAGAAGGCAAATTTCTAACAAATTTGACTTATCATCCTATGGACTAGTGATTTAGTATTGAGACAGTTCTGATTTTTCTAGATAATACAGTCGAGGATATAAATCAAATGTGATTCTTCTAAATTTTCATCTATTAGAGGAACGTGAAAAAAATATTTGCTTAAATTTTAAATAAAATATTTTTATTTTTAATTGTGGTGCAGCTATACAACCTTCAGTTGTGGTTAATAATTTTCCTCGGATACGTATGATTCCAGGGTTAAGAAAAGAAACGTGTTTTTTTTCTTTGTTTGCTTAAATATTCAACGTTCAGTTAAGAATTGAATAATTACAATAATTGTTTAATTTTAGAGCAAATGCAAAACCGTTTTAAACACACAAATGGCAACGTATTAAAATAAATTGCTTCTTTTGAAAATTTCATAAATTGCTGTGGAATTGTTTCGACAGAATCATAATTTAGATTGAATGTTGCCATAATTGTCGGAAATAGCATGTGTAATTTCCATTGGAAGAAAGACCTGTAGTTGAGTAACTCTTAGAAATAATTAAATTCCATATAGTCTTACTTAATGAGACATCATTTTGTGAGCCTGCACCTCATTTTACACGTTTTGTTACAATAATTAACAGGAGAAAATAGAAACCATTTCTGCTTGTATAAATGTTGAATGAAAATTTAAATTTTCTTTTGTTTTGGAAAAATTAAAGAAACTTTGAATTAATTTTAGGTGGCTTCAATGATTTCAGAAAACAAAATATATAGTTTTTAAAATATACTCTTATAATAGAGAACACATAATTAATTTTAGTAATTAGGTATGAAGTTTATGTTGCTGTAGAGGTATTTATTTATTCCGATTTTATACATCAATTATATACAAAAGAAGGCAAGAAGATCTATTTTATATAGTAGGCTTGAATACACAATTTCGTACAGTTTTATGTTGAAAATATTTTTTTTTAAATTCAAATTTCCATTTAATAGAGATTAATCATCAAAAACGTATCGATATTTAGATTCAAAAGTTTTCGCAAACTCGTCAAAAAATACTAAAACAGGCTTTCCCACATTTGGAAACCGGGGAAGAAGTCCATCATCGTATAGGCAATGTTGATGAAAGTGTGCTATGAAAAACAACTTATAACAATCCAAATTAATTTTAGACAAAATTTCATTTTGCCAAGTAATAGTATCCATATTTTCATTCATCCAAATTTTGTAATCATTATAAGCACGGGTTAATGCTTGTAACCCCAGAATTAGTATTTGTTTGCCATGTTCCCTCAAAGGTTTATACTGAGATCCTTTGACATTGATTATCGTTATATCTTTACAATCTTCCTTTGTAAACCTTGACCTTGTCAAAAGATCTTTATTTGAATTGCTTGTTTTGATGCTTTCAAAGAATTGTCTCCACCAACCATTCACCTGGCCAGAAAAACGATATACCATTGGTTTTCTAAAATCTAATCGTAAGCATTCTAGGCAGTTAAACAGATACATCCAATCATTATCCCAAAAAACCTTTTTAAAAATAGGTGATCCATGTTTCCTTATGTTACATAAATTTTGATAAAAGTCATCCGGTGTGATGTCCAAATTTCCATATTCAATATGAATTTGTGTTTGACTATAATATTCTTCAATATGTTGGAGTACTCCTTCAAATGCGTTTGTTGCTATACGATGGTCATAGTTCGGATAATTATCTTTTGTTGCTTCTAAAGATTGATTGAATATATTTTCTAACTGTTTATACTTTCGTCGTTCGTCTTCATCGAAATATGTTGCAAATCCAGCAGAGATTATTGCTGGTTGAAATACCTCGATAAGATTCCAATTAACAATTTCGCATTTGTTATTATATTTTTCTACAGCTAAAAATGTTAAGATGTTTGCTAGAATTTTACGGTCTAGACTATTTAAATATGGTAACCAATCCATAACAGCTTGATCAAGTTTAATAATATTGTGCTCATTAATTACGATACATAGTGCTATTTCTATAAATTCTTTGAAGTCGAATACATTCCTATAATGTTGAATTTCTGCACCATTCCGTAAAAAAGACCCTTTGTTAGAGGATTTTGGAAAATTTTGTTTAACATGTTTAACCGCTTCTACGATTTCTCTAAAATTTTTCTGATCCAATTCTAAATTTATAAGAATTTTATCGATATCATCAAAAGAACGTGACCATAGTTCTGAATTACAGGAGATATGAATAACAGGCCCCGATAGGGTCAGAGTAAAAAATGTACTACCAACGAAATAGTGAAGGATACCTGCAGCTTTAGTCCAGTTGAAACTATGAGGATCCCAATTTTTACTAAATGCTGGCAAGCCACCACAAAAATTAATGAACCCCTCACTTGTCAGGTGTTCCTTTAAGCCGCCTTCCAGGCACTTGCGTCTCGATTTTATCAAATTGTTGAGCTTTTCAAAATTTACATCTGAGATTCGTCTATCTTCAAATGTTTTCTTTAAAATATTTTGTCGAATTTCATTTGATGTTGGTGAATAGTTGCTACTTTTTGTATCGATGTTTTCAGCCTTAAATCCACCACATGCGTATTTAAAGAAATCACTTTCTGGGTCAGCATCCGGGTCCATGCGATTCTCAACTAGTTTAACGTAGTCTTCAAATGCTCTCCGTTCCTCACAAGAGTTTGTAAGTTTTTTAAGTTTTCCATATTCTCTTTTCATATTTTGGATTTCTCGTAAGAGTTGATTAATTCTTAGACTAGACTCATCATCATTTTTCCATGGGTGCACCATTGACCTCATCACATTCGAGTTATTTTTAGTTGCATTATTAAAATTTTCAGACGTTGCATTTGTTTCTTGTGAAAAATTAAAATGTTCATATTTGCCATTTTCACACAAATAACACAATCGCTCGAATTTGTGTTTAAATTCACGCAAAAGCTCCAAGTTTTTAATATTGCAACATTGACGGTGTAAATTATTTTTACAATTTATGCACTGTATAAAATCATCTGGATTTATAAATGTTATTTTACACGAAATGCAATTATTTGCCATTTTAAATTAAAAGTTTATTTTTTTACTGTAAATGTCAGAAAAGTTAGTACTGGTTTGTAATGAAAAACTCACTATAACTGAAAGAATAAGCAATTGGTTTCCCATAGATTACCTATCAAAAAATTGCAAACAGATAAATATGAAATTATCAAAGATAAGCTTCACAATTTGATAGTGTAATATTGTGAAATGGCAAGTAATACGGAGAATTTTAATTTCCACGTTTAGTCATTTTTCAACATTAATTTTTTTCTTTTGTTATTATGATAAATATTTTTAAATTTAAATTTACAATTAAGATTACAGCATTAAAAATATTGCATTAAAATTACATGTTTAAAGCTGAAGTTTTTAGTAATAATCAAGATTTCTATAACAATACAATTTTAATAAACAAAAGTTTAAAATTCACAGAGCACTTATGAAAAAGACAATCAGATTACTAAACAAAAAATAATTAAAAGTTAAAAAATAACGTCAACTTCATATGCTGTGGCTAAATTTAAAGTATAAACAACTTAAAGAGTTACTAAGAAATTCATACAATACTGAGCGAATTTAATTGCAAAAGACCTCTAAAGACGTCTTATAATCGAATTAAAGTTGTAACCTTAAAGATAAAATTCTTCCCTACCCCTTGAGGCGTTCACTAGACGCTTTAGAATATTACAATTATATTTTGGGACGTTTTGTGATTACCACATAATACTCCTGTTTCTAGTACCTTTAAAAGCTGCCAAGGCTAAGATGCTTTAAATTTGAGACACATCAATTTCTTAACTTGCTTTACACGTTATTGTTTACATAATTAGGAAATCGGCTCGTTATTTTCTACGATGAACAATTTATCCCTTCTAGCATTAGATCCAGAAATTTTTGAAATCTGTATCGTTAATAAGTGTGTATTCTGGCCGTTTTTGATGCGTGAAATAAAGGGTACAATTTTACATATGCCTATATTGGTTAAAATTATTAATTCACCTTAATTTTTTAACTAAATGTAAATAAAAATAATAGTGGCAAGCAGTTTGGGTAAAACATACACAAATTTGTAATTATATGGTCCTTTATATAATGCATTAAAAAAACAAAAACATTGGTAAAAGAAATATCTGTGAGCAATTTTGGAGCTCATAAATCTTGCAAGACACTTATCACTCTTAAAAAGAATAGTGAACTTTAAGAATGCTCTCAGAATGGCCAAAATTACCAATGGAAATATGAGTAGGATTCGTTTTAATGATATTTATTATTATTGGTGGCTAAAGAATCTCCTTGGCATGCGTCGGGCATGTTTAAGGGAAGACCTTCAAGAACTTACACATTTGGTATGCACGTCGCATAAGGCGTCCATTGTGGCCAGGAAATTGAAGTGATTTTGACCCTTGCGTGCGTAACGTAACATCGACCAGTGTAATGGAGCATTATCGACAGCATTACAGCCAACTTAAAAATGTATTAGACTTGCGTAGCTAATTTTTTTCCGAATTTCCATGCATACTAAAAGGAAAAACGTCCATATATAGTAATATACCATTATATGTGTCTGCACTGCTTGCATAGATTTTCGAGATATGTGTAACATTTTCTAAATTTATTTTTTCCAAAAATTGTTATTTTTTATAAATTTTATTTTTCTAAAAAATACATGAAAATACAACTACAAAAGCATAGTAGAGACAATTAAGTTTCTAATTTCTTGTCTGGGTGTTGTATGTTTGATATAGTATTTTAAAAATTGTGTTAGTTTTGCTTAAACAAGCCTGACTACTAAACTAAGTTATTTTTACTTACAGTAAAAGTTGATAAAACTAATAGTCCAAATATAAAAGCATAAAAACTACAAAGATTGTTCTGCTACTATTTAGCGAAATTTAGTGCGAAAATGTATATCTCATTTTCCATTTTATTTAAAAATGTTTTTTCCGACTAAAGATAACTTGAATCGTACTTGACCGCTTTTATTTTCTAAGAAATTGACATGCATTAAATGGACTTCTGTCTCGAGAAAAAAACACAATGCTACTTTTTTGGCAAAAGAACTTCCATCCAATTGTCGACAACTCCAATTCCGGATGAAACTTTCTTATTTAAAGAAACTTTCTTCCTACTCGAATTGGCCAAGATATCTCTGGGAAAGGATAATTTTAAAGACGACAGACAAGAGCACAGCATCCGCGCATTTTGCTCTTCGGTAACAAACAATGGACTCAATTCTCATTTGCAAGATGAACTCCATATAAATAAATGTTCCCACTCTACCGTCTCACCGCTCTTCTGCTGGAGGAGGTTTTTGCCAATTTTCCCTTACATTCTTACTATCACTTTAGCTAGACACATTTACTCTAGCTTTGTTAGCTTCTTGGAGGAGATGGGCGGAAGTACTTCTTAAAGTTTTGTTCATACCTTGACTATGGCAATGTACAAATTTTAACGACAATACTGTGGGAGGGATGTGTGGTTCGGACATATACTTTTATGAACGCAAAATGAGGTTTTGGACAAGTTCATGACATAAGTTTTGCACCATAAATTACAAATTAAATATTGTTGGTTGTCTAATGTTGGACGTCAAAATAAAAATCCTCCACATATTTTTAGGTATATTATGCATAAAGCAAAATAATGGTCAGAATTTTCCAAAAACCGGGCCATTCATTTTGTCTTATTAAGAAGGTACAAATATTTTCCAACTTTATTTATAAATAAATTAATTTAGTTCTTTAATTTTTAGAATAGAAAATAGAAAATTATTATTATTAAAAATTGAGATAAAATTCGAATATTTTGCATGTTTGAAACACAATTCGTAGCGTTAAAATTGTTTGCGCCAAAAAAGGGTTAGTGTTCCGAGCAGCTCTTGGCGTCCATTTTCATTTCATTTTTTTCAAATTTCGAAAAAAATCCCAAGCCTATGATTTTCTGGAATCAAAATTTCGAAATTTGTTCGACCCAAACAAATAGGGTATCAAATTAAAGAGCGCTTTTTGAAGGTTTCAGAAAACAGGTCTTTTCGCGAATTGGATTAGAAATATCCAAGTTAAGGCAAAGGCAAACTTAAAGACAAAGTGTTCTGTAAATTAATAATCAATATTCAATAACTCTTTTAATTTAAAAAAAAAAATCGTTAACCAATGGCACGTCCTGTGTTACTTATTAATGTTTAATTATATATAATCATTTGTATTAAATTAGCACTGTGTAAACGTACAGGGCTTAGGATTGTGAGAATTACTATGTACGGCTTAAAACCTTTTTGAAAACTGCTAAAAGAACTTTATTAAGTAATAATTTTCATTTAAAATAAAGTACCGGAAAATATAAAATTCTTAACAAGTACGCATTGTACAAGTATCCAATTTTTTTCATAAATAAATCTTATTCGTTTCAAATAACAATCCTCGTTTATTGGATGCTGATGAGCAATTGCTTCCTTAACATTTATTTGGATTTCGCAATTCAGAGTCTTATCAAACGCGGAAGCCAAGAAATTAAATGTATTCAGATCTCCGATGAAGAAGTTTCAACTTTGGTACATGTGTGCTAAGTCTCAAGAAACCTTAATGAAATGTAAAGGATATTTACTTCCTCCAAAAGTCCTGGCAGTGGTTAGACTCATTAAAATTTTAAGGATCATATATGAGGCAATTGTTTACTCTTTTGCGGTGGTTATTATATTTTTGGTTAAAAAGTGTGTACTAAAGACGTTCGTGTGTCAAATTAAATGTTAACATTTACTTTTACGGAAGTTTTAGGGTACTCAGAAAGGTTTAACCCCATTTTTAGTATCCAGAATAAGAATTAGAAAACTTTTACTTCTACGTAATTATGAAATTTTACAAAATATTTCTATATTAACAAAACTAGGAAATTTCAAGCGATATTTTCAATACACTACTATTATTTAAACTTTTGTAATTATGGACACTAAAATTAACTCTACGCATATATAACTTTTATTATATGGTAGATTATGCGTACTATTTCAGACAGTCTTCCCTGGTAAGAACAATTAAAGAATTAAATTAGTTTATGGGCTAGAGAATAAAGAAGTTTCTATTAAAAACTATCTTGTTAGTTTTTTTTAATAAAATAACAAATAAATAAGTCAATATACAGGGCTAAGATAAAACAAGGTGTAATGAATTTGAAAGTTTCATTAGAAAGAAGGCATGCATTTCTAGATACTTACCTTTAAAGAATTCAACTTAAATGATTGCCTCGTTTTTATAAAATTAAATTTTTATAAGAAGAAAAAAAATTAATAGAAGTTGAGTGAACGTACAAGGAAAATATGAGGTTAAGGATGATACCGACTATCGACACGATAAATATTTGCTCAATTAACAAATTAAACTTTATTTTATCTTTATTTTTATATTTTACATAGTTTTCATTTTTGTTTAGCATTAAAGTTAATAAAGTGCAATCATATTATGCATGTATATATCGATTTTTCTCTCCACAACTACCATAATTGGCTAGTTTTACAAAAACAAAAAACAAATAAAACGAAAAAGTTTTATTATTTTTTCAAAAGTAAAAGGAACATAAAGAAGACACATTAGATATTTTATAGTAAATAATTTTTTCTTTATTTTCTATTTTTTAAAGAATTGTCCTCAGCAAAAAATATAATATTTATTAAGCGCATCGTCCCTATAACGTTCGTTGATTTTTTTGATTTTGATAATTTGATAAACGTGACAAGGACATTTTGGCATGGCTAGACACTTAGAGAATCTCTAAAAATTTACGAAAAAACTACTACTGCATCCATAAATCCATTCAAATGCATATGTTGCAGTGTGGACGCTTTAAATTGCCGTGCTTTTATATAATAAAACTCAAAAATCAAAATGATAAATTTCTTCCAACGCTTATGTTCCTTCCATCCTTCTCCTTCCGGGGGCCTCATTTAAAAACTACGATTTTTATGCTCCATTAATTTAATTATGTTTCATTTTTTGTTTATTAATTTTTGAGAAAGAGAGATTACTTGCTTATTTTTTTTTTGTTTGACTCGATAAGTACATACGACACTTACAAATTAGGATTAAGTTTTTTCTTTATTATTTATTTTTACTAGCAACATTTACAGTGGCTTGCTTTGCGCGTTTAAATTGTGTAATTAATGTTTAGAAAAATATAGACACTATTCCAATGATAAAATCCTTTTTATTCAATATACGTGTACTTGGGCTTGGAGCACTCCTTTTATAGGTCTGCTTTCGGGAAGAGAGGGGTATATGCGGTGTAGTTTTTAGAAAGTTATGGATAGTGGCGTTTTTAGCAGAGGAGAAAAAACTCAGTATAAAGCTCGGTATATGTTTCTTTTGTCTTCTTTTCTTTCTAAAGAACTTTTGGAACTTTCATTGTTTCATTTTGTTGTTTGTTGATTTTGTTGTTGTAATTTCTGATTTTTGTGGGGTGCTGCTGTAGATTTATGAATTCAGGCCTGTGTTTCTGAACGCCGCCTGCGTCCTGGGCCGCCTGGATATTCAGCTGCTTGCAAGCCGATCCGATACTGGGCCTCCTTCGTTCCAGAATATCCTCGTCCCAATCCAAAGTCAACAGTTCGTTTTGAGCTGTAAATATCATTATATTTGGCTAAATATTCGAAAGTAGAAAATTAAAAAAATTTCAAATTAATTCAATAAACTTTAAGGAGATTTTGAACACAGGACATGGTCACATGGATGACTCCTTGTTAGTTGAATTTTTTTTTTTAAAGATACCATCTTTCTTAAAACTACAATATTTTTTAAAGAGTTTAATAATAATTTGCAATATGTTTTCTTAACAAAATGAAATTTTCATAACTTAAATAGAATTCAATTCGTTTCACAATTTTTTTTGAAAATGCTTAATGCTTGCGTTTATGAAAAAGAACAACACTTGTAAAAATTTAAGAAAAACCTACTGCTTTAAAAAGTATCATAAAAAATAATTAGTAATTTCTCAAGTAATTTAATCAGAATGTATTCTTATATTAAAACCAAAATAAATGTTCTTCACGTATTACATACAACAGAAACCACCTCTTAACCTAAATTTACAACAAAAAGAGAGTAATAAACAACAAAGCATAGAACAGCTTTCTACGTTTTGTAGCAAAAGTTTTGAAAAGACATGAAAACATTTCACAGGGTGATAATCCGCCATAGGACTCGGTTTTTCCCAGAGCAAAAGCATTTCACGAGACACTCTCATCCTACGACCATATTCGACCATAAGATTCCCATTAAATTTGGTGAGTCAACATTTGGCTACTTGATGCTGGGGACCGACAAGTGCCAGAAATTAATCCTAATCGATGCTATTAATTATTAATAAGGCGAAGACGTTATCAGTGTCCTTTAATTGGATTCCAAGGAGCCTGGTGGGCTGTTAATTACAAATTTATACGAGAATTCGGCGGCTAATGGAAGAAGTCTATCGCAGGAAAAGAAAATTACAACTTCTGGAGTAAGGTACAATGAAGAGTAAATATTTATAGGCAATTAGGTGTTCTTATCTTATGGTGTAATATTCGGATTTGCCGTGATTGCTGATAGCTCTAGACGATAACAGGAAATAGCCTAATCGGTACACGGGATGGTGGTGGAACTTTAAGAATCCGCCGAATTGCGGGATGTGAAAAGCTCTTATTTCTGGAGTCTTGATGGGGCTTGGTATTTGGCACTATCTACGTATGCATACTTATTTTTTGTTTTAATTTGTAATTCATTTAAGAAAGAAAGATTCAATTTTATGTTTACTGTAGTCATTTTGTGCGTATATCGATTTAAAATTTCTGGTTTTTGTTACGATAGTAGTCTTATATTTTTTAACTATCATCTAGAATTTTTGGCTTTACTCTTTTAAAATGTTTAGAAAAGTTTGAATTTTTTTTTCTAATGTTCAAAGAAATGTTTTAGCTTTCTTTAGTTTTTTGAATAAAATTTTAGGGATTTAAATAACTCTTTCTATTTCTTAATTTCTAAATCGTTCCTAAAAGGAAGAAGTACATTTATTATTCTTTTAATTCAATAGTCTGAAACTAACTAGTACTTTGTCAAATTAAAACTGCTCCATTTTAAAGTTGAATGTAAAATATTTTAAAATTCGAAATTTCGCAACACCAAGTTAAAATATCTACTTAAAAAAATTCAGACGGCAATTTCTATAGGGCCATAAAATGCCATCAATATCGGGAAGTATTCTCGGTATTCAATGCAAATTGCATTCATTGTAAATGCGCGTATATTCGCCACCGCCGTTGAAGCCTTTTTAAAGATTCCGCAGAATGAAAATTAATTCTTAAATCAAATCCCCGAAGATCTTCTACTACTGCTCCTCAAAAAAGAAAACATAAAAAATAGCAATAATTTTCATTGGTCGTCAAATTGTAACCATTTTTAATACACTCTAGACCTGAATAAAGATCTCGGATTGTTCTACGTCATTCCATTTCCTATTGAACCTTTTTGTGACCGCTTGATTCAGCCGCAAGCTCACTTATAATCACCTAGCCGCGAAATGACATCATTAAATCATGTCGCGATCTCTAATTAAAATCAACCACCTCAGAAGGCGGCTAAAAGCAACCCTTCTGGATTGGAAACGCTCTAAGGGGTTTACGATTTCATTACGCAATTACGGAAGCTTCTTGACAACCTAAGCGCTTGAAGATCCCTTGAGCCCTCCGAAGACCTTCACCCCTCAAGATGTTGTAGGTGTAAAAGCTCAAGAATGTTGTTTAATTCCGTAAATTACACCCCCAACCCGGCAATTAATTCATAATAATTTTTTGTCGCGTCCGACACCACGTGCCATGGATAAGGTCTCCCAAGACCGTGAAAGGACATAAATTTCATCCGAAGACGTTCCCAAGACGTTTGGCCAACCAAAACAAGAAGTTGTGCCCGGGTCCTGAAGTCGGCTCCTCTGGATTGGGGGGGCACGTCTTTGCGGCTTCTCTTATTATGTTTCTTCTCGATTACTTAAATTGACTTAGATACTTACTTTTCCAGATCATTTCTTGCCCTCATGATGGTCTGCCCGAACCGTGCTATCAGCTCCATCAGCACCTCCTCGGGGGTTTCCTCGAAGTCGTTGTAGTACGCGTTGCTGCGCATTGGGTGCACAAAGAGGACAAGAGAAAAGAAAAGAATTTTTTTGGTATTATCGAGAGGACAGCGAATATAATAAAATCAAAAGGAGAAAAAGTTTTGTCCCTTTTTTCTTAAGGATTTTTCTTCAAGTGGCTGTAAGTGGGGGGATGGGGGTTTGTGTAGTCTAAAGTGTTGCTGCTTCCTTTGGGAGAGTGTGAAAATTGGTTTTATCACTTTCTCGGGAACGTCTTATCACGCAAAGTGGGATTTCTTGGAACATTTTTTGTGGTTGGAGGATGAGACTTCCTAAGGTGTTCTTTGATAGTAGATTATTTTGAAATAATATGATCTACTCAAATTAAGCACTCCCACTTGTTATAGTATACCTAAGTTTATTGTTGAAGCTCTTGGTACTTTTGGGGAAGATTGATCATAAAAACTTCCTACAAACTAGAAAATTGTTTGCTTTTTTAACAAGAAAAATTTTGTCCGCCTGGTTTCATTTTCAAAAGTTATGGCATCAGTTTTGACGAATATTACATACTAAAAAAAATTAAATTAAACTACTTGAAATTAATTATTATTAAAATAATTATCTTCTCTTTTCTCAGAAGGAAAGATACTTTAACGACATTAAAGGAAACAGTTTCAAAAACATTACATTCTAATTTAAAAAATTTAAAATATAAAATAAATTTCTGTATTAAACAAATATCAGCAGATTATGTTTTTTTTTGTACTTTTTACTGAAAAGCCAATTTTTTAAACAATTTTACAGATGAACACCATTCACTACTTGCAATTGAGTTCAATAAACAATGCTAAAAATTTGCAATGAAATCGTGATTTTGTACTACGAAGTACAAAAAAGTATCTAAAATTCCGAAATTATTATAGGCATGACAATCAACAGTGTTACTGGACCTTACAATCCTATGAAGCAATGTATCGTTGAAAATGTTCACGAGGATAAATCTAAATCCTAAAATATAGTCCAATAAACCTCCTGACTCGGAAATTTTTCTGTATAAAAAAATATGATAAAGCTGGAACAACTTGCTTGTTAAAAATAAACGAATTGCTATGATTCGTAAAAAAGTTCATATGTCATATATATAATAAAATTTGGTCCCTTTGCAAAAGGCCATCGGTATCTCCAAGTCGACTACTGATAAATCTCGGGATCCCACATATGCACAGACTTAAAACTCTAAACACCCATGCGGGTGCTTAAAGCAAAATTCGGGACAATTTATCTCGTGTATGGCATACAAATGCATTTTATATTCCTGGCCGTGTCACGGGCTCGTTCACGAAGGACAGCTATTCAACTTCGAAGGCTATCGGAGAGTGGACCACAAAAATCTTCGTCTGAATCAGAGTCCCACAGGGGGATGGACTGATAAAAAATATTGTTGTGGTCCATAGACTCATTAAATATGTTTTTGTTTTTAAAACTTGACTTTTTATGAGTATTTAAAAAGTTTACTTTGAATATTTTTGATGTTAGTGTTTTATAAAGCTTAATTACGTATGATTTTGTTTTGTTAATTTTTAAATAATTTTGTGTAAAAGGAATGTTTTACTTTCAGAAATAATTGGACGTAAATGTAAAAGTTACGTATTTAAGAAATATTGTTTTTATATACGAAAAGTAATTTATAAAATAAAATATTAAAGTGGATTGGTAAATTAATAGTAGTTCTTTGCATTTTCACTATTCTCATTATTTAAAAAATAAAACTTATCAACAAGAAAATTTTTGAGTTCAATATTTTAAATTAACTAAAAAATAAAACTTAAAATCGCGTTTAAAATAATTTTAAAATTATTCTATTCCAGTATTTTCTTTATTTGTTTCTTAAAGTAGAATGTATAAGAAAGTGTATGGTCTTTTTCAAGAGAAATATTTGTGAAATATAAAAATAAATCATTTATCAAAAAAACAATTTATTTGAAAACAACAACATTCTGGAGTAGAATTATTTTGAGTAGTAAAGTTAACATAATTTGACCAATAATCATGGCATTCATCATATACCAGAATAGTCCAGGAAATTCCCTCTCTGATTAAGAAATATCCACTGGAATGGATTAGTAAAAAAACGTGGTCACGCTCTACCTCATTAAATATTTTCTTGTTTATCTTCTGTTGTTATTTAAGTAGGCCATTTCCTTTCAGCACTTTGACCAGAAGGTCATATTTAAAAGGGGTAATAATCAGAGAATCAACTGGTAAGTCTTTAATTAATTATTCATACCCGTAGATTCTCAACGAGTTGTTCTAAGTATTTCTAAGACGTTTGTTGTAAACATTTGAATATCTTGCAATTATCTCTACAATAAAGAGAATTCGTAAACAGTAAAATTTTAACGCGAACGGACTGTAGAAATTCTGTTTAATTTATGCAGTGCTATTCTGTAAACGTTTAACTTTCATGGATTTATATTCCTGCAGCAGCTTAGCTGTACCAATTCCAAAGAACGAAAGCCAAGCATCTTGTGCTGTTTAACTTTAACTACTTTTCACTCCTTGTGTATATTAAAGGAGGTGCTCCATTTGTCTAATTAGAAGCACTTGATTATTTCATCTCAATAATAAAATAGAGGGAGGGACAACTTCTGGGGTATATCAGAGGAATATCGGTGCTGGGGTGAACATTTACACTATGGAGGTACGCCTTTTGAATGAGCTACTTGTCATCATGAGCTCTATTTTCACAGTGTCAATAGTCAAAAGGGTTCTGGAGAGCTTTTCATTTTTAGCCAACCTTTTAGACGAACCATCCTGTGAAAATTGAATGAAATAGGACACTGTCACGCGCGAGTAGTATCGGGCAACAAAGGCACCTGAAATAGTTTAAACGTGCCAAACGGATGGTTTTCGTAAAAGGTGTAACAATTTTAACTTTTGCAAAGTGGGTACAAGATAATATAGGAAACTTCTGTAGAGAATTTTAACAAAATGGCAAGAACGCAAAAGGGCAAGAGTGAAACATGCCATGTGTAAAACGTAGTGAAATACGACAAAGGTGGAAGTGTTAATTAAATTTAAATATTTAATATTTAAATTCATTTGTGTAGTCAATTGGGATAGTGTTTTGAAATTCAGTAAGTCTACTTTCTTTGAATTTCGAATTTTTCAAAGGAAACTTGATGCAATTTTTTTTAAAAATATATCGGCCAAGAATTTAATAATATTTTTTGAAAATTGATGGAACACTACAATTTTTGAATAGTTTTTTTTTTTTTATATTTATATTTTCTTGTTAAAGTATCTTGTTTTTAAAAATATTTCGTTGAAATAAAAAAATGTTCTAAAAGCAAATTGAAAAATCTTTTCCAAAACTAAGACTCGAGAAATTTTGAGTAATTTTACTTAGTTATTGTTGGTATTACGTGTTTTTGTTTTTTGTATCATGGAAGCATGTTAATTAGGTGCTAGAAAGTGTACTTTAGTACTAGAATTTTATAAAACATCATAAATACAACTACCTATCCGAAGGGGCTGCTTCTGTGACTGTGATGAAAACTAAACATAGTCCGACTAGAGCAGCAATTGTGCAGTACCATTTCGTTGGGATCATTCTGAAAGAGAAGATAAAAAATAAAATGTTAATAAAAGAAATCACAATGTTTTTAAGAATATTATCACTTCACATCATCACAGAAATTAAATAAATCGATAATCTTTTTCTAGAATTAGTAGTGCTATTGAGGACTTATCAGTTTTTTAATATGTACCCTTTGTTTTATAACTAAAATAATTTTATCGCTACGAATGATACAGAAGTCGAGTAAAATAAAGAACGTTATAAATCGGGGCCAAATTGCATTCAATAATAAAAAATTCATGTACATTTTCCAAATGACAGTATCACCTGGCACATGTGCCTGCTACTGGCATCTGCTTACCCATATCTTCCATATTCTATTGAACATATCATGCCCCGTTTATCCCTAACAATACAACATATCCCCAGAAAAGTTCCTATAATCTCAGCTCCTCAAAAAGCATAACGCAAATACATCCTTCCACCTTCCCCTCACCCTAAATATCCTAGGCTGAGACCTAGTAGACTGCATCTTCTCAACTCCTTAAAAAATTCTTTATCTCCTGGAAGAACGTCGCGAGTGTCGGTGAAATCTCTTTTCTTCAATCTCGATTCCAGATTCAGTACGTGCGACTGGGAGCGCCAAAAGCAACATCCAAAAACAAATTGATGTTTGTCAATGATTGTTTCGCCCTGTTACACCTGAATTGTGTTTGACGAGGGTCCCCGGATCCCACCCTATCGCACTCATTCTACGATCATATCCCGTTGTTGTCGTGAACTCGCGACATATGAATTTCGAGGCGGTAAACATCACATAAAAATTTGTCGTTAGTTATCCTGTCACGCCCCTCAACTCCTGGACTTCAGACTCTTGAGTGCCCTCTTCCCGGTGAGTGATTTGATGATCGTATGGGGAAAATTCGGGGGCGATAAAGGATAAAATACGACGACCGTGGGAAATGTCCTGGAACGCTTCTTTTGGGGAAAGAGTGGGTGATGGTGGGTTGTATTAATAATAGGAGCACGACGGAAAGCCCTTCTTTTTTATTATTCTAAAGGTTTGGGGGGAATGACGCGGATTTGAAGGTGATACGATATAAGGCAATTTTTTGTCAATTTTGAACTGGAATGAGTCTTGATTGTTTTCATTTTCTGGATTATCGGGGATTAGGCAGGGATCCTGTTTAGGGCGTGATGTAAATATTTTAACAGGGACTCCAGTCGTACAGGTGATTACGTAAATATTGATGGAGTGAAGAAATTTTTCATAATATGAAATTTCCTTTACCACGACAGTAACACTTCATTAATTTTAGTAACAAATTAAACACATCCTGTGGGTTACCTCTTATATGTTCAATTTCTTTTGGCGGTGGCCTGTGTGGTGTTAGAAACTTTGTGATTTAAGATAAACTAAGGATAAAGGAGAAAGTCTTTATATTAATTTTCTATCCGTGGTAAACTTTAAAATTACGAAACTGGGCTTAACAATTTTCATTAATTTGTACCGAACCTCTCGGATTAAAAGTAGATTAAGTGTTTTCACTTTTAATTAATAAAGAATTGAACAGGGTTCAAAAATGTCGGACGAAATAGAAAGCTATAAGACGTTTAGCAAATTCGCCTTTCTTTAGAATTTCTTAACTACTTTAACTTTTTCTTTTTAGATAGTAAATTTTGATTTTATAGAGTTTTGAAAAAAAAAAACATGCAGAAGATCTTTTTTGTTTCCTGTAATCGAATTTTTAAAAAGGGAAATACTATAAATATAAAAAAAATTATGTAATATATAAAAAGTTCTTAGCAACATATATCTTAATTTTATTATTTTTCTTAAAAATATACCTCGATTTCTTCCAAAAGGACCAACAAATAAGTAGTAAAATTGTTTAAAAATTATGTATTTTTATTAAAGCCTTCTGAATCTGTAAATATTTTTGTCACTTCTTTTTCCGTGTAATGGAAATAAAAATAGGAATGAAATCAAAGTTTTTCTTTGATGGTGTGTACTTTCTAAAATGTTCATAAAAGGGGGAAGAAAAAACAGTTTTTTTTCTATTATGTCTGAAACAAAAGAATATTGGATATTGTAAAAAGCTACAGAGAACATCATAAAAAGCACTCTCGATAAAAAGAAACACCCACAAACCAACATAACTTTTTGCTTTAACTCTTTAAGGAGAAATTTCTATTGTCTGGCATATCCTTAAAGCTTTTCAACAAAACAGAATAATTTATTTATAGTAGCATTTTCCCTGCCAGGTAATTTTAGTCCTTTAATCAATTAAACAGGTAATTTTCGGGCAATGCTCTCTCTGTCATCATCTGAACGATATACACTCCAGATATTTTAGAAATTTTGTATTCTTCCAGCAAATTACTAATCAGAGTAACCAGATTACCTGTGCAGGTATCTACAAGTATATAAGCAAAATTTCGTGGAAAGATCTACTTTGAAGGCAAGTGGCTAGACTCTCACAATTTTTTTTTTTCTTTTTTTCAAAATTTAGCATGAGGGATTAACAAAGGAAACAGACGATAACAAGAAATTTATTTCGAATGAAGAAAAAAATTGGCTTCGTTTTTTCCCCGTGGAAAGAGTCAGCTTAGTATAAAATGAAATTATCCTTGTAATTGAGGCTAACATTCCGCCCACGTTTTTACGAGGCTGACTGATCAAACTGAACCACTTTTTTTTATATTATTAATTCAAAGTTGGCTGTTTACACACCTCACTGGGCACAACTTCTTAAGAAGTATTATGAGGAGACTGTAGAGACTTAAGACGGCGAGGACATAGACCTGACTGAAATTCCTTTGAATAAGGATTGTATTAGCAGTCTAGATCGCTTGACGGAATCTACAAGCACCCGTAGGGAAATTGCCGCGGCTTTTATTTCTTCTATACTTCCTTTTTGTTAACCGAAGAAGAAGAAATCTTTCTTCTTTGAACTGCCGCCATAACGTCCCGTCATTGATTATACCTACGGAGTAGTGTCGAATTTAGAAAAAAAAATCTCCCACCGGGATTTTCTTTGATATATTTCAACTTCAACCCAAAATAATTTCGCCTGGATGGCGCGAGCAGGAGAAAGAGGATAAAACGAATTTCGAGGCTGTTCCGCCTCTGGAGAAGTGTTCACTTCTTCGGTGGCACTGCTCATTTTTCAAAAGGTATACATTTTTACTGTTCACGGGAAAATCCCTTTTTTTTGACCTCTTAATCCTGTGACTACCCGTTCTAATACGGCGAATCGGGATTAATGGAAAATACGTTTTATGTATTTTTTTTTTTTCCTTCTTAAGGTAATCTGTTCTAGCAGATGATTTAAATTTAAATTTACTTGATCAATTACTCAAGAAATGAATTCCTGTTCTCTGTTTCTGACATCGAGGAACAAGAAAATTATTTATGAAATATTTTAACAAAGGTTATCTCTTTTAAATCGGAGACATTATTTTTAACTAAAACTGTCAAAACATTTTCCCATTTAAAACAGTCTTAAAGGGTTTTTGTATTAATTTTACAATTATAACTATCTGAAGATAGAGAAATAAACTATTCTAAAACTATATGTGTCTAGAAACTTTTTAAAAACCTTCGAAGGAATAATTCGCAAGGATTTATTCAAATTTTAAGTATCCTCACGTAGTTCTAGAATTTTCCTCTTCAAACTTTCTAGCACCAAAACTTTTCCATTCGTTTGAAAACTTGGATATGACCACTATAACATAAAGAAATATTCCAGCAACTTTTCAGCTCTTTAAAATGCGGAAAATTTCTGTACTGGTGGTTGGTGATACTACACCACAGCCCATCGCAAAATAACAAAAGGATTTTAAGTGTTTAAAAGCTTCGAAAAATTTGCCTCCTTCTGTTTTAATTCATAAAGACAGCGGAAAAATGTCCAGTGTTTAAAATTGCTTTGTAAAATTTTATTTGGCAAGTCTTTTGGGGATAGAAATTAAACAGGACAAAACAATGGAACCGAAATTGAGAAAAACGTTGAAGTGTTTCGCTGAAATAAAGGGACACTTTTCCAGAGTATTGTTCTGTCTTGATAAAGGATTTCGACAATTATTACTGGACTTATGTCGTTTGATTTTAATGAATACTATTGTATACACCTGTAAGAGTAAAAGACCAGAGCTTAATAATTTATAATGTTTTTTTTTTTTCAAGGCATGTCTAAAAGAACAAACTATTTCTGAAATAAGTAGCCTAACAGCTCAAAAATTTTATAGAACTTTTTAATTTCGGGATAAATAAGTTCAAAACCACTTTTTGCTTAAGCATATAAGTAAAAATTCCTTGCGCTATTTTGTTTTTTTTTTAAATAAAAAACAAAAGAAAATACTAAAGGAATAGAATCTTCACTACACGCGAGTCACTATCATCACAATTTGTCACTTTTCTTTCATTTCAATTTGGAAGTTTTATAATGATTTAAAGTTTTCTTTACTCCTTAAAGTGTTTTCTTCAATTGGACTCTTCAAACAAACTCCATCTTTAAAAAAAAAAATTAAAAATATGAAATAATGTTACACAGGTTAGAGGTTCCTTTTCTTGACTAATGTACGATTCTCTATAGTATTCAAATACTTTGCAAAATAAACTAAAAAACATTTTATGATTTTTTTTTAAAGGAGACAGCATCCCTAGATCTTTCTTATATTCATCGTGATCTACGAGATCTAATTTTCTGCGTGCAGAAGTAATCAGCAGGCCTAGATTCAATCGGAGCAATTAGATTTTGATGAGGTGTCGTGCGGTGAAGTACTTTTCTTTCAAGAGAAAAAATAAGGAAAAAGCCAGAAAAAAATGTAAAACGATCCTGTCTCTCTCTGCAGGCAAATTTGACTATCTGAAGAAACGCAAATCAGCAATTGCTCTTGCGGCTTTCTCCGACCTCAGCGTGGGTGCTGGGAAACCAACCAGAAAACTAAGAAGGAAAAAAGTGAAAAAAGTGAAAAAAGAGAAAAACATTGCGGCCACGGGTATTCCCTTAGGACTCAAATTGCCCCAGCATCTCCTGAACTTCAGTACCTGGGTGGATTTTCGGTGGGTCTACTCGAATAATCGGGTCTGCAGGCACGTAGAAAACATAAACACAAGTGAAAATGGGAATTTTTCTCTTCGTCGTCCCAAAATTTATGGGGCTCGCAGTTCTAGATTCATGAGTCCACTGTTTACCCATCATCCTGTGATAGACGCTAAATAAAAATCATCGGGCTCTGTGCTGATTAACAACATCTCTAACAACTACCCTAAGTTTTTTTTTTGCATTTCATGCTATTTGCTCATTTCGGATGTGTTTCAACCTGTTCCACATCGAAAGGGTTCTTTCCATCTTCAAAATTCATTTGCTATGCACATAAGATTTCTGGAATGAGGTTTTCCCTTTAACCCTTAGAAACTCGCAAAAAAAAAATACTTTGCCACGATGTGACGCAACGATTGTGTGCCTACAAAATTCTCGTGCACAAACAGTTCGTGCCTCGTGTCTCACCACACCATGCATAAAATGGACGATTTTACGTCGTACAAAATTTTGTTCTACCGGCCTGAAGAAACCTTTCGGGTTCCTCGTCATATTACAAATTCCATTAAAAGTTTGTAGGAATATGATTTTTTTTTTTTTTGAAAAGTAAAATTTTCTCAAGAATGTAAGACGCAAAAAAGAGTTATGCAACTATGGATAGTCTCAATTTTGTTAGCAAACATTGTGACCGTCAACGTGCGTGGACTGTGTAATTTTCCTGGGATGACTTTTTTATGCTTTCCTAAAACAACATAAGTATAGGGAATATATCCCAAAAGTGGAGCTATTTAATGAATAGAAATCCGTTTCCTTGAAGGAGACCCCTCTTAAATTGTATTAGATATGAATTCGGAAATGTAACCTACAAGTCTGTGGTTAGACAAAAGATAGGGACTAGCCAATTCTATCAATGATTTTAGGACAATTTTCCATATTGTGAATCCCTTCAGATAAATGCTGGATCGAATTAAACCGCAGCATACATAAATCTAATCCCAGAGATCCCAAGGGATTTCAAAAGATTGTCCTGGGATAATTAATTCATTTGAATATTGGCTCCTGTTCTCCTGTGTCTCGTCTTGGTGGCGTAGTTACTTACACACCTTTTGAATTTTAATTATGTATTTTTTTGAGGATAAGAAAGACAAATATTTTTCCATGTTTGAGTTTTAGAAGTCTCTTAGATCATACTTAATTTTTAATTTTAAAAACATTATTTTATTTGAGATTTCTTTAGAAATTTCTGAACGAAATTTTAGAATGTTTCGAAATTTATTTAGAAAATTGTTAAATGATTTGTTTCATTACAATTAATAATTGTGGAATTTCGAACCCCATACACTTTCATTTTAAGAAATTGTAGCTGATAATTGATTTAAACAATTACTTCAAAGATATACTTTCTAAATTCATTGTAAACATTTAAACTGCGTAATTTGAGTCCACTGCAGCTAACTCAACTACAATCTTCCTTAAAAACATTCTTCAATCCTATGAAAATAGTCCAAACTTCTATGTAGACGTCTAAATCCCCTTCACCCCAAATTTGGTTAATTTCCCTGTTCAGGAAAAAAAATCTAAACCAAATTAAAGCCATTTTTTCATTCAAAAGTTAATTGTCTTTATCATTTTCCATTTTCTCCGGTTTTCTACCATTTTATTTTTTTTTCGTCTTGTTGGTTTTTACTGTGTAGAGCGTCGAAAATTGGATGCCTTTGTTTGCTCCCTTTTTGGCTGCTTATGCGGCTGGTAAGACCAACCCTTATTGTGGAAGATCCTCAAGTTAAAGGAACCCTTCTCTAAGATTAACCTCCACATAATTGTCTCAGAGTGGATTCAACAGACTGAACAGCACCAGCTGAAGGTGGAACTTTGGACTACTCTATTTCCATCTGCAGCAATTTCCGCTGCTGAGGTAGCAGATTCATTCAATTCTGAGGGGTATTGCAATCTCGGATATGGGCTACAAAAGGCTCATTTTGGTGTAATCCAGACAAATCTTTGCACGGTATAAAAGGAACAAATGCATATTATTAAATTGCAAATGACCATATCTGCAGTAGACTAGACTTCTCTAAGAGATCGTATCGTATATTGATTAGGTGCAACAGCAGGTTTCTTAACTTTGCCAGACTGTCGTTTATTCAGCAATCACCTTTTGCCCAAATTTAGTGTTTAATTTGGAACTGAGATCTGTTGGTGTTTGGTTTACTAACTGACTATTTGTCTGTTTAATAGGATCAAATTAAGATTTTATCTTGCTCTCTAATAGGCTGCTGTGTGTATTTAAGTAAGAATGGAATTATAATGATTTCAATCCTAAAAAAAATCTTTTAAAAAGTGATATATCATTATTTTATTCGTTACTTAAAAACCCAAGATTTTTGGTCTAATATTAAAAAAAAAATTATTCAAATAATATCCCAATTTCTTTTAAAATCTCCTTTTGGATTTAAACAGTCTTCAATAAAGTATTTTACAAAAATATGAATCAAACATTTTTTAAAACCTCATGCAATTGTAAATCTACTTTAAAGCGACTAAATCCGAGGAAAAATTTTTTGCATCATCACAAATCGATTTATGTCCTAGAAATAAGGTCAAAAACCACTGCTGGCTGCAAGGGGTTCTTGCTTTGTTCCTGTTTTGACCATTAACTGGTCAACATGCAAGCAAAGTGCTCAGCAGTTACCCTTAACAAAACTGCTACATTGTTGTACAGGAGGATGCTAAAGCTCTCCTTTAATCCTCCTCACTCTGACTGTAAGTTCTTTTCTACAATTCCCGGCACTTGATTTTTTTCTTTTTCTGCTCTTTGAAAATTCCAAGTCTTTTAAAGAGTTAAGGTATCCGCGGAGAAAAAATAGCAAAAGACATTTTATCTGTGATGTATTCATGAATTTAAAATGCTTCTCCTTCGTCGCGTACAACCTCCGTAACAAAAACAGCAAATTTTTTATTCAGTGGTTCATGACTGTTTTAAAAAGAGCACCTACTTTTGCTTACAAGGAGGATAAAAATGATGGTGAGGAATTATTTGGGACTTTAATGTTATGCCTGCCTGCCATCGTCAACTTGGAAATGTATTGAAAGAACGCAAATGATTTCCTTTAAGGAATGTATGCTAAAAATTCCTGGATTCGTCTTTTTATCTGGAAAAATGTGGGTGAAAAATTTCAAAAAGCGAGAATCCAATTTGAAGGTATTAGATCGGGAATTATTTTTAGATCTTACAAAATAAAATCAAAATAAAAATAGACTTTTTTGTAATTTTATTTTCCTATAAAATTCTGTAGAAGAGTAATTAGTAAAATTCGTTAATATCTTTTCTACCGCATGCAAAAGTTGTCTATTCCCATAAGGCGTCTGTTACTGTCTATAACCCTATTTATAGACTGTCCAAAAAGAGTGCTTCCCATCAAATCCCTATACCATAAATCCCCCGGAGCAAAAAAGAAACATCTAATCGCCTCATCGAGCCCATCATTTCCCCGGAGTCCTTTTTAGAAGGTATTCCACATTGATCTGATCAAGTGCGGCCACCTTAACTTCCACCTGGTCGTCATTTGTCTACCTGTCAGCCTAAACAAGACAACAAGACGGGGCAATAGGACACAAACAGGTTCTTTCTAAATTATTCAAGATTTACACAATGTCGGCAATGTTGTCATCATAGTCGTTGGGGAGTCAAAAGGTTAACTCGCTCTGTGTTTCGTAGGGTGTAGCACTTTGCAGCCCTTAGGAATGTGATTGTAAAAATAGCCCTCGTAAAAAAATTGACATCGACATCATCAAGTTAAAGAATAGACCCCATTCATGCTTTGGAAAAGAAAAACCCCAAAAAAATAGAAGGTATGAAATTCTTTTCGGCTAAGAAAGTCTCTTCTGTGACGACAAGACGATTGGACCCAAACACAATAGAAGAGGTCACACGACTTGGTCTTTGGGATCTTTGAAAGATTTGTTTGAACATTCTTCACTCTTTTTGTTTTCCCTTAACAAAAAAACAAAAAAAAAAAAATTTTTTGGGCTATTTGGCCCGTGGAAATTTATCCAGCGTGACACTCCGGTCGACAGATGACAAAAGAATAGAGTTCGAGAAGTGGAAAATCTCATTAAGATTACGAAAGACCAGGTGAACCTCTGGCCTCTGGTCTTCAACCGAAAAAGAAAAAATTAAAATGCAAAAGGGTCAAAGTATTAAAAATTCCATCGTAATTAAGTTGACATAATTTCGTTTTTGTATGTTTTGCGTTCTTTACCTTCGGTCTCAAGGGCGGGGCATCTTATATTAAATGGAAAGCCCACTGAAGATCCAGACCCCATTCCAACCATTGGTGTTAAATAGGTTTCTTGGTTTCTTATTAAAATATACAGAAAAACCAACTTTCAGTATCATTGTCAATGTTAGATTCTAATTACCTTCAAGTCATTACTTAATTAGAATGATAAAATGTGATACCAGGTAAATCTAGGTGATCAATTATTGCATTTTATGAACGATTTCCGCTTCTGTAAACAGCGGAACAGTACAAAAGACTGATAAATTATGATTGGCTTTTAGTGAAATTATAATGCATTCGATAAGTTCCTGATAAGAACTACCACCCTGTTAATTTGCAACGGCTTAAAAGCCTTAGCCATTGGGACAGAAATTAATATTAGCAATGCAGTGATTGATTGATTTATGCCACCGACTTTCGAGTAGAGTATTAGTATGGAAATTTGTTGCATGACTTGTTATGTGGTGTGTTATCTGATCTCATATGAATTATCATATTTTTACCTATATAAGGTGTTAAACAGTCACGAAAGATCTAAAAATAGTAACTTTTTTCTCTATTAATTCACTCAATAGTGGTGTCGGTTTAATCGATCTACACGACAATTATATTTACTACTTTATGCCATTAGATAAATTACGACGATATTTATTATCAGGGTTCTATGAATAATTTACTAAAACATGTTCCACAATTCGATGAATTATTATTATTATTATAAATAATTAATTAATATCCTACACCATCTAACACCAAGCTTATAAAATTTATCATAAACATTGTATAGTGATTTAGAGACTTCGAATTAATTGAATAAAATTTATTTTAAAATTGGTAATTTTCAATCTGAAAATATTTAGACTGTTGTAATTTATTTAAATAATGAAAATACTATAAAAGATTTAATTTTATAGCTCCATCTACAATCGAAAACCTCTAAAAGCCAACATCTCAAATTCTCACCACAGCTTTTATAAAGACCTTTTAATCTAGACGACCACTTTAAAGGACCTTTTACAGGATCTCATTAATTACTTACTTACACTTGATGTGCTCGAGAAAACCACTTGCTTTCACGCATCCCGTCTGCTTTTCACACACGTTTCACCAGACCTCTCGACAAGGCGTGAACTACGAGCAAATGACTGTGAAAATTAAATTTCCTTTTACTCGGCGGCTCGCTGGGATTTTCATATTTTTCTAAAATTTTTTAATTTTATCCCGGACTCCTTTTGGCACCTTTGACTATAGGAGTCACGAAGGAAGGATTATTCGGGTCACGACCGTACCCAGCCCTTGACACGGCGACGGTATACTCAAGAGATGATTTTATCCATTTAATATGCAGATGCGGAGATATACGAGGCTAAAAGTTTACTCGGTGCTAATTAAGTACAGTCGGCTTATTGAATTTAGAAGTTAAATAGGTTCCCACAGGAACGAAGCAGGAAATGGTGCAAACTGGGGTTTTGTAGAAGGGAGCGATTAATACGACGCCTAAAGGCAGTGAGAAAATTCTTTTAGTCGCTTGAGATGAATTTTACGGCTAATTTGAATAGGGTAATTTGCAAAAAGTGCGTAATTTTTTTTAAAAAAACTATTATTTTTAATAGAACCGTTAGTTGGAATTTTTCAAATATAGAATTATTTACCTTTAACGACAAAGATTTGAATTCAAGACAGTTACAGGCTCAAATTTAAACTCAAAAAGTTTTAAATTGTTTTTGTAAAACATTTTGCAAAGAAAATAAAACATAAAAATTACTTTAAAAAAAATAATTAAGTTTAGAAATTGAAAATTAATACGTTTCTTCCGCCATTTTGAATTTATTAAGTGTATTTAGCATTAATTTGTACGTACGAGAAGCATAATTTGCTTCACAGGTTTTCCATTTTTAAAATTAATTTGGCTGAATTATATAAAAAAACCAAATTATAACTTAATTACCGATTGCATCAGAAGCTATAAACTTAAAAAAAACTAAAATATACTACTATTAATATTTAAAATCTAAAATTTATTTGCAATTGTAAGACTTAAGTCTTAGCGTTTAAAGAACTGAACAGTCTCGCAGAATCTTTAAATATGTCTAATTAAATTTTTATGGCTGATTATCGTTTTTATTATATATTATTATTAGATTTATTTCGAAAGTCCTTTTTCACCAAATTTACAACAGAATAATTGTAAAATAATTTTGAAAATATTTTCAACGTTTATTTCCCGTTTTATTGTTTTTATTGATTATAAAAATCGACAGTATTTTAAAGTATTTTTAATCCAAACATTCAGTATATTTCTCATTTAAACTTGAAAATTGTCCTAATCTGAAATACCGTTCAGGATCTAGGAAACATTAATCTGTTCGATTACATTCACTAATAATACTTAAATCGATAAGTCTATAAGAGATTTAACTAATGTGGCTTGCTGTTTTACGACAAAGGCAAATCAAGAATAATCCGAAATTTCATTGGAACATGCGTCCAAAGTTTAATGGACTGTGCGGCTGGTACCTTTAAAAGATTTCGTGAATTTTGAATGAGCCTGCATCCATCAAGACACAGAGCAAAACATGGGGAACAAATTAACTTTCAAGGAGGGAAAAGTAAAAGGTTTTTCGACCGCAAAGGTTTCCCCCCACCCCAACCCCGGGATGAGTCCTTTGTTATACTCCGCAGTCGCTATTAATTAATTATCAAGTCACATAAACCTACCTTGTAAGAATTTGTGCGCTCGAGGGCCTGTTCGCAAGAGTTGACGACGATAGGATAAATTTATCACCAGCACTTCTTGCAAGATGTTCACTAGTTTATTTATTTATTTTTTTTTTTTTTGGCTTTTTCGAACAAAACTTTTTTTTCTCGAATAAGAAAAAAGAATCACTAATATATCTTAAATTTCGGGTTCTAAACCACTCTTCGTGCCACTATGTTGAGAGTTGTTCGATGGGCTCGTCGTCGTCGGTTGGTTAGGAACCACCACTTGTAGGATGTCCTCTCTTAGGAGGTTTCTTTGAAGGATCTTACAACCGCACGTGACTGGGTCAGATGCAACAGTGAAACTAACCGCTGGAAGACCTCGCGATTTATATACTTCCGGTGATATCCGGCATTGATAAGGCGCCCGAAAGCCACCACCACACGGACAAAAAGGTTCCGCTGCCGTGTGTACCTTCGGGAAATTGCGCGCCTGTTTATTGTTGTACAAATAGGGGCATCGAAAAAGCTTTGACGTCATCGGGACGTAGTGCGTGGGTGGAAGGGCGGAGAGTCGGCGCTATCCTGGTCTATCCTGGTGGAGACTTTTCCACAATATCACGAATCTTTCATATCGTAAAGGTTTAAAAGCTCAGGTATTTTGTTGAAACATCGGATTTACTATTCGTATGCTGCACACGTTAAAATTTTGTTAACCATATTTCTATATCACGCTATACGGTGCCTTCCCAGTTTTATCAATGGAATCAGTGAAATTCATTCGACTTTACCATTGACGGTGGTTATCACTTATCAGCGAATTAATCGCATAATTGATCCTCACGGCGACTACCGTCAATCTATCATTAATAATAATGCGTGGCAATCAATAAAACCTGTCAGAACACACGGAATGAGGCGTACTGGACACAAATTGGTCAAATCAGAATCGCGAATTTTATCCAGGGAGCATATGTGTGGAATGTGGAACGTGAATATGAGGAGACAATAACAGATCCTGCCGTAATCACGATAGAGGCACTTTACAGGTGAAATGTTTAATTGCAAACGGTTAGATAAGCGTCGTGGTAAATTGGGCACGATTTATTATTCCACATTTATCCCTCAATCAAATTAATGCAAAACAAATAAATAATATTTAGATAACTCACACATATATTCGAATAATTCTTTGAAGCCTACACAAAGTAACATAAACACAGGATTAGAATGAGATAGGGTTTAGGTTTAAATAAATAATTAAATAAATAATTTAATTCGTAGACTTTAGTAAATCAGAGTGCCCTATTTAAAATAATATTTCTAAAAAAATGTTCTATAAAGAACGCCAAATATTTCTGAGATATTAAAGTAGTCTTTTGAAGTTGCTTATTAAAATTTATTATTTTACGCTTTAAAGAATTACAGTAATATTGAAAAATAAATGTTTAAAAAATAGTTCTAGGTATATTTTACAAAAAATTTACTTTTTGCAATTTATGAAATATAAAAAAATATTGACGATCGTCTTGTTAAATTGCAAACCACGAAAAAAATTATTTTTCAAGAAAAATGTGTTATCATTTTTTTTCAAATTTGTAAATAAGTGTGAATTTATAAAATTGCTCAAGGCATATAAGATTGAATGTAAATTAGATCATTTTCAACGTACTATTTTTTCTAGATAAATTGTTATGCTTGAGTTCATATAACTATTTAATAAAATTTTGGTTTGGAATTTTTAAATTTTTAATTACATTACTATCAAATAGACTATAACATAAGTAATATTCAAGCGTTATCGAAAAATACGTTTATTTACACATTTATAATTTTTAATTCACTGTCGTACTTTCCGACAATAAAACGATAACATCGTAGTACATATAACACTTTGCAAGTGCACTCCATGAAAATGAAACATTGTCGTGTGAGGGTAAAATCAAATTTGACTCAAACCAGGGCATCGAAGCGATAAATGTTAACGACACGGTTAAAATGGCTCTTTTAAAATTAAATTCGCGAATAAATCGTGCGAATAACGACATCGCACTAATGTCCCACGCACTTCGACAATGTTGTCGGATATTGAATCTTTCCGATAAATAATCCCATTATCCAGTACAAAGTCATTCCCAGTTAATTTTTTCATTGAATACATCGGAATGTGAATACGAAAAGTGTCCTTACAGTAGATACAGATTGAAAGGGTAATCCAGGATTATTAGCCTAAAGGTAATTTTGTGTACTCAGGGCGGCATGCACTAATCTCATCGGCATTGTACATGCAAATCATTCTCCCAAACCCAGGAATTTATTTCGACTAGACCTGTTCGTGTACTGTGCAAGTAGATGTAGAAGTTGGACTGTCCTCCAAAAGTAGGAGTGTAGGGTTATATTCTCGTGTCATCACTTGGTTTCGAAGTGGCTATAAATGTAAATGAGTCGTTATATAACTATTTGTTGCTTTCTCAGAGCAACCCTCGACAGTCTGAAGTAATTTCGACTATTTTGGTTTTAGCAAGTGTCCAAAATTCTCACGTGGAGGAATTCCTTAAATGAGGGAGATGAGTTGTTTTGCAGGGTATGGGCAGTTGTGTCATCGTAGTCAATTTTATTTCACTTTAGGTTTTTCACAAATTCATTGTATTTAATGAAAAATCGTTTTACATCTTTCAGGAAAAAAGAAAAAGGATCGAAATGATGTAAAATTTCTTTTCAAGTTTGGAATTTCATTAGACCGAAAAAGTTCTCTCCTCCTAGGGGTGAGACGTAAATCTTTTTCTTTTTTTAAGAAATTTTTTATTTGAATTGTGCAAATGGTGCCTTTAATTTAACTATGAATGTTCACTATTCAAATTTTCTTAATTAAACCTGATTGTAATATTAAAGCCGTGTAATAAAAGGTTAAAACACATTTTTTTTTCCAATGTACATATTTTTATTACAACATGGTAGGAGCAATAATTGAAAAATGCCCTTAACCTGAACCCTTTAACCCAAAGTTAGTCACTTAAAAACCTAATTAAAGTTAGACGAGCCATCGAACTTTCCGCTGATTACTTATATCCACCCCGCATGTAGAAGGCCTATGGTGCGAGGGCTAAAAAGTCAACCCTTACCACAAATATAGAGAACAAACCCTTCTGTCGGGATGAGGGTTTTCTGATGGTTAAAGCGTTTGATGTTTGCCCAAAATTTAAATTTAAATGCGTCCCAAAATTGGCTCTAACTAGCTTTCAGCGTGTCGTCGTCAGTAGTTTTAGAGGCTAGTCGAATTTGATTACCGCAAAATTTTCCTTTAGTAGGCAAACCTCCGCACCCACTTGGGCGATATTTACACTGTCTTAACAGGACTAGGATGTTCGCACCTCTACTATACCTAGATATCCTCTTGGACGGTACCCCTTTTCCATGGTCATGAAAACTTTCTTCATTTTGCGCGAGGGAAAATTTTGTAGTTAAGTAGAATTCATGCAACACAACAGCCACGGAAATTTTACGTTAATATCAGAAAAGGCCGTAGATGGAAAATTATTAATAAAGGTTTATAAAAAATTCAAGGATTGGCCTTTGTGACCTTCAATTTGTATTTAATGCTTGCGGCTAAGGTTGTTGTTTGTCCTATGGGGCACGTGGAAATGAATGGGGTTAAAAAGATAGTAGTGATAGAATTTTTCAGGAAATCGGAACAATAACCTCTAGACCTCATTTTGACCACAATTGTTATTTACAAAAGAAGTCCGTAGAAATTACTTTCAAGGGTCAGTTTTATAAAAGAGATATTGTGTAATAATTGTTTTTATAAATTGAGAGTATTTTAAAAAATTCCTACAACTTTTTAAGGGAAAAGTATAGAAAGGATGTTTATGGTGCGATATATCCATTACTGTGCATCTTGGAGCTCCATAAATTCCCTATTTGAACAACTGAATCGATTTCCCATTATAAAGTGCCATTATAAACTATTTTCATGGCCATTCCGACACTGGGTCTTTATAGTACCACACGTCCTACACTTTGTCCAGAAGAAATAAATCCCAATTTCTTGCCAGTTTCTCAAGATGAAGACAAGCTCTTTCAGGATTCGAAGACCAAAAATGATGATTGTTTATTTTCGCCACGTGGCAAACGAAGCTCATCAAACAACAGTTTTGTGTTTTGGGGATTTCATGGTTCTACCACCCGTATCCCATATCCCCATCCTCATAGAGAATAAATTGCTTCTTATCTTGCTCGGAACATTGAAATTTCCCCGGTGAAAGTCTTGTTCTTGAAGAGAATGGGTACACGTGCTGAGAGCAAGACCCAGGACCACCGTCAAGAAGTTTCATTATCGGTGACGGAAAGCGTCAGTTTTTCTTACGCAAGGACATGCCATCATTCCACACTATCGGGAGTACAACAGCATCTGTGGTATGGTGCAACATCTTTTACAAAATATATTTTAAAATTCACAAAATTCCTACCCTTATGTATGTATGGGTTCCTTTATCTTTGAAAGGAAACCATTTCAACAGTGGTATGAGATGAACGCATTTAATCCACCTCTGTAAAACATCCAGCCGGCTGAGCAATTCCATTCCAGAAATTTTTCTATACCTGAGTATATCACAAAAATAAAGAAAATCTTGCTTTTTGGTAGGTTCAACTCATTTTTCACTTCAAATATTGCCGGAGGTGTTGACGTTGCCAGCAAGCAACTACGACTTTCCCTAAAAATCCAATGCGAACCGGGTAGACGAAGAACTGATACCAGGATACCTATCCAGACAAATTGCCTGAAATAAGTTGTGTCTTATGTCCTTGGATGTTGTTCGAAGTCAATGAAAAAAAAAATCACTGAACGTTGAACGTTTTTTCATGAGAATTATGTTTCAATTTATGCGCTTGACTGACTTCTGTTTGCTTAGGCCCAGGCGTCTTAAGGATGCCATTCTATAGGCTCTTTTTCATGGGGAAACAAAAGGTTGCCGCCAACGGGTTAGTGTTAAACGTTATAGGAAGTAAAAGTAAAAGAAAGGGATGTGTTTTTGTCAGTAAATAATAAAAACGACGGCATAAAATATATGCTGGTGGTTAACTTATTGACTTTTAGGTTGTTGTGACGTCGTTTCATTCTTGTCCCGAATTTTGGGTCGACTTAGATCCCTCTGCCCATATCAACAAATAGATTATTATTTTAACATTAATGTCGGATGCTAAGAATTTATTAGTTTTGAATTCGATACAAATTGTGGAGAAAAACATTTCCCATTCGAAAGATGGATTTTTATAAATTCTAATCAAAAATTGAATTTCTATTTATCCTGATATATAATTTAAAATTTTAGTTGCTTCAAAAGTCATACATCTAAATGAAATTTTTTGGTTTGTTTTTATTAATTTTTGTTTCAAAATTAGAATTTAGTTTCATTCATACAAATGAAAAAAAAATTTAAAGTTCACGAAATCTTTAAGGGTTTACAAGTTTATAAATCTCAATATCTATTCTTTATTCATTATCTTTGCAATTACTAACTTAACCTTTTGATAATTTGTTCAAGATGTACGCTGGATATTTTTCAAGGCAAGACTCAACAAAAAATAAAGTAAAAAATTAAAAAAAACGAGTTAGCTCGTCTATAAGATACAATTGCTGACATCCTCTAAAATAATAATAAATAATCGTGTATCACGAAAACTTAAGTATCGAAACTGCAAACATGAAACAATTTAGTCATGTGTAGAACAGATTTAGATTCCGCCCCTGGAATAATTTAGTTTTAAGTTGGAAGATTCCTTTGCACGATGCAATGCATAAATCACCCAACCCACATGCGATGTACAAACGTAGTCCGTCCAAAGGATTATAAGAGAATCCACAAATTCCCTTGTAAGGCCATTTCGGGAGTTGCAACTTCTAGAGCGAAACCAACGCGAGCAATGCCCAAAAGTGCAGTGAAATTTCTTAAACAACGAGAATTTTGTCTAGAACATAGAGACGAACTGGGATTGTGCCTGAAGCACAATAGTATAATATTAAATATTTAGCTCAACTATTTCATCTAGGAAATTTAAAGACATTTCACTCTGATACAAGCAGTAGGTCCGGTACGGTAGCACTTGCTAGGAGTCTCAGTAGACTATAAGTTGACATAGGCAACATAGTACTCCTTGTAGAAGTCTGAAACGTGTTGCTCTTTAAAGTTACTCCTGGGCAAAAGTTCACTACTGTAGCTTCCAATGGCGGGCCATAATGCAAAGCCTTTCCAGGTTGCATGGATTTGAAGTTCATTCACAAGTTTCTCAATTAAATTCTATTAAACTCAATACTATACGAGATGGGTTTGAGGGATTCGTCCCATAATAATCTGGGACCTCCGAGCGCACCTCCTCTGGCGCACACCTTAAGAAGCTAGCGGATGACTTATTTTCGTCTAAAGAGCTTTTCGATGTTTTGCATGGGACATAAACTGCCTTAGTAGACCCCTATGCAAATTCGTTCTTAGACACCCCTGGGCTCCTTGGCTCCATCTTGGACTCCTTACTGGCTCCTTAGCTCCCTCTTTAGCACTACTGTGTGATTACATCTAACGGGGGGATAGTGAGAGATTTATTAAAGCGTTTATGAATGACGCAGTTTCTTCCCGACTTGACGGGGATTTTTTATGTCCTGACACTTTATTGCAACATACCCACGATTCCTTGCAGGTCTCTGAGGTATGACAGTAGCAACAGAATATTAAAGGTAAATATCAGTGGTTAAAAATCGTTTGGTTCAAACTTTTAAAAACTTTTTAAAGCAATTTTAGAAGTAGGAGGATTAAAAAAAAAAATTGTGTAACTTTATTTATTGGACTACTTTAAAGCAACCTTGGCTGGTTAGACTTCAATGTGTTAGATCTTATAAATTTAATTTTAAATTTAGAGGCGTAAAACTTACTAACTCCATAATTCTTGTATACCTTAGCCAAGGCATTTACTTCGTTTTTACGCAATCGCTTGGAAACGCTAAAGACCTGGGCTCTATGGATCGGAAAATGCTGCATTCTGATAGCTGATAGCTTTTTATTCAGACAGGAACGGCAGCCGATAGCTGTTTGAAGTCTAGAATAAATGCAAATGCCAGGAAATCATCAAATCCAGGGAAAAGGGTTGGGACGATATTGTGTCGTTTGAAATTTTCATATTCTTTCATTCCCCAGTATCAGATGGAATTTAAAAGGAGCCCTAGAAATGGCTTAATACCTCAATAACTTCCCGGTAAAGACATACAAGCACATTGGTGGTATTTTAAGTGTGAATTTCACTCAAAACTGCGTAAAAGATTTAAAATTATAGATAAACTGAAACAGTTTCCTTGAAATTGAATCGACGCTCTTGCCTTTTGTTGTCCTTAAATTGTCCAAAAGTTCATCGTCGCCTTTCTTAGACGAAAAGGCTAAAGTGTCTGAATAGCATCACAAAAACGTCCTGGTCTTTTCCACTTAGTAGCAAACAAAGCTAGGATTATCCTCAGACAAAAGAAACTACGGAAGGGAGTATATCATATCCCTGCCAGGTCTTGCATTGATTGCTCAGTGTTTTAAGGTAAGCTCTAAAGGAAAATTTTAGTGTCTTACTTCCTTTCTTCTAACACTTTAAAGAGAGTAATCAACAAATATTCATGGTCTTATGTTCTTCTCGTTAAAATTAATTCCTGCTATAGTTCGTACACAAAAATTCGTAAAATTTAGTCAATTGTGAAAACTGAAAATTTTAAATATTTCCTTGATTTGTTTGAAACAAGAAGAGTACAACAAAAATATTTTTATGTTTTTAAAAACAAAATCGGTCTATTGCTTTAAAGGGAGCACTAATATAATTTTCATCCTTTTTTTTTTAATAAAGTATATTATATATATTGACATTATTACTTTTTTTTATGAAAAATAAAATTTTCGAAATACTGCATGAAACTTAGGCAACAAATTCTAAACAATGAAACTTAGAAAAAATAAAATGCCTTCCAAATGTTCAGAAAATTTTTCGAAAACTTATTTTTTATTTATTATTATAAATATTTAATTTTTTTTTTCTAAACATGTCTGTGAAAAAATGTAAATTAACCCATTTTAGAAATTAAAAATTATGATGTTTTGCAATGATATTTTCATGCTGAAAAGCGCTTAGTGGCAGTATTTCTAAAAATTATTGATTAGCAATAAAATAAATAAATTACTTTCTTTCAAAATTCGGCTAACCTGTAATTCAAAATTTATTTTACTAAGGAAAATGTAAAAACCCATTAATTGTACAAAACAGGGCACTGATTTCACGTCTATAAAATGCAAAAGTAAACATGCCGAATGGACAACAATTGTAGGCATTTTAATGCTTCCCGTTTAATTACATGCCAAAATTTCCATTTTGCCATCAATTTTAATGTGACCGCGATGAGTTCAGATATTTATGGAAGGTAATTCACAATTAAGCCCACATACTGGTTATGCCCCGTTCACGTGCAAAATTGCAACGAAAGGTAGATTTACTTCATGGAAGGGTAAAAATATGCAATCGCATAGGTGCGATATCTGACGAATACTGTGGACTTACGGGTTCTGGAATGGATTGGAAGTGCAACAGATGGTTGCCTGTTTATGATAAAGTATGCTTACACGTACACATCCATCTGCAGTTATGCAAAATAGAGTGTGATTTTAAAGATTTAAAATGTTTCAAGATTTTTGCCATAAAAATTATTCAGTCGATAAAAAGAACCAATCTAACTTTTTTCGATCATTCGACTTGAAAAATGGTGAGAAATGAACGCAAAATCAAAATCTAGGAGTGAAATTTCGTTATCAATAAAAAAAATACTATGGACTTATTAAAACACTCTTTAAATTCAGGTTTCAGAGTTCAAATCTCGCACATGGTAAATTAAAGTTGAAGAACCTTTTTAAATTTTTACTCTATTATAGCTAAATACATTCTTCATCTTCGGAGCAAATTAAGTAGAATTTGAACAATTATTTTAAATTAGTGTACATACAATTTGTAATTTTTCGTAGTAATATCAGTATTTCCTAGAATGCAAAAGTAACTTTGAAATTACCAAAAAAAAAATATGATAAAATAGACGTCAGTACATAAATTCAATTTCACGTGTCATACCCAGAAACCTTGGTCAATCAAGGACACATAAACTGGTCTGGAACAAATAAGTCGCCAACAATACACCGAAAATGTGATCGGCTCCTTAGACTTTGTGATATGGACCGCCTGCAAATAGGCGTTCCACCGGGGTATCGTTTCCATAACATTAGACATTAATTAGCGACCCAAATAAAGTACAAATGATCATCTTTTTTGTTCCCAAGACGACATCACTAGAAATACGAGAGTGTCCTGCTGCAGGAACATTTCTCAGAGGGTATACTCCCGGTCTCAGTGCTCAACTACTGATTTTATTGCTAAGACGTTGTCACAACGATGGATAGGAACGTTTCCATCCAAAGAGCTTGAGAAGCTTTCGAAGAAAACGAGAAGGATGTATTCTGAGATTTGGAGGAGGCCTCCAAATGTGGGAGGAGCCCAAATTTATTTGTGCAAAACTCTCCACTTTAAGGGGAAATAAATATATTTTTTTTCATTATAAAAAAATTCGGTTTAATTTTTTTCTTTTATGATTTTACTAATTTTTTATCAAATTCAGAAATTGCTGTCGTGTTTGTTTAACGTATCGTTTGGTTTGGAGACCCTCACTTATGAATGAATTCGCCGAAGAGGCCATACATCTCAAATGAATAAAATGTACTTTCTTATTGTATTAAAATTATCCACCATCATTGTCGTGGCAAACGCCTACGTGTGATGTAGCAGTTGCGTGGGCTTGTTGAAAGAAAAAAGGAATGATTTTCTGGGATTTATATAACAATAAGAGAAACAGTAGAGATTTAAAAAAACAAAAAAACCACCCATCTGATAATTTTTCAATATTTCGTGGGCTTGTTGAAATTCAATCTTCTTTTGTAATTCAATCTTCTTTTGTAACAGGGTCAATGACACTGTCTCGGGATTGGTGAACTTTTACCAATTTTCACATTTACTAGTGAAATAAGTTTAAATAAAGAACTATATATAAAATATATACAGAAATTAAAAATTAACTAACTAGGTTAGAAAAAGTACAAAATAAAAGGAAAAAAAACCAATGTTGCTATAAAATACCTTTGGTATTGGAAACCTTTTGGATAGGTTAAATTTACTCTAACATTGCCTCGTAAAATTTTCATAACTACATATTTCAATTGAGTGGTAGTATTTAAATGTTTAGTAAACATTATTACTTAAATACCGATTGTTGTTAGACTTTTATAATGCATAAATGGTTTATATAAATCTAAATCCCCGAAATAAGCCACAATATTTTCATCAAAAGTCGAAATCGTTAACTTGTGATTGATAAATCAAAAAACTTTAAACCAAATACGTTTTAAATATTTTTCAAAATATTTTCATAATTTAATTTTTTTTTAAAGTATGTATCGAAATCAGTCAAATATTAAAAATAAAAGTAGTTGTTTTTAAACTCAAACTCTTCAAGTACTCATAACTAAGACGTAATGATGTGAATTCACGTTACTGATGATGCCGGTAACGTGAGCATGCATCATATTGAACTTTTATCGTATTTTAAAAACTACTAAATTGTAATTTTTATAATTTCAGTTAATTTTGAAAATGGGAAGAGGATAAAAAATGAGAAGAATATGAATCCTAAACGTGAACACTATAGAAAATTGCTTATACGATACATAAATATAAACAAAATTAATAATTGGTATTTGTGTTAAGTTGCTTTAATACCAATTTTTCCAGTAAGACCTGCAGTATTTTCCAAATATTGACATTAAATTTTTTCAATTGGCTAATTTAAACATCTTAAAATACAGGATTGATTACAATATGAATTTTTCCATCAATGAAAAATAGCTACTAATTTTTACTTATTAAATAAAACAAAAATGTAATATTGCATTTTCACAGTTTTATGAAAATTATATTTCGTTTTCACACACAGGTATAAAATTAAATTTGTATGATTTCTTTTTTAAATTTGCTCTACATTTTTTGTATCATGTAATTTTGTATCTTGCTTTCAATATTATGAGTATATTTTTTAAAATACGAGTTTTTTTATTCTAGACTGTAAGAAACTTAACAAGTTTCCGAAGCTTAAAATTTTTGTCTTGGAACTTTAGCTTGTTCTAAAAAGACTTGCTAGCTTAAGCTTCTTGGTTAAGGCTTACAGCTTTATTGGTGCTGAACAACAGTTAGTACTAAAAAGCTTCTAAAGGCATCATTGCCTAATTTCCAAAAAGTGCCTTCACAAAAATACAAATAATAAAAATAAATGAATGAAACATCAATTATAAGTGTGTTCAGTATGCAATTTACTATAAACAAAATCATTTAATTATGCTAAAAAGTGTTTTTTATAAAGACGTTCTTTTTTATTATTAGTACTACTATATTTTTTTACTTTACTTTTTCATTTCATTTTTTATTATTGTTTTATTTTCGTTATTTTTATTTTTCTTTATATTCTTTCTTTATTCCTTAATTTTTAAAAGTGCTTGTTCCCAAAAAGGGTTAGTGTTCTGAGCACCTGTTTGCATCCACTTTCATTTGGCGTAGAAAAAAGTCAAAATTCATCAAATTCTTTTTTATAAGAAACTTAAGGGTTTTAATTTTTTTTTTTTTTGATCTATATATCAAACTTCATGGACCAAGGCAAATGGGGTATCAAATTAAAGGGCACCTTCTGCAGACCTAAGAAAATAAATTTCTTCGAGAATACAATCACAAATATCCCACCTATGGTTTTTCCATTCTAGACCTGTTTATGGCCCATTTTCTGTGGAGTAACTTTTGTAATTCAAATTAACCCCTAAAATCGAGTTTTTTTATCACAAATACTCTAGATGTTGCTCAATGTCATAATATTAATCATTAATATTATTTTAAATTCCATCAGTATTTTTTCTGACGCATGCATAAAGGTATTGTGTTTAAAATGTTATTGTGTCTTGCAAAAATATTTTTTCATCGATATTTTCAACGTACAGGAATGAGACCTCTCCATAAAGTTTTATTTTATGTCTAAAATAAAATGAAAGTAGAAGGGGTTAATTAGAAAATGTGAAAATGTTCACAATTTTGTGAAAACGTTTCATATAATAAACATCTTCATGTAATGAAAGGAGCTAACGAAGACTTATAATAAAATCCAAAATGAAAAACAGATAAAACGTTTCAAAATAATTTCATATGAATTTCCGAAGAACCAAAACTTGAACTTTAAAGGCTCTATCAAATTCTCCATAAGTATGATAGAAATATTATTTGGTTAAACTCTGTCATACCCTGTTAAAATATTCATACTTTATTAACTACGGATGCCCTAGATGTTTTCAAATATAATTTCCCAAGAATTGGAGCGTAGAACTCCTTATTACATCTCATCATCTTTACAAGAAACTTCTACCCTCTGAACCAGATCTTAAATCAACATTGATTCTTTTTCAATAACACATCCTTGCTGAAAGGAAGGAAAGTAATTCTCTTGAATTATTTCCATTTACTAGAGTTAAGGATGTTAGAAATGTTATCAGTGATTTCACATATGTACATTATATCCGGAAATCCTTGATGCATCCTTGCATCCCTATGCATCCTATTCCCATCCATAGTCCAACTCATCTTGGGGGTTTCTCTAAAACACTTGCAGCTGATACGCAGCAGCAGCACAAACCTTCCCATGAATCTCCACAAATTTAGATTATATCCTGCTGGGCTCTTTTGACGTTAAATAATTTAACGATTTACCATATTTCTGAAGGATGATAGGTTACATAATATTCCATCCAAGGATTTTGGGGTTTGAGTAATAGAATATTCCACAAGTGGATTTCAAACAATCATCTGCTGAAGTTGACCTGTATGAACCAATTCGAATTGAACATGGGTCGAATTCAGGGCTATCCCTTGAAAGGTACATAGAAGACCATATGGTATTCTTTCTTCAATCGGCAACAAAAACGTTTTCATATTAAGATTTAAATTTTAGCACAAATATGAAAAAAAGATGCTAAAAGATTGTAGCGAAATATTCACGAACTAGGACAAAGGCAGTCCGTTTACAGTACTTCTCCTGCCTTCACAGTATTTTGACCTAGGAGCCCTTATTTCTAGGCAACCTAAATTTTCCAGCCAGAAAGGATATGTATTACTTTCTTTTATTATTATTATTATTATTATTTTTTTTTTTTTGAGAAAAATTATAAAGCCTACCCTCCGGGTGTTATCACACATATGCTCTTTCATATGACCAGTCCATACTGTGTATATATCCATAAATCATTCTACAACATTTAATCACTCACTATGTCTGATGTCGAAATAACTTCTTCACGTCCGTTCGTCATCTGTCCTTCATTCAAAAATTGATTTATTAATTGCCACAGTGCAGACAGGTGGAAGGACCGATTTTGAAAAGGATATGAGAGGACCTTTTCATAGAAAAAGAAAACCATTGGAAGGCGATGGTCACTCACCATTGTACAAGATTGGGAGTCCTTTTCGGGATGATACAGGCAACTGGGAAATTGTTTTTTTTATTTTATATATTTTTATAGAAATCTTCCTATTCGTTATTGGTTGAATGTGAGTGGCATTTTCAAGAATGAAAAATAGAAGAAAATTTTTACATTTTTTTAATTCTACGTTGTTTTCAGGATCGACTTGCAAGGTCAACTAAGAAATTGCCATGTATTGAGTACCTATAGCATTTGTAGATGGAATATGAAATAGAGGTAAAGTTTTTTTGATTTGCAATTCCTTCAATAATGCAATGCTTACGACAACTAGAAGGTAAAAGAGCCCTCAACGGCATGCAACCCTTCAAACTACCTTATGACTTCGAAATCCACTTTTAGGTTGGGAATAGTTCTAGAATTTCTTCATTCACAGAATAGAATCAAATCGACAACGACGGTAGAACTCTTAAGGGACTGTACCCCGTGAGCTGTGAGCTGGAATTCGACGAAATCAATTGTCAGATATACCACCACCTGGCGCGCACCAAAGGCGTCCTATACCTTATAAAGTGTCGAACTCTGTAACTCTGGTGGATTTCAGGGAGTGGTACTTGAGTACACAGGTGCACCCTCGGCACCAGCTTTGAATTTGAACCATTATTGATTCGCGATTACCAAGCGACTCAGAATTATTTCAGAATGAATATTCAATTTAATGGTGTATGCCATAGTGTGCATTTTACCTGTGTACAACTCTAAATTGAGGTATTTAGTAACCTACTTTTGATTGGGGGATGTTGTCATGCCTAGAGTGCTCCAAACGGTTGAGATTAAAATCCAATTTATGGTAGAAAAAAAATATAAATCCATCTCAAATTAAAAGTTTTATAGGCATAGGCTCAAGAGCTATTTAAGATGTGCTTTTGTTGAAAGAGACTCAGAGCATAAAAATTATAAATATTTTTCTTCTTTTCTCTACAGGTGTTATTTTGTGTTCTATCTCAAATATGTAAAATTATTTCGATTACAGCAAACAAAAGCAATAGTTTCAACGTTTTTAATGATCCTTTTACTTTAATTTTCGTGTACATAAAACTTTTCTATTAAAGATCTTAGATAATAGTACAAAATATATATTTCTTAATTCATTTATTTCCTTTTCAATTTTCTTACTGCTTTGTTTAAAAAACATTTGGTTTTAAAATATTGCCCTCTATTTCCAAAAGAATTTGGTTACAATTTCTTAATGCAAGCTTGCTTTTATGTATTCAAATTATTCTACTTTATATTAAAAAATAGACACAAAAATTCTAGACTATGCACATATTTGAATTTGTATTAAAAATTTTAGATTTCCAATTTAGCAATCCATGTAATTATCCACTTTATCAATCTGCCTGTGGCTTACCGAGCCAAACCAAATCGGCAGTGGGATATCACTGGATTCTGATAGCAGAAACTTTGGAAGCAGTTGCCATCGGATTCAGAAAGATTTGGGAGTAATCCAAAAGGGGGGATTTGGATACTCATTATAAGATAAGCATTCCAAACTTCAAATTCGAATTATATTTTGTATTCATAGAAACAAGAAACTTTTTTTCTTCAGAACTAGTACTACTCCATCTGAATTGCTTTGACTTCAATTCAGCACAGATGTTCTTCGCAAGTAGATACATTCTATTGATTCTTAAAGACCACTAACAGACTGTTGTAACGCGGGAGAGGCGATGACAGAGGGGGAGGGAATAAAAGCCTAAGAAATTCTAAGTGATGTTTGAGGCCTGAATAAGAAGCCCCATATCGGAAAGTTTGCGAAAAATGGTACTCCAAATAAAAATGGAATGGGAATTGCGTCATCCAATGCCAGATTAGCTCTTGACAAATGTTTCCCGGGCCAACATATGTGCGTACTATCCCTAAACCATTCTCCTCCTCGAGGTACCAGAAGAGAAATACAAAAGGTCCTTCCAAAATGGAGTGGAGCTCTCCCATAAAATACCGTGAGGGTGCTGGAATATGGAAAGGCTGGTCTATATTCCCAAACCCTAAAATAGCCTCCCTATTTCTTGGTAGGTAATGGCTTAATCCCCGTTGCCTGGCGGTTCTTGCCAGTCGTTCCATATCCTCTTTCGCTCGAACAGTTTCTAGTTTCCATTTAAGAGAGATACAAAAGATCGCCGTCTTCTAAGATGGTCCAAGATGGGATTTTGACCTACCACTCGAGAACATCCGTCCCCCTATTCTTGTCCACTGTCTTCGTCTCATCCTCTGACCTTTGTCGAAATGTTTGTAGTGTAATTTCCACGAGCTGGTATCCAAAAGGGATGAAAGCAATTTTTCCATCCCTTACGGCGACTTACGGAAATGGTAGAGAGCCTTTTTGCCGCCAGACCAATGCCCCTGCCCCGCGTGGGTTCTTCAAACGTGAAAAGGAAAATAAAATGTTCACCGCAGTTCGTTATGCTGAAACATGGCAAGTTACAAGTAGAGCACGTCGCACTTATGGTCCCGACCACCACATTCGTTCCAATATTTGGATGTTGCGTAATCCGGCGGCGATATATGTGTAATATAGGGCCTCTTCCCTCCACATTTCGGAGTGGCAACACAAACCTTTTTTTTTCCAGTCTACCTTCATTTACATATTTGAAGGGAATTGCGTTTTTCAGTAGTCAACATCTAAAAAGAAAATCTTTTTCTTATATAATTTAATATATTGCCCTTATTGGAGCCTGGTTTGGGAAGTCAGCAAAAGTTTTCTTGGGGCAAGACCAATTTGTCGGTCTAGTCCTCAAAACGGGAGCAGCAGTCTCCAGCCGTGAGAGTTTTGTTTAAAAATGGCTCAATCGATAAAAATATGATTTATTAGTGTACGAAATGTACAGCAAATTGAAGTATTGGATTTCATTTGATTAAGATTAAAGATTAGGGTATAGAAGGTAATTTTCTAAATAAAACATTGTAGTGTATTAAATTCGTACCTTTTAGAATAAAACAAGATCCGTTTTCAAAGTTTCTATTATAATTGAAAATTGGAAAAGAAAACATTGGTGTTTTATTAAAGGTGAATAGACTCTTAACAAAGAGGCGTTTTATTTAGCATTTTGACAATTTTTTCCGTATTAAATAAGTACAATTTTTAGAAAATGTATGTAACTATTCAAATATTCAACAAATGAAAGATAAGGTCCAAATTAATTAATTTAATCTCAAAATTACTTTAAATATAATTTTTTTTAAATTGATTAGATAGGATCCAAAGAAAGCACATAAAAGGAATATGCACTTTTATAGCATAGGTTTTGATCATTTCAAGTTTTTTAGGTCTTCAAAAAATTGCTTCTAATATCGTCCAATTTACATTATAATTTGTATATACCTACTAACATTTGCATAATTAAGGAAAAATTGTGAAGGTCTTAAATTTCGAACTCGATTAAACAATTTTAAAATTACACATTAACAAACAAATAGAACTGTTTAGGATTCATACCACTGCATCCTATTGACATTATCATATGAATTCACTTCAAGGAAAGCAAAAATTTCTTCTATCCTTTTTGAATAAAAGACTAAACCCTTAAATCGAAAAACATCTTTATCTACTATTGGTTATATTTTCCCCTCTATCATGCTATTTAGGGAAAAATAAATAATCTAATTTCCTTTGGGTCCCTTATCAAAGCTAAATAAAACACTAATGTATTCCGGAAATAATACAAAAAGAAGAAGAAAATAAAAATATAAATGAATTAAAATACACTAAAAGGTGACAACAAAAGCTGAGAAAGGAACAAAAGAAAAAAACTTGTTCACCTGGGTTATTCATGTGGACTGATTGATTTCCATATAGGGAAAAAGCCAGAGGAGCGCAATATGTTGCCCTGTGGTTGGACAATGCCAACAACAAGAGTTTTGTGGGCAGTCAGACAGAGGACACGTGGGGCGGAGGATGCGATAGGTTGCAAAAAGGGTTTTCAAAGTCTAAAACCGTTGTCGTCATTGACATCCTCTTGATGATGTACTGTAGCAAAAAGTGGTTTTGTTCAGCCACTTCCGTCCTCCGCTGTCGTCAAAAACGTCATTTCGAATGGTCGGTCACCTGTATATAATTTATAATTAAAAGCTTATTTCAGATGGATGGCTGTATAGTCGCGATGAAAGGACACCTACACTTGTGTACAGTACCTATACCTACAATAGCAGGACTAGTCGCGGCACCTCTGGTTACCTTTTCCTTATGTTGCCACAGAAATGAAAGTGACTTCGGTGTAATTAGAGAGTCTCTGTAAAAGGCGAGTTACAAAATTCAAATTCAATTTGAACAAAATTGTGACGTAGATTTTGTTACTTGATAGGACAGAAACCGAACAATCCGTGAGAATGATTCCCTATCCCTGTAACAGCCACACACTGCTCCCCCATTAATTGGGGATTTTCACTTATACAAAGAATACTGATTGTTCTTTTTTTTGTTTTGCTCCTTTTGCAAATTACGTATTCCCAAATATCTGGGGAATTCCAGGAGATTGGAAAAAGAATGCAATAGATTTCCATAAAGTGGCTTTTAAAGGATCGTCGGGTTGATGAACTCTTAGATGACACCATATTTTTATGGTTCCTGAATCCTTTCTCCTTTCCTTGTTAAGATTAAGGACGTATTAATACCAAATGCTAACAGGAGCGTATATGGTACCAGGAAACTTTCTTATACAAGAGGCTCCTTTAAGGATTTGTTAAGGATTTAACGGAAGCTTAAATGTAATGAGATAATGTTTACATAAATGATTAACCGTTGTTAAAGTAAATTTAAGGAAAGTCTTAAAGGATAGGATGTTTTTTTTTTGTACACGTATGTACATGACGTATAAACAATAGTGTATATTTTACATTGTACAAAAAGGAATGTTAATAAAGCAAATATTTAAGTAAGCTCTATAAGGAGTATTTGCTAACTTTGTAAAAATCGAGTTTTTGTTAAAATTTAAGTAATCAGAATGTTTTTCTTTTCACAAAGTATATTGTCCACAGCGTACAGATATAAAAAAAGCAGATTTACCAAAAAATAATATCGAAAATATCCTTAAAATTTAATAACATTAAAAAACCAAAATTATTAGTTAATAAGTCTGCCGAAATAAGACAATCTTTGTACTAAAATAAAACAAAGATTTAAGATTTTTTCAAAATATTTTTCACTTCACAGTACGTAAAGACTGTAGGGCATTTATTGACGCAAATTTTATAGCTTTATTTTCTCAGGATGTAAAATTATTTATATTTGTTTAATTAAATATTTTCATTTACAACTTAAAATCCGATAGTTGAAGATATTTTTAGTAAACCCAATGAATTCTAAAGTCTAGAAAGTTTTTTTTTATATTAAAATTTTATTTAAATTACTTCCTGTAAGATAAAAATTGTTAAATTTAAAAAAAATATAAATCTTATTTGTTAATCTTCTCAACTTATAAGCTTAAAGTGATGATAAAGCATTTTCTTACTCGTTTTATTATTTGAAGAAGAAATAATAATAATGAACTTCAATTGACTTCTAGGAAATAAATTACTCAAAGATAATTATCTTGGTTAATGACTTTAATTAATAAGATAGGTTAATCACAATTTATTTTTAAATTGTTGTATTTTTTTTATTTTATACAAATAATTTAATGAATTTCACAAAATGAATTCATGTTTTATTAAAAAAACAAATCTTAAATCTTTAATTAATTACTGAATCTATTTTTTTTTCTCGGCCTATGGAATGAAAAGAAGACAAGTATCCTCTGAGCCCGCTTTCTAACTACCATTACATGCTTAAGGGTGTTCTCCAAAAACACTTCTTGGCATCATTGTAAATTTATATCTTAAGGGACGATGATTTTTTGTATTCAGGAAACGAACGTCTCGTTAATAAAACCAACATTTACAGCAAAATGAAACGGAATTTTGGGAAAGTAGAAGAATCGTAGGATGGAGTAGCTTTAGAACCAGCTGAGTCCTTCTTACCTCATCTATAAGATAAGGAGGACATTAAAATTCACCGCGCAAAGGCATCAAGCTTCTGCTCTTTAAATTGAATCCAATTTTCTACAGAAGAAAATGGAAAGGAAACATTTTTCGGGATGTAGATACGTGCACTTCTAAAGATGGAGTGCAGATGGACTTTATTGTCGCCTTGTCCTTGTAGCAAGACTTCCTATTTTCCAACGTGAAAAGACTAAATAGTATAATTTCAATTTACAACATTGGATAGCGTCAGAAATAGAGACAGACTTTAATAGGCTAATATCTCGCAGGATTACTGCTTACATTTTCAAAAGAGAACTACAAAAATCCTATAGTTATAATTTTTGGTGGGGAACCTTACATGGTTCTGGCGTGGCCTAATTCAGGGTAATGACGCCTGTTTTCAGGCAGATATGGAAGCCTATATTAAAAAAGCTTATACACGTGTTGCTAGAAACAATTGAATCTCAAAATCTCCGGGACATGTTACCTGTCCTTCCTTTATTATTACGCTACACTGTTTCCATGGCCAAAGCTTTCAGGGAGCATTTTGAGGTTGTCGAACTTGTACCACAGTCTTTGCATTTATATGAGCACTGCGGTGTGAGAGATTGTATTGCCCCATTAGTGCCATTTTTCCATTTTTTTCAGGGCGAGAAAAATTCTGTTACGAGGTAAATTTTCGACAAATATAAATTCCAATTTTATATATTGTGCTTGCAATGCTTTTAGGTCTCGAAAGGCAATAACTTTTGAACACAGTGCGTTTTTTTTAATGTTAATAAACTAGATAATGTTTGACCTACTGTACTATTACTATAAATTTTTTTTACTTAGTGTTCGGTTGATAATTTGAAATAAAAATAATTTGGAAATTTTTAGAAAGAAAACATTACAATTTAATATTATTTTAAATTTAAATATCTCCGAAAAAAAATAAGAAAAATATCTCAATTATTAATTTATTTAAACTAGCTCGTAGGAAATTAAAGAACGCATTTAAAATATGGCTGATTTGAAAAGTTAACTGATCGTCTAACCTGACTGACCGCTTGACCACTAGACGAACTAGCCAACTAAGCGCTTGACTATGTACCGACAGACCGCCTGACCAGTTAACTCACTAACACCATAACCTTCCGACTGTGTGACCACTTGACCAATGGACCGGCTAGACCATTGACTCATTGAGTCGCTGATCCACTGACCCACTGAGTCACTGATTCACTAACACTAACGGCTGATCTACTTATACCTTAATCGCTGTTCACTTAAACCAATAGTTTTTTTTACTATAAAAAAGGGTATTTATCACTTTGTACGCTTTTTAATACTTCATATTTTTAATTTTATTTAATCTTTCTACTAAAGAAAAATTTACGAAGTGTCTTTGAAAATCGTAAATTTTCGATTAAGAATTCAAAAGGAGCAAATTTAAATTTAAGTAAATTTTATTTTACGTAAATTTTATTTTAAATATGATTTTATTTTTCTATTTTTATACGGTTTTAAGAAATCCATTATATGAACTACCTTTGAAAGTTTTCAATGAAAAAACGAAATTTTGTGCTTTTGAAGGATTGTAGACAATGCGGATTGAAAAATTAACTCTTTAGAATCCTTTAAAATGTTTTTACATGTAATCCTCAATAAATTTTACAACCCATTTCTTCTTTACTCTAAGAAATCCCAAGGTAGTCCTTCGACTCTACGGGCTTCGAACAGGTAAGCGAATTTTCGACTTAAATGAGATTTTGTCAATATCATACCCCTGCCAGGTTTAAGTGGTATAAGTTCTTGTCGCAATAAAGTAGATCTGTTGTTTAACTCCTCAAGCTGGCGGGCGTTAGCCTTGGTAAACCATTTCTTTCGAGGGCAAGCAACCACTTACAATTAAAACTTATTTAAAATTAGCTCTGTCTTCTGAGATTCGGCATATACCTTTAAGAAGCAAGGTATAAGTAAAAGGTTTCAATGAAAGCCTATCTACCATCCTCCTTGTCTCCCACGTAGAACAAAACAGCAGAAATGCCCCGGGTAAATGAAACATTTCAAAAGACAACAAGAACAAGGACCGAAAGAAGAAGTAGCAGCAGCTGAGTTCAAACCTTTTGAAAGTGTCTCCAGGTGTATCATTAAAGTCTTGACTTGAAACTTTACCTAGGGCGAGTCTTGGTAAAGATCCAACAGTGGCACAAAGATAGAGCCTTCCTTCCATACAGACAGGTAAAACGACGATATAGGGTTTTGGTTTTCGGTACAGGGGTTGGAACGCCCCCTTAAGCCACCCGAAGAACATGAGTCTTCGGGGGACTGTAATAAAAGTCAAGAACATCGGAAACAGCAATGAAGAGACATTAAGGGGTTCCAAGAGATGGTTGGCGGTCCCTGGGACGGTGGGGGATAAAAGCGTAATTCACTTATGTATGTGTCGTTTAGCTTTAAAACTCCTCCAGTGAGGAGACATAAGTACACGTCCTTGGGCGAGGTTAATTTCGTCCCGAACTCCTGCTGGTTTCTTGGCGCGCGCTGTCTTCTTCTTCTGTCCTGTGTATGGCATGGATATAAAACATAAAACATTTTACGCACTTGTATTAGAAGAGGAACAGTCCCGGTACAGTAGTCCCCGGGTTTGTGTTTCATATTGCTCCCGAGCGATAGCTTACAAAATTCACGAAATTCTTGTTTACGTGAATTGGGGCCAAAGCTAACAATTTTATGCCTCCCGGAACGAAGGAAGGAAAAAGTTCTTTTCCCGCCGCAGCCCGAAGGCGTCTTTGTACGAGATATCCCCAGGATAAAGACGAACAGAGAAAGGAAACGAAAAAAAAACATAGAAATAAAAGAATTTCCACCAGAGATATTGTTCCCTTCGCTCGATGGTAGTTTTCCAAGAATTGTGCTGTAACGCCTATTCCTCTGTCGCCAGCAAACAGCTTTACGAGAAAGACCCCGCTGGCTGTGTAAGGATTTCGTAAAAGTTAAAATGGCTTTTCCTATTTTCTTTTTGTTTTATAAATTATAAGAGTTTTGGAAAAGTTTAAAGGAATAAAATATAACTCATCCGAAATGCCATGGAAAGTTTTTCAACAAGTTTGTTATGCAGAACTTTGAGAATCTCATGCCCGTGTTTTGTTTGCTGACAGTGTTACAGATTTGAAAAATATTCTTATATAAATATTTAAATTTCAACTGAAAGTTTCTGTAACAAGAAAATATTTCAGAACAAAAAAGGATAACAAATTTTATTATAAAAATATGTAGTACTAAGCAAACTAGACGAGTTCGTGTTTTCTGTACATTTTTCTGATGATCTATTATGATTAATGAAAAAAAAATTGAAAAAAGTGCTTCCTTTTAAATTAATTCAAAATATAGCATATAACTTTTAATAAATATTTTTTTTAGGTCTTACCACTTGTTTGTTACTTTGTTGCGTTAAATATATTTAAGGATATTTAGTGAAATTTTAATTTTTAAATAGCCGTTGAATCAATTAAGTATAAAAACTATAAATTTCGACCTTGTTTGGTACGTATACATTTATGTACTATTATATACCAAAACTTTCGAACAAATATTCCAAAATAATTTATGATATTATATTTCTTAGGATCTATAAAAGAAAAAAGATTTCTATGGACTGGACGAAAGAATTAAAGTGTAATTTGGGACATGCCTCCAAAAAAAAATCAATTATCAATAAATTTTCTGAGGTATTGTTTCAAAAAGGCTTTCCTTAAAAGGTTAAATTGTAGTTATTTATTTATCTAAGGAAAATTCAAACTTAATTCATTAATTACACAACGTATTTAGTAAATCTAATTTTAATTTATATTAACATTATTTATTAACAGCTAATTAAAATACAGAACCGTCAGTGCGCGAGTCGAATTCAAGATTCCTGGAATTTTTATATGTCCTCTCCTTTTACTTATAAGTAGTATAGTACTTTTTGAGAAGTAGGTAGAGATGTTCCAATATCATGAATTTTCTCCAATCAACGATTGTTAAAAAATGAAATATTCTGGATGACCTAGATGAAAGGAAGTAGAGTTTTCATTTACGTGTTTCAAATGATCAGAAAATGTTTCCAAATTGATAACATATGTTGTGAGTTTTCGTTTTCTATCTCGAGAATTACGTGATAACAATTCAGCCAATTGACACAAGAAGAAAAACGATTTTTCTCGCATTTTCCACCCTTTGTAGGCTCCGCCCTCTTCCCCTTGGAAGAGTATGCATCTTTCAGTCGTGCTAAACTATATCCATTTATCTCACGACGAGTACTTTTCACTTTTCAAGTGAAGTACGTTAGATCGATTCTATTGCAAATTTGCAGCACGAAGGTGCAGGTGCAAACCCTTCGGACGCATCAGTACGAGCTCTACGAACCCTCCTGTATTGAGAGGATAGGCAGGTACACTACTACCCTGCGATGCGAGGAACGACTTTTCAATCGATACGCGCAGTTCTAGATAAATCGGGTCAGCGGGGTAAAAAGCCCTTACCATCGGGGAACAGGGGGATACTATGTCGGGATGGCTCTTTAAATATGCTATGTGCCGGCTTTTACAGAGCTTTCCCTCACTCCTGTTCGCAGACGTAGCCCCGCGCGCCCGTCACCAGCGCTGTTCCATTCCAATAGAGGAGGAGGATGCAATTGGGTCAATGACTTTTCAATTTCCTTGTTCTCATGAGAACCACCTTGCGGGGGTTAAAATGGATTGTGAAAAAGATTTTCTAAGGAGCACGTCCTTAATGTCGCTAGGATAACCCTTTTGCTTCGCGCCCGATGCCGCACCATCTTCGTTGCACTGTCGTCTTCTGTTTTCCTTTCCACAAAGATTTTTACTTGGGTAGAAATAGGGTTGAGGGGATTTTCTGCACAGCGAATGTTATTCTATAGTTTCTTCAGTTTTACCCGCCCAGAACATCCCAGGGGTTGTTACTCTAATTCTATTCCACTAGGAGAATTTCTTATGATTTTTATTTAATTCAAACAGAAATTTATTTCTATGCGGAAAATTCAATTTAATTTTCATCAAAAGGAAGACAGAAAGAACTGGTGGTATTTTAATTCCTGTATTTCTGTCTAGAAAGACGTTCGTGCGAGGTACATTTTATACAGAAATCCTTCAATTAAAACTTTTTAAATTGCTTCAGAACGTCATTACGATTCTTTTGAAAAATCCACTATGTATTTTTTTATTAAATTATTTTAATATTGTTTGTAGTTACAAAAGACTATATCTTCATATTTTACGTAAAATTATTGTACCATTAGATAATAAATAGTCAAATGGGCATACATTTTTAATTCTCATATAACCACAGACCTGGCAATCATTAAATTGTAATATGTTTTTTATTGTTAGAAAAAAAAAACTCGAAAATTATACACACCTAACAAGAAATAATTTCTTCAAGTTTAGAAAGGTAATTGTATTTAAAAATGTTTTTTTTTTCTGGAAAATCAGAAATAAATGAACTATTCCAGGAAACAGCCAATTGGATCACTTGTTAGCAGGGGACGAGAAGGTTAAGGCGCAAATTAGAGCAACAAAAGCGAGAACTCTGCGTCTGATGAATGCCTCTAATTACGGAGCTCATTAGTTTCTTTCTGGCACTGGGCGCTCCAGTCCTGCCCGCAATCAGATCATCGAGCTCCAAATTTGGGGCCATTTTTCGCGTGATAATCTCCGAAATTCTTTGATTTATTGTCTTCTCGCGCGACATGGCAAGTGGTAGGTGGGAAGAAGATCTATACTCGTTTTGCCAAGATGGAATTTGAACACTTTCAGACACTAGAGAGATGGACACTGATTTTGATAAATGAAAACATTTAAATCTATGCTAGATATCACGCAATACGTTACTAGATCTTTTTGTCCGTAGGAGTACCTATAATAAACTTCTTAAATAACCCTCGTAGAAATTCCTTAGTAGAAGGGTATAAGTACTATAAACAGTAGATAGGCTCTGTTTTGAAAATATGCGTTGAGGAGAACATCCAAAAAAATAGTCAATTCAACAGATAGAACCTGGAGGTTCAATCTTCACTTTTTACCAGGCACTCTATCTTCATTTGCATAATAAAGGTGCATGTACATCAATTTGAGAATGTCCTTATCAAATATAAAGTGTTCCTTGCGGTAGAAAAATATTATCCTTGTGGTTATATCATAAAATGCCGTAGACTCAACATGGAAGGTTGACTTTCCCTCCGTCTAAGAATACGGGTCTATGCATAAAGGGTATGAGATCTACTTCCAAAAAATTTCATTTATAGCAACTACTTCAAGCGTGGAATGTTCTGGCAGGTTTCCCCTCCTATCAGACATATCTTTGATGTGACACGTTGTGCATGTGAAGAGCTACGGTAGGATATAAATTTACCCAAGAAAATGTGTGACATTCTGGATGAACGTGCCACGTCTAGAGATGTGACATCGCTGAATAGCCCAGATTGATCGAGGTCTTTTTTTTTTTTTTTTGCTTTACGTTAAAGAATCCCCTGGTTATCGGCTCTTGCTAAGGATTTTCTGACACAATCAATTTCCCCTAGAGATATTTCTTGAAGCACTTGGTGTAGCGCCTGCTGTTACTCTGTGCCTCCTTGTGTTGTTCCCTGGGATGAATTGGAGATTCTTGGGAATCGAGAATCTCTTGGCCAACCTTCTCCGTACCCTCGCCTGCTTATAGCGAATGGATTCTGATGGACCAGAATTATGGGAAGTGATGGGCTTTTGTTGATGATTCAATTAGCTGTAGAAAGTAGTAGAAATAGGATTTTGGTGGATGATAAACAATTCTGGGTAGAACAAATTCCAATTCAAGGACTTGGGGTACCAGATGTCGGTTTTTTATTTTTATTTTATCTTTATTTTGTTGAAGTTGTCACGAGGAACGCAGAAATTTGAATAATATTTTGAAAATTCAATGGCCACGTGGAAGTTAAAGGAGTAAACTTATTTTGACGATTTTATCAGTTAAATGGCAATAAATTGAATGGTGTCGAGTATTTTATTGTATTTTGAATTACATACATTTAAATTTTCGAAGTTCTAAAAGTAGATTTTTCTTTTAAAAACTATCAAATTGTGTATGGAACCTAAAAAAAAAAATTAATTTATTGTATATTCTCACTTGTAATATTAAAGTAAAAAAACTGTCGTCCGTATGCCTACATACTAATAATATTTATTATTTATATTCCTTCATTTATAATTTCGAAAATTAAAAATAAAGTAACTATAAAATATTTTTGGTGGTAAATAATAAAATAAAATAATTTCGATGTCAGAAAATAGAACTCTATACTTGAAAAGATAACTATTGAGTTTCTAGCATTTTGTTTTACACTTTTTTTTTCACATAGAATTTATTATTACGACATGATCTATACACTCCAAAAGTGGGTTGTAATGTTGCGCTAAAACCATCTGGTAAAGCAAAAGTAGTAAAAATAAAATAGAAACAGTTGTCACTCCAAGAAAACCTAGATCTAGTGCGGAGAAAAAAACTAGTTCAAATAATTAAAATCTTTGTCACACACTGGAAGAACTTTCACTTTTCGGATCATATGGCAGATTGAGTAATCTTCAAAGTACGATATAGCTTTCCTGTACCCACCTGAGCCAGATAAGTATCGTAGATACCTTTCCGAGAGGTAAAATAGGTATAAGCGAAACTCTGGGTACCCCACAAACACGTTTTCTTCGATAAACGCCCACCGGTGCTGAGTATGTGTAACGTATGGATTTAAGTATCTCGCATGACTGGCACGCATAGTTTCAGTAACGAATGTTTTGCCCGTAATAAGCGCGTAGCAGATAACACGCACGCGAAATGCGTGGAGGTGAAGCAGGTGTAAGGTGCCGCCATGCCACTGAAGAAATGCGTTCGCGGGGGGTGCATCGCCAGGGAGCAGATATTGAGGACATATGAACTGGCTGCCATTTTTGGCGAACATCATAATGATAACTAGACGTGAACGAGAACGATCCACGGAAGGAACGACAGTCCCAGTGGCAAAAATTAATTTGGCATTTTCGGGACTCCGTTAACTTTAATTAATGTGGCGAAATGCCACGTAATTGTGGCTATTGAAAATATTCCTCCTTTGGAGGAATTCCCCTGGTCGTCTTCCGTCAGTAGTGAAAGAGTAAACGCATTTCTGGCATGTGGTTTCAAGTGTTCCGGATGGGAGAAAGGGAGGTGAATTCTAAACCCGAAATTCCTTTTAAATTTTACCTGTAATTCAGCTTATTAAAATGACTGAAATATTTAACTGCTTTTTTACATAATTTTAATTACTTGCCGCAATACCGAAATTTCGGTTAGACCTAGTGTGATACAATATTAAAATATTTTTCAATAGTTGATGAATTGTAAGCCATAATAGTTTGTAAGAATCCATTAATATCGCCTAATTGTAATGAATTATAATGAAAATCATATACCATAATCAATATTAGAATCCAATTCGCGAAACTAGTTATATATCTATAAATATTTTGTTTTTCAAATTTATTTCTTGATTTTTAATATATTTTTTCTCATTTGTGAACTACTTTTACACTTTTATAAAAACACCGAAATAATTTCAAACTGATACCATGAAATTCTATAAATTTTATAAAAAACTGTAGAAAAAAAAGACAAACTAAGAAACAGTTAAAATATGGAAGTTTTCTAAACTTATATTTATCTTGTTAAAATCCTAAAAAGTACTTATTAAGTATAAAAATCAAATTAATATTATATAAATGTTTTTCAGCTCACATATTTTTCTATACAAGAAAAAGTATAATCCACTTAATTTTAGTGTTGTTTTTAAATATTTGATCTTTTCTTAAAACTAGTTCCTCAAGCTTTATAGAGACATCAGAGAAATGTTTTTGTAAAAATATATTTTTAGTATTTAGAAAAATGAAGCATGGAATTTTGTCATTAGATTTATTTCATAGAATATAAAAATTTTAGAACAAAAAAAGCACTATCGAATCAGCTACTTTTACTAAATTATTTTAATTTGAGCCTTATCTAAATGTTCAGGCAAAATGCTGCGTAATCTCGAATCTCGGCCGAAGAGCAGAAAATTTATTATGAAAGTTATCAATTTGGCATCGTCGTCAGGCGTGTATTCAACAACGTAAACATTCAACGAAATCCACGAAAATCCGATGAGACAACAAACAACACCAACCAGCAGAATTTCAGGGCGTTTGTCTGATAATGTTTAATTTTAGCGTAAAAAGTAAAACATGAATATTTTTCGTGTAGATCTTTTCAAACTTTTTGTGTTTTTTTGATGAAATGTAAATGGACGTTATCACGAAAGTAACCGGCAGTGCCAGTACAAAAGTCCATAATTAGCATGCACCCAGTGATAAGAGCTCCGGGAAAAAAGACGAACAATATAAACGAGGTAAGCACACGTTGCTCACTTGCATTTCCCGATAACCGGTAAACACCTAAATCACCACCGGTCGCGGTTACCTGAAAAATCGTCTCCCGGAAATCCGCAAACCCGGCAATAAAACAGAAACTAAGGTTCGATGTATTGGGCAAACAAATGGAGATTCGGCTGATATTCCCTCCGACTCCAACACTCACATTACCTGGACTCCCCTGCGGGATAAGGGAGAGTCTGATACCACTCTAAGTGTTACAATTATTTAAATTTTGCGCCATAGTTGAATTCACAATATTTGGACGAGTATGGGGAATGTGTGCAGTGTTTGTGCTCAATGTTTGAAAGTCCGGTCAAATATTTGAAAGCTAGAGGTTCAGACAGGTTTGGTTGAAAACATAGGGAACACTGGGGCCAGGGAAGGGGGAGGCGAAGAATAATTATAAGACTAAACGGTTCACACGATTGTAAAACTTTTATTGTTTGTTAATTGCAGTGTACCTATAAACTTTTATTACATTTCTGATGATATGTGATTACTTTTGTTTGTTATTTTTACCTGTTAAAATATTTTTATGGCTAAACTGAATTGCTCCAAAGACATGCATAGTGATAAGAAACTTTTAGGAAAGAATATTGTTTCTTTTCTTTTCTAATTAAAAGTGGTTTGATTTGCTTAATTTAGATCAGGCTTATCATTTTTGGAGGCATATTTTTGGATAATGAAAAGTCCTCTACAGTAGTGACAATGATAAGAAAATAATAAAAGCACACATAGAAGTTTGTTTACTCAAACAATTTGCACGTTTTAAAAAGGAAAAACTGAAAATCATTTTACCTTATCAGCAAATTATTCACACTCTTCATTAAAACAAGATTTTATCCAAATTAAAATTATGCTGGTAATTTTGTTGCTAGTGTAAAATTAACGTGAGAGTTTCATTATTAATACTAGCATATACTTTTTATTACATTTTTAGGTATATATTTATTCTTATACATTCTTCTATTTTAGTTTCTAGAAATTTCACAAAATTATGTTTTAAAACTTTTAATAATTTTATAGAAAAAGATTACTAATACTACAAAATTTGCTGAAAAATATTAATATAAAAAATCAATACAGATTCAAGAAGTATAAAGTTTCTGATATAACGTTGACTTCAAAATAAATATCTTTTCAGGATAGAGGACATGGCTTAGTCATATAGCCCTTAGTATCTCGAAAATCCCTGTATAACCTCATAAAATAGCGATTTAAGTTGTCCAACAAGAGCTCCATGTCTCATAGCCCACATAAGTATACAAATATACCTTTGTACCTGTACTAGACCCTCATTCCACTCTTCCTAGCAAAAGGTGTGCGTGGACACAAATTACCTTTCATGTGGAACTAATACCGAAAATTTAAAAAGGGAACCCTTTTCCTCTGCTATCCATCCAACAGCACAAGCAACAGCCACATATAACAACACTGTAGTAGGGGTGGATGGGTGATATAATCTTTATGAGCACAACCTTAAATAAAGCTCTACACCCGGCTAGAGGGGTGGAAGTGGGATGTGTAAAGGGATAAAAATGGAGCATAGCCTTCATATCGCTTCCTGGGAAGAGGAAGTCGCGTTGAAAGGAGCAAGCCGGGGGTCTTGACGTTCTTTTCTCTGCTGGTCGTCTTTTTGTTCTATTTTAAAATTGCTGAGGAAGATTCGGTTGAACGAACCTAAAATGCACTTCCAAGCTAGGGGTAGTTACGAGCAACTATATAAGCGTAAAGCTAGGGATGAAATTGCTTTCAAACCCTTTCAGCCCGACCTCCCTTTTTGGTGTTCCCTCAAGGGTAAATCTTAATCTGATAGCTCTTGGTTGTGACAGTAAAAAAAAAAAACAATTTCCCTGCAAATTGGACCAGTACTTCTACAGTTCCTTTAATTTTGATGTTTTAGCATTAATCAGCACTACCGTCAGTAATTAGAGTCATAATTGTTATCTTTTTTATTATTTTTTTATTCTAATTTTGCAAAATGTTTTCACTTTAACGGAATTTTCAAGATACATGTTCGTAACTTGGGTTTTACTTTTAAATGAAGTTATTTTGGTACATGATTTTGAAAATTGTATAAAGTCTTATCGATTTTTTGATTCGTGTTTTTGAGCCGTTTAATTTGATACACCAAACGATAGTTTTAGGGCTTTTTAAATTTTTGCATATACCGTCATAAATCTACTTTGGACTTTAAATTTTTTTTTTTTTATAAATCCAACAAAACAACAAAAATTAAGACAAACTGAATGATACTTCTAAAACTAATTAATATTTTTAGAACTGATTGTATCATATTCTATTTTTAAGCAATCAACTATATTTTTTAAAAAGGTGCCACGTGATTGAAAAAACAAAACCAAATCCATTTAATACGACTAAACGTGGTACCGACCGGTGGTCAAGTTAAACGCACAAAAAAATTGAATTGACCCCAAAACACGCTTGGTACCACTTGATCTAGTCGACGTACTGGTCAAATGAGTTTACAACAGATGGCTGGACAGAGAGATCTAGAGTGCTGGAGGGAAGGGGTCTAGAATTGATAACAAAGTTGCTTCTACATCTCTAATCCGGACGTTGTTCGTCCACATTTGGTATTTACATTGCATTGCTCAATCTGAGCTCATTGCGAATGCAATTGCACATTACTGAAATAGAAAATACTTTATAGCAATGGAAGTAGTCTACTACAACAGCTGTAAAGTCTTTCCAGCAGACTTCATCACATCCGAGACTTCATGTAGTTAGCTAGTCACCAGCATCTTCTTCGGCTTTGGAGAATTAGTCGAAATCACGAAATGTTTTAATTGTTAATTGTTGCATTTCAACTTTTCTCGGTACAAGCAGTTTCAAATCTAGCAGAAATTGCAATTTACATTAATCGGACTGCTCCGAATGAGGTCTGCAGGCTAAAAAACGGTCATGCTATTGCAAATTTTCATGTAAAACTCCATAAATGCTTTAGGTTTTATAACACGACCATATGGTCTAGATTGTGCCATTTATTTTCTAACTGGTTTAAATTATTTCAGAATTGTGACTTTCTAGTGAATAGGATGAACTATGATCAAGATTTTTAATATTTATAGTAAATGTGATTAAATGATTAACTGCAATATTGTTATAAAACAGTCATTGGGTTGCAATGCATTTTCCATTCCTTTGAAAAATTATTTTATACTTTTAAATTAGTAAAAAAAGTAAAAATAAAGTACGATTTTCCCTTTACTGATTCATAAATTTCTATCTCAGAAAGCCAAGTGTAATTTGCTATATTAAAGCTTCTTCATATATAACCTTTGTCCTTTCTTTGTGCAATGATTTGATCCATTCACTAACGTAACGTTGTTAACTTTAGCTACTTCATAAGGATATGGTAAACTCGAAACCTTATCTTATGCCCACCATTCCTGGTTATTAATATCCAAGAACATTGCAAAGAGCTTCAGAAGGTTTAAGATGCCATTGTTTGGCGGCAAACAATTTCCTAATTCAGTTACAGACTGCCAGAATTACTGAACAATATCTTCGGAGCACCATACACTCTTCTGTACATTGCCTGGCAAATTTGATAGTACAAAAAGAAAAGGAATCAGTCTTAACGGATGGTGCTAGTGTGACAACGTCGCGATTCCCTTAAGGGTTAAAAAAAATCGCTTATAATTCGAACAAAAGCAACTATCTTTCATCTTGAGCAACCACCAGCAATACCCCAAAAGACGTTAAGCACACATACCAGAGCTCCAGTTGAGTTTCCCACAATTCTCTGACTAAGCAATTACTGGTTTTGTACAGAAATTCTCTTGGTAAAAATCCTTTGAGAAAAGTTCCCTCAAGGATAAAATGGAGAAGAAGAGTCTGAAAATAGAATCCGAGCACACTACATAAAAAACGCACCGATACGTCCCTTACCCTTAAACCCCCGACGTTAGTCGATAACCAACCTCCCAGAGGTTTCTGCAGAAAAGAAGTCATTCTAAAGAGGCTGCCAACAAAAAAGAATTGCATTTTGAATAAACAAACAGGCCCGCCATTGAAACTCACCCTTGTGCCGGTGGTAGATGCTACTCTAGGGTTGGAATCTTGTCGAGCCAGGGATGAGAGGATAAAGTGCCAGTAAAAAAAGCCACAGCTTTACTTTTGAAAAAAAAAAAGGGATGACGAAAAGGGATGGGAAGAATCTGGAAGCCTTTGCAACGTTGTCCAATTAAATTGAAAAAGAACAGGGTGACTATACTGAAAAGATTTGCCGGTTAGGAGGGGGATGCATGTTGCCGCCACTCTCTGGTCGACTGCAAAGAGCCAGGGACTATTCTGTTGGGTTCTTTCGGTGTCCTTTTTCACTTCTAAAAAAACACCAAAATTGTCCGCTTTTGTGTACCATTTTCGGACCTTGTCCACTCCCAGAAGGTCTTCTTCAAAGGCAAGCTCACTACCCTGTGTCAACATTATGAAGGCGGGTTGTTCCTAATAGCCGAAAGTGTTCTCCTTCTGCCAAACTCGCTGATTTGCATTGCTTCTTCCCGAGGGACCTCCGAAGACAGTCTCATGACCGGAATGTCCAAGTTTCTTTCTGTTTTAATTACTGCCCCCGGCGGCATTAACGACAAGAAAAGCTCCTGCTAATGAAGTTTGAATGTTTGAAAGCACTCAGATCCTTCGGGCACTCTCCTACTATTTTACTATGCTATTGGCGCACATTGTGCGGAACGGGAACGGAAACGGGAAGGGGAAGTGTTTACCTACTTCCTGATTTTCGCAAGAAAGTTAACATTTCAATTCGCAAGGGTTTCTACATTTTTAATTGAATTGAAACGAATTTTCCTGGGAATAGTATACCACAATTTTATTACACTTCGTTTGGATGTAAAATTTTGCGTCGGATTAAACGGTTTCCAGTTTTACCTCAATTTTTCCGGGAATTTTTATTTTCCAATATTAATTTAACAAAAATTTTAATTTCCCCCTCTTCTTCTCCATACTTTTTATTGAAAATACAAAAATGTATTTGTATTAATATTTTAAATTTTTTCTATTAACAAGCATCTTTCATTATGTTAAATAACTTAATAGTTTATTAATATATTTATTTATACTGCCCGCATTATTTTAAAAAATACTTAACAAACTAACTTAACATACTCAGAATAAAAATGAGCTAGGAAAAACCCTGCGGTCTTGAAAATAATTGAATTATTTCTACAACTTGATTTAGAACAATTAGCTATTTAAAACTTTAAAATAAAACACGATTAGCAACTAGAGACTTCCAGTTTATTTCCGCTAACGTCTTAATCTATATCTTTGTAGAATCAAGAGATCTAAAATATAGAGAAATGTACTGAGAATCTTTACTGTGTCAGTCTTTAAAAGACTGCTATCAAAAAAAGCCTAATCCATTCAATTGGAGTTTCCAGATAACGAGAAGTAATTTGGAAATTGCTGAGGGTGACGTCACCAGAGACCAATTGAGATTCTTTAGGTAACATGTTTGTATGTATTTTAAAAAGACAGCATAGTGTGCCTTAGGAAACATAAAATAAAAACATCCAAGCTATTCGCTTGTTACTTAAATAATTGCCCAAAAAATGTACATCAATCTTAAATTGTTTTTTCGACAACTTTTTGAATTTATATTATGTAAAGCTAAAGATTTTGTCCGAGATTTTTTTTTTTTCATTTCAACATTGAAATTCTTTACTATTTATACACTTTTATGCATTTTGATGAAATTTTAGTATAATTACTTTACTCTGAAAAATGTTTATTAAATATTTTAATTTGAAAAACGCGTACATAATACACGAATTATATTTTAAATTACCAGTATCACCTAAATAAACAACGTAGAATTAGAGAATAACACTTCTATTCCCAAATGTGAAGAAGTACACCTGAACAATCTGAAGAGAACTTTTCTAGTCCCAGTAAATTTGCCAAATTTCATTACTCGATTAATCGCAAACGCAATGAGGGAAATAAGGTCACGTAAGACGTATCGGAGTCAGGAGCATACAATGTCGCTCCAGAAAAGTTATGGGAATCATTTATCAGGCACACAAAAGCTCCAAATTAACTTATGGTTCCCGTTCCCGGTGTCCTTCCCTCCCCGGCGACGTCTTAAGACATTTTCTCCAATGGGGCCATTACAGCCTCCTGATAGATTTTATTGACGGTACCAGAAGCGGCAAATATATAAACATTCGTCACCGCCCCCGTACTTCCTCGTGCCGAAATTACATAACCCTGATCCCGAAGGATTGAATACCACCCCGCCGTGATCCTCCGCCCGCGAAATTCTACTTTTCATCTTATGATGACGAATTTCCTTCGTGGTCGTCGCGTTTTTATTTTTAGGACATACCAAGAGCCCGAAGACGCTGAAGAAAACTTTTCATTTCTTGCCTTTGCCACCTGCCACAGTATTTTATGGAGTTTGCCGCGCTATATTTTCTGATATTTATTCGTGCCAGACTATATTTAAAGTTTTGCTGTCTGTGGCGAATTTCTTTTGTTTCGCGCGCGAGTTTCCTATAAAACTGTGAGATATTTTTAAAAGTATTTTTTTTTGCTTTCAATTAACTTGACCGAAGACAGAGTTTGACGCAATTTGCTTGCCCAGTTTGTACGATTACTTAAGTTGTGATGGATTTAGAAAATTTGACCAAGTTTATTGACCCTGAAAATTTTTTTAATAAATAAGTTCAAGGTACATACCACACCAAAAAGTTAAAATTTATTAATAGCTTACAACATCACTAATTAAACATTTAATAAATTAATCACTTTATGTTTAAATTTATTATTGAATTACAAAAATATTATTCTTTTCACTATTTCACACTATTTCTTTATTTGTTACTTTTTTCGCTTAAATTTATTATCGCTCTTAAATAAGAAAATTAATAATTATAAAACATAAAATATCTGATCGTGTTTTTGCACTACTTGAATGAGAATATTATGGGATAATATTAATTTATTGAAGAGTTTAATTCATTTAAAATAATAATTTTATTATTAACAAATTGTTTTTTTATTTTACTTAAATTCTTTAATTAATTTTGCCATTAACCCTCTAATTAAATACAGTGAATTGAAAACAAGTTTTTTTTAAATAAAAGAAATTGAAAGACTTTCTTTAAAAAAGGGATTAAAATTATTAACAAATAATCAAAATAATCATTTACTTATTCCTCAAAAGGCAAAAAAAGATACAAAGACAGATTTATTTGAAAATAGATTGTTTAATTATTATGACCATAGTTCGGGTAACAGATCGAAAATAAGTTAGTTTTTAAAATTAGAAACAAAACTAGTTTTCCATGAACCCCATGAAAAGTTTTATTTATAATTCTTATTTGTACAAATGCACCTAATTATAAACCTCTGGAGCTTCTCCAATTTTTAAAGTACTTAAAAAACAACCCCACCGATAAATAGCATTTTAAAAAATAGATTTTCATCAAGCGAATAACACCTTAATTCTATTATTTTTTTCACTTTTTATATTTTAATTGACCATTTACGACGACTACCGCCAAGCCATAGACCATAGATTATACAATTTTTAACGAATTCTAGCCAATAAAATTACATCATATAGGTCCGTAACTTATTCGAAAATGTTAGCCCATAAAATTCAAAATATTAACATAATTTCTAGTCAATAACGACCTGTTTCCATTTATACCCGAAACAGACGGAGAGTTTTATGGCACCACAAATGCATAAAAGTCGAAAATCGTTTGTAATTTAAGTTCTTCTTCGTTTTTTTTTCTAGATTCCCATAAGAAAATTTTTTATCGTTTTTCTCTTAAACTAATGCCTTTGGACATTTGCCGCTCAATCCTCTCCATAGAGAAGGGTCCTCGTATAGAGGTAATAAAAGTTTTACCACCCTTCCGTCCTACTTCACTATGCTGAAGTATCCTTTCAAACTTCAGAAAGTCTTTTTTTTTTCACTATAAAGAACAGGATCTAAAAGTAGTAGCTGGAGAAAATTGAAAATGGAAGTGCGGAAAGGTAACCTTTTCTACTTGTCCGGGGCCACTCGGCCCGTCCTACCCCTTTTCACCTGGTCCACAATCAATAAATGGCTTGGAGGTTAATGGGCTTTTGGTACATAAATGAACCATACCTACTCTAGATAGATACTGAGGTGGCAAAAAACTACACACCTGAAACTGGTATTGGTCCCTGGTACAGGTGAAATAAACCAACTGAAAGAGGATGAAAGTCTAAGAACGGAATGCAGAGCACGTATCACAAGGGTGGACATTAGGCGGCAAAATGTATGACTATCTTAGAAGGTCAAGGTAATGCTGTCCTTTTCATTCCTTCACTTTTAATAAATTATTTTCGGGGGTTTAGAGATGTACAGGGGATGGAAATACTCTACACCTCTAACCTTTTTTTTAATGATTTCTTTCACTCATAAAAGCCGTGTCGTATCCAGGTAAATTACTCTTAATCTAATTAGTGATCTCTGTGGTCAGGATTAGTATGAAAGTACTTATTTTTACACATTTCCCATTGCAATGGATGGTGCTGACCTAATTTTGGTATTTTAATTTCACTTAAATTAGATTAAAAAGAATAATTAAGTAAATATTCGTTTTTAAAATTTTTAAATTAAAGACCTTTGAAGATAATTTGTTAAGGTCTAGGTGGGAATTGAACTCGCAACCTTTAGAATGGTGGAGAAGTTGTATTACAACTAATCCACCAGAGTATTTAGGAATTTTAAAAATCCTTATAGAGATAATAAAAATTTTTTTAAAATAAGAGTAAAAATATTTTTATTGTAATGTCTCAATCCTTATCCGGATGTAGATAGATTTATATTGGTCTATTTTCTCATAAACAAATCACTCAACTGAATTGCGTCTTTGGCTTGCCCATTCAGAGGAGCAACAGAATGTCCCACGGGCGACACGCGAATTTAAATTGCAGCCAATTCGAGAGGACAGAGCGCAGCCATCGCTTGACCTTAGCCATTTATCATGATTTACGCTAGCTGTCTCAGCTAAGACGACCAAATCAAATCTAGGTACTTTTTAGATGGACAGCATCCAAGACGTCTTGAATGGCTACTTAGGATATCTTGGAACATATTAAAACAGTACAGATTTATTGAATTAAAATTGGTTGCTCAAAAATAAAAAGGGAATCACCAAAATTAAAGGTTTTGGTCCTTTTCCCAGGACCCATTGGACGCCTTAACGTGCGACAGTTTTTAATATGAATAATAGATAAATGCCATCGATTCATTTAAGTCAGGAAATAAATGGAAGTTAACACGATCAAAATACACCTGAATAATATTTCGTCTATTTTTTTGCCCATCAATCTACCTGTCTATCTCCCAGTCAATTATTTTTGGAATAGAAAAAAATTGCTATTATTTTTGGCATATGAATTAGGTATCCCTAGGAGAGAACTTTAGTTGTAAAATTACTAAAATACATACCCCTATTAATTAAAAAATTAAAGGAATATGCTAAATAAATACTAATTTAATTTTAATTAAAATAATTTGTCTTACTTTGCTACAATATGAGTACAAATTTTTTGAAATCATAAATAAACTGAATTTATTTCCAATTTAATTTAAACTTTTTATTTTTGTATTGTATATTTTTTTAATCTAATAATTATTTCATATTTCCCTTATTATAAGATAACCTTTTTATTACTTATCTTTTATTTACTTTTCAACTTTAACCTATGAAAGTAATTAGTTTAATCTGATTATATTATTAATTGATTGTGTAGATTTTATGGTGTTACGTAGCATGAATTAATTAAAAAAAAAAATTGTTTCTACAATCTTTCTTTTAGCACGATTACTAAAATAAGTAATTTAATAATTTTCAATGTTGGTTTCAATTGCCAAAGACACATCATAAAATACGTTATATAATAAAACCATTTATTACAGAGCACAGCATCCTGTGTACTATCAGAAGTACAACATTTCCTCACATCATGATTAATTTATTAATTTAAACTTAAAGCGTTATTGCCATGATGAAGGAGCAGCGCATTAAGTCATTACTGGTACCGGCCCACGCAATCAACTGCATCAGTGTCGTTTTCTTATTCTTGAATCATTTCGTAATTGCTTCGCGTTCGTGTCAATGATGCCACCAACAGACAACAACATCAACACAGAAGGACAAAATCTGAGGGATAGAGAATATATGCTTGGCATTTTCTGGAATAGTATTGCTGGTACCTCAAAGATACTGTGCCTTCATAAGATGCTACATAAGACGGTAAAAGTAGAGAAGAATCAGCAAAGACCTAGACAGCCTACAGTGATCCCGTGAAGGCCTATTAAGCGCAAGACGCACGGTTGTGAGCAATGAATACTTTTGGTCTACGAAATAAGAAGTAATAATAATAATTTTCGCCAAATGTGAATAAATGTGAAGACAATCTCCTTCTCCCGAGAGGTATAGAAGGAAACATCTGTTCGGTAGATGAATAAAATCTTTGCCAGCCGAAAAACCTCTTGAAACTGAGAATGACCTCACTTCTTATGTCGGGCGAACGAGCGGATATAGCGCTGGCTAGCTCGATGCTAAAAATATTAAAATATGCCGTCTGGTGTCTCGTGGGACTCACTTTCAAGATGTTAAGAAGTCTTTGAACGATCTTCGCATGTTTCTTTCCAGACATTAATTGTCTGTGGGCACAGGAAATTTCCGCAATTGAAATGTATAATTTATTTCTAGTGGGACTAGCTCATGATTTTGGTGTATCTCTTTGAAGAAGGAAGTATTATAAGAGAGCATTATTATTATATAATGGCTAGTGACCTACAGACCTTTAAAAACAAAGAAAACAATCAACAATTTGTGGGTCAAACTCGTAGGTAAAGAAGTCAGTACCCTTAGTTTCTCTTAAGTTAATATATTTATTACTAGATCTTAAGTCAGCTAGACATACACACGAAAAAAGGATTCAATAAATTAAAAATTAAACCTTTTTCTAAAGTATAAGTTAAATGGTGCTTTATCCACGATAGACAAACAAATAGACGAAATTGTATAATACCTATTTTAAATTCATCCATGTGCTATTTAACAGTTTGAATTCGGTTAAAGTTTATTCTAACCTTTTAGCAGAGCTTAAGAGTTAACTATGTACGAAAACAGAATTAAAATTTTTAAAATAGATTTTGCGTAATGAGGTAACATTCATACAGAACAGCAGACGAGTTCGCAGAGGATAGGATTTTAATTTTTTATTTTATAAAACGTATGTGATGTATATCTATCAATCTATAGACAATATTAATCCTTATATTCGACTGATTTATTTATAGCTCAAACCAAAATGAGAAAAGGTTAATTGTGTCACTTTCAAAGGTATTAAATTTTTTAATAATTTCATTCATTTTCACAGTGGCATTTTCATGTTATCAATTCCTTCCCATCGGAATAACACACGCCATTTTTGTCATCATCTTCCATGCTCCAGCACCTGGAATATCTGTTCTACGTAAACCAGCATATAGAAAAAATTAAATAAAATAAAACAAAAGGGAATAAAATAAAAGGTTTCAACGTAAATAACCCATACCGGCGATATGACGCAATAGTCATTCAGAACAGAGAAGACCGTTCATCTAGCAAATGGATGGAGTTGAAAGTGGTGATGGTATAAAAGATACCACGGATGGTTCACATGTGCGATGTGGACCAAGAATACTACCACATGGGGTGGCACATTCATCACAGACCCCAAAGGGATTGTCGCAAAGTTATCCCATTTTTCCCGATTTCGCTAGCAGTAAACAGACACATAAATCCCACACTGTTGGCGCTTTAAAAGGGTTTTTACTATCATTTACCTATTTACACATTTCCGTAGTAGCTGGTGGTGTTCTTCTAGCCCCCTCCCCCCTGTACGCGATAAATTAATCGATTACAGCTAGTGTTGAATCGCATATGTGCTGTTGGAACATGGGCTTCAGAAACTTCCGGTGTTTTGTTTTCATTACACCTTGTCAGGTGTTCTTTCCTACCCTACTGCGAGATACTAATTTATCTTCAGGGAATATTTATAGACCTATCCCCGTTCCACCACAACTGAATTACTCCAGCAGAGGAATTATAAATAATTTGCGTTATTATCCAATCTATAACTTTGTTACCATCTTAGCAGTCTGTTGTGACGCCATGGTCTATTTTGAGACCCAGAAGTTTACTTTCAGCGAGTATTACCATTCCCAGTCTGAAGGGGATACCTTCTTAATCTTCCCGGGATACTTAGACGACTTTTACGGTTCGAATAGCTCAGAATTTCTAGACCTATTAAAAAAAATACATAGAACGTTGGTCGTCGTCTGCTAGATTCTAGTTCCCCGCATGGTGGATGGCGATGACGACGACCGAAATGTGAAAAATCCTAATGACGTCTTTGCGTAACTTTGACTCTTTTCTTGAAAAAGTTTTATTTAATATTCCTGGCTTAAAAGGAAAGTTCTTGGCTTACGAAAAGTTTGAAATTAAATTATGGGTATGTATGTGAGAGGAGCAATGATGCAAGTGACTCGCCTCGGAAACCTTTTCAAATAGCGTATATGAGAAAATTTAATATATTGTTTTACTTGTGATAAAATCAGCAATATTGAGTACATAAATGAATGGATGTATTATTTGTTTTTCTCTGAAGAGGATGAAGAATTTTGATTGTTTTAATTTGCTTTAAGAGTATATTCAAACTTAAATGTTAATTAATGTTATATTAAAATTAAGAATTTGTCTACGTCTATATTTTCACACATGCAAAAATGCGAAAATAAAGATTATTTTTCTATTCAAATTAAGGCAAACATCAAAAATGTAGAGTAAGAAAATAAAATAAAAATTTTTTAAACTTTCATTTTTATAATTTCAAAAGTGGTTAAATATTTTCAAAAAAAGTGGAAAAAGTATGTTTTACCCACATTGAGAAACAAATCATTGTAAAAATATATTTAAATGTAGTTTTATGAGGTTTTTAATTCTTGTTAATTAAGAAATTAAAAATTTTAGTTTAATCCTGTCTCGTCCTTTGTATGAAATTGGTGGTCCTTCCCAGGTTTTGAATTCCTAACTTTTAGTCTTTTGTTTGTTTTATCATGACTTCTGCTTGAATATCACAAGTAAACAGGTTTAGTTTACTTTTCTTTTCAATTTATTGTTTTGAGAAAAAGCACAATTATTTATATTTTAGAAAAAAATACACCCTGGGAACTTATTTATAGAGTTTAATTATGTAATAAAAATTTCGAAGTATCACTATTTATTAAAGAAAAATAATTAAAAAAATAAAAAAAAAATAAAAATTTTAAAAAATTTCCTAATCAAGAAGAAAATCTCAAGAACCTTGCGAAAAACAAATTGAAGCCCATTAATTAAGGCAAGCTAAACCCTGATAGGGCATGGGCAAACACTTAAAACGAAAATCGATTTCTCTTCGACGACGAGTCCACAGAAGCCCAATTTCGAGGCACGTGTCTCCATTCCGTTCCGACGGGGTACCCTACAAGGTGCATCGAACTAATTTTGAAGGAATTTACCCTTGAATTGTTTCGGTGATTTGTCGTCTTTTGCCTGTAATTTGCCACTTAAGGATGGGGGCAAGAAGGAAGCTATTTTCCGTACAAAAAAGGTCGATCAGCACGTGGCCGAAGGACAGATTTACTGCATAGATCCCCTGGAGTGTGGGGTTAATGTTCCATTGATATACCAATTTTATGTCGTCCACTTCACACAATTGTATTTACAAAACCCTTAAAATCACCTACGATCTATTTGTACTTTATTTCTGTTTTCGTTCTTTTCAACGTATATAGCGACTTTTCTGTTTCCTATTGATTTCCATCACGCGAATCCCCCCTCATTCCTCTACATCACAGGTAAAAGTGGGACGCATAATAGCACGGAATAGGTACCACAAGTCGTACCTCTAAAAGATTTTTATTTTTTTTTTGTGAATTATAAGAAATTGAATTTTGCTTATTTTATAAATTACACAAATTTCTCGTGATGTTATTATCATGCAAATTTTACCTTTGCGATGAGGGGCATCAATGCAAAAATTACTCGACCCCTGGCAACCTGATGGAGGTTCTGTGTACTCCAGTTTGCCTGTGCCGAGCAGACGAGGACACCGCCGCCATTTATTCGGTACATAAAACTTAAGGACTTGGAAAAGCGCGCTAATGCTAAATTAAATTATTTGCGTCCTATTGACCAAAAGAACAACTTCAAAGTCATCGTGTGATAGCGACCCATTCAGCGATTTATTATTATTTCTCTTTCATAATTTTTTTTTTTCTGAAGTTCTAGCACGAAGGCAAACTGAGTTAGAGCTCAAGGGTGTCGTTTACCCGGGATTTATAGTTATTTTTGGAGGACCTCAGCTATTCTATTGATAGTTTTGATATAATTACCAAAAATTAAGTTTAGATCATAGTAAAATTTTTAAAATTCATTTTTTATTTTAAACTTCTTACACACTTCTTCTTGATTAATTTTAAACATTTGGTAACGTGTCGATAAAATCGTTAATTAGTTTACCAGTCTTAGGACAAATAAAAACTTGTTGACTAGCTTAAATGGCTAATCGATAGCATTATTTAGGTGGATATCTAAACTAGAAAAGACTTCATTACAGGTATCACGCGTGGCACAAAATGTGACGGTACAAAATAACTTAATTGATTTAATTAAAATAGATTAAATCGCAACTATTTACCCTTGTAAATTATATTTCATTTTTATATTATTTATTGCATTACTGTTTACATTTCCTATTCAATTTAATTTGATTCTCACCTCGACCCTTTTAAATTTAACTCTTGTTGTTAATTTATTTTTCCAATTTTCTTCTTTTTTCATATCTCCAAGAATTCCCCTTTTACTTTCCTGTTACCATTAATTTTGTTTATTTAGATTGTATATTTAAAGTATCTAATATTTTATTTCTGCATAGCAAAAGTTTAAAAAAGTAAGCACATTATTTTCAATTTCGTAACTCTATTAAAACTGGTGTAATCTCAGGGTGAACACTTACTTTTTATAAAAATTCACGTTCACGTAGAACATCCTTAAAACTGCCATCGTATACAAAACTTCCACATAATCTCATACCTACATAAAAAAAAAAGGAAAAAAATAACCTTGTAAAGATTATAACACAAGTTTTATGGAAATTTAGTTTGTGACTTTCCCACATTTACAACGCTTTCAGCATTTTTCGAAAGAAAGGAAACTTTCCCCATCTGATGAACTTTTGACCTTGCTATCTGAAATTCTATCCTGTCCAAGGTTTAGTAGCCTTGCAAAACCCTCAAAAGATTTGCAGGTGGGCACTGCATATGAAACTTGTTTTATGTATTTCCCAGAAGGATTCAAGCTCGTAAGCGTAGATACTGCCGAAGAGGATATAAAGTGGGTAGTTGCATGAAATGGTCGAAAAACATATTACTATCCTGTTTTACTTTTTTTCCCACATAGTCCAAATGAAAAAGGTACTATGACCCACCGTCGTCACACCCATCTGACCAATTAACCCATCCTTGAATGGATTCCATTCCAGTAAAAGAAATTTTTAATTACTGAAAATGAAATTGATATAAGTTCTGTTCACAGAAACGTAAAGAAGTGGGAGCACCATCAGGATGCAGTAGGATTTAGTGAGTGGGTTTTGCTTTTACTAATGCTTTTTACTTCTCCAAATTAAATTCGAATTAAAACAGCTTATTTATTTCTAAGAAATTCATATTTTTCTCAGAAAATTAGTTTTAATTGAAAACTTTGTTGCTATTGTTTGGGAGTTTAATGTTTAAAAATACCCAGAAAGCAAACATAATTAAATTCATTCGATTCTTCCTTTTAAAATAAAGAAACATGATATTTTTAACTATTACTATTACAATTCAAAAATTCAAATTTTATTTTACGGTTTACACAACCGTCAAATTTTAAAAGCAATTATCATATTATTTCTTTTTAAACAATAAAATCTTTAAATAATAAATAGTAATTAAATAATTTAATTGAATAATTGCATCATTAAACCAAAGTAAGTTATTGTTAAAATGGATTGTTAAAGCTGTAAAACGATTAAAAAATTTGCGGCAAAAACATTTCATATAAAATTTATCTATAATTATCAAGAATTCCACGTGCTCATGTTAAAATTGCTGTAAGAATGTAATTTGTTTTAATTATTCTAGTACATAAAATATAATCACAAAAACATAATTTGCATACGATTTTTTTATACACGTGAATATAATCTAATTAATGCTGATAATCAAAATAATTGTTAACATTTAATCTGAAGTACAGAAACTTAATTAAGTAAATTTTAAGGAAGTAGTAGTACAAAATAAGGACTTCGATTTCAAGTTAAACTTTGGTTGTGTGATCTTCGCGGATACCAGCTCTAGGCTATCAAAAGAAATGGAAAAGTTTAGTTTATACTTTGAATTAGTCTAAACGTAGTAAAACACTAAAAGTTCTATCCAAATCATGTCACTATTTTAAAACATAACAAAAAAATGGATAAACAGAGAGATTTATAACCTTAGACAGTAGAAGTTCCTTTCAAATTCGTCCAGGAGTCTTAGTAGTAGATGGTGGTAACATGAAATCATTTCTAAAATATATGAACTGTTTTTCTTTTTTTTGTAAAACAAAAGCATAATTTCAAGGACCATCTTTGCGATATTCAAAGTTATTTTCGTTATAATTTCTTGCAGACTCTTTTGCTTTACAATAAAGCTTCAATTATCCCATCTCCAAAAGAGGCGAAACGATAATCTCATGCAGATCATCTTATTAAAATCAATTAAAAGCCATCTCCGCCTTCAATCTCATAACGAGAATAAGACGGAGACGCTTAAATTCCTCGTAAATCTTGTCAGTGACCCAATTTACACCCACAAAACAATTGCTGCCCATACCTGTCCCCCTCCATCATCTGTTCAGAAAGACAAGACGGTATTTTAAAAAAATAGAAGAATAGAATCAAAAAAGAAAAAAAATGAATTCGAAGAAAAAAGCAATTTTCAGTCAGAATTATGGCCGGGACTCTGTTGAGTCAAATTACGAGCAAAGTTCGATCTTTTGATTGATTTGTGATGTGTCAAATCGATCGGTTAGACAATCAATTCCAGTTGGTGGCATCGCCGGCGGTAGTTCGTCGCCATATGTGGGTGTGTCTGAATCATGGTGAGGTGGCGACAGGCCAGGTCGGATGGTGCTGTGGTCCAGATGCTCAGACCTTTTGTTACGGTCTTCCAGATGAAGTCTAGGTTTATTGACTTAAAGCGACAGAACTGCTTTGTGGCAATTTATCCCCTTAATTGTTGCTAATTTGATTCGTCTGGATTCAAACTGTGTACGAGTAATGAACGATTTGGTATTTGGGTTCTATTTACTTGGTGCTATTTGCTTTTTTTTCTGGTTGGAAAATTCTTCTGTCAAAAGAAATAGTCACTTTAATTGCGGGAGATGTTTGGATTGACACAGAAACCACTTAGAAGACCAATATGTTGGACAACGTCTTAATCTTGTCAATCATTTGGGTTAAGAAGGTTCGAGGAATAAGGCATTTTGGTATAATTTACTACGTGACAACACAAAGGGGAATGACATCAGATATATTTGTTTATAGACTTGTAGTTCCACAATATCTGATCAAATTTTTGCAAATGAGTTATTTTTTTTACATAGATTTAAATGGTAATTTGCCATATTATTTAAATTGAAAGAATCAGAGATTTTCAGAATTTCTTTGCCTTGTATCAAGTTCTAATTAAATTTTTTGAAGTTTATTTATTTCTTTTTTGTCGCAAAACAGAAATAAAAGCTGCATTTTAGATTTATCTCTTTTTAAAAATTAATTGTAGCCCGTCTAATATTATGAATATTTACACACTTTTTAAAATCCAAATATAGATTTTTGATATCAATACCGCGTATTTTGTTGTTATATTCTTTCTTTTAGATTTTTTTTAGAATTCAAGGGAAGTGGGAAGTGATTTCTTCCAAGATTTTTTTAGTTCTTCCTTTCCTCTAGCGAATACTCACTATACGTTCTTTAGATAAATAGAAAAAAAAATCTCCATAGACTCCAAATATTTTCCTCGTCACCATGTGAGATTTCGACTCAATTTTCCCATAAGAATTATCCAAAAGCTGAGCAAACATTTGCCGTATACGAAAGAAAAATTTACTTTCTAAGTTGTAAACAATTGCAAAAGCAACGAGGATTCCCAGATTCCCAGATTCCCAGATTTTCATGTTACACAGCAGCATCTTGTTCTTCTGGTGAATTCCCAAGGTGCTCTATTTCATCCACCCGCTCTCTACCTTTTCTCCGCAAAATTAATTTAGGAAGGCTTCTTTGTATCCCGGCCAGGCCGCCAATGTTTATTATGATTTTCTTTTCTCAACAAAAACAGCCTTTGCGTTCCAATTATCCCCTGGGCTCTGCGCACACTGACCACCAGCAACATTGAATCAGAAATGCCGGCTAGCTACACAATTGACCTCCTTGAGAGTTCGTTCGCATACGGTCTTTGTGGGGCTCCGGTAACGGTCGGCGGACCTGGGGCTGGTCTATCAGAGGCCCCCAAATCGGTCAAAACCGGACGGCGGGGAGACAGAGAGACGGGCATTGAAACGAAATCCACCTGAATGGACTTCATAAAAAAGGCAAGCTGCAATAAAAGTGAAATATTTCCGTTTGTATAGAGATTACCTCACCAGGCCGGGGGATACCACCACACAACACTTGGGAGTACCTTTTGCTTCTCAGTACATATCTTTCGCAGCCTGCTCCACTGGGGCTCCGCAGCCAGGGCTAAAAATAGCAAATGGTGTACCCCAATAATATTGGACCGAGGCGCTCCCAGCCAAATGCGAATGAGGGGTAGGGAGCTTTAGAGGCGATGAAAATGTTTCACCAGTGGCTCCCGACCATCCGTCGTCGCCCTTCAGCAACTCTGAGAAACATAATTTTTTACTTTTTTTCTTTTTTCAACTGAATTTAATTAAAACTGAGAAAATGTATCTTTTTTGGAAAAGAAAAATGAAAAAAAAGAAACGCGGAATGAAACTGGCGAGGAGTCTAAAGTAACCTAACAGACATGCCAGAATCCACGAGATATTACCAAGATATTTCGTGAAATGGCGCCGGAAATATTAAATACGGATTCATGGGAGCTACTGGAGACATTCCGGCCTTTCAAATGCAAAAGAAAAAAAAAAGTGTAATGCTTTTTTTCATAGTAGTAGACTAGAAATCCAATCTACACAACCATAATTAGGTGACTGATTAAATTAACGTAGCCTTATGTTTCCGTCCAAATTTTTATACTTCCAAAATACCAAATTTGACATGTAAAAATGTTCATACTTGTACATTGTATATAAATTTATGTGAATGATGTCTATTCTATTTAATGCCCTTCCATTGTTGTGGTTGAAATCCGAATATTTTTGGTTCAAAAATACTTTCAGTTTTATATTTGCCGGTACTTTTGGCATCCTATAACTTTAGTACCATACACCCTATAGAATTCGGTAGGATGTTCTCTAACAAAGATTTAATCGTTCGTCCCTATGAGTTTCCAACCAACTTTCTTTTATTATTAATTATTAAAATTCGACAGTTCAAAAGTCCAATATCATTATTATTGTTACAATTATTAAATTAACAAATTTTAAATATAAAAACAAAAAACACTATAAACGAGTACGGCACTAGGCGCCATTTTCACATTAGGAAAAAATCATATTACTAGATGTCGAACATTATTCAGACTACGTTTTTTAACTCATGGAATATTGACCGCATTCGTGCTTTCATAGTGCCAAAACTAAAATAAGTAACGCACATAAACGAGGCGACCAAGACGTGACATGATTTACTGATGGTCATACGGTTCAGTGTCGTATGGATAGAGTAAGCCGCAGCTCTTTACAACTTAACGCGACAAAACTGACCACTATGACCACAATAGATTCTCGTTGTGTCAGCTTGTGGACATGGTACTCCGTAGTATAATCTTCTTTTACAAAGGCGACGAAAATTGTCGAGAGAGAACAAACAAAAGGGCAAAATGTGAAAGGATCCATTTTAGGAATAGGTACTGATTTCCCAGCTTACAGGCCTCCACCAGTCAGTCTGCTGTGATTCTAACTTTGTGTCCTTGGGGAGGAGGATAATGTCGATGGGCTGGACGAGTGGGTTGTTTAGTGGGTTACATAACCCATCAGAGAGAAATGGGCGACAAAAACAGCTGAGCTTCATCTGTTCCCTGTGTTATAACTCGCGGCCGACGGATGCTAGAGTAGGAGGGATTTCCCATTTCCGCGGGATTATCATAACATGGGATGGTTAGCGAATTTTAGGACTAACATAAAGTGGAACAATGTTTTGCTTATAGCGATGTTGTCCGCATGATAACAAGGAAAATGTTTTGCATTAATTACACCACACGGACGAGAATATACGTGCTTTTTAATCATATTTGACATCGTGTATTCAAAAACAGCTCTTATACCATCCATTCGTGAGGATTTTAGAGTATACCGACAACTAGACGCGCAATTCCAATTTGTATTTTCTGAACAAACAATGGGATTTCACAATTTGCGATTAATTAAAAAGGATTTCGTAATGCTAAATTGAAATAGCTTTCAATTTTATAGTGTATCATTGGAATTTGTTTTATATCCTATAGGGATAAAGTTCTTTTCACAGCTTTCAACCCTTATCAAATGTTGTTTACTGTTAGAAAAACTATTTTAACATGTATGTAGATTTCAAAACATTTATGTATGTAATATTGTTTCCCTTAAATGTATGATTCGGTTTTAATGAGTCTGTATTGTTTGTATGTTCCATTTAATCCCACAAATGCCACTTAATATATGATTATAGTCTACACCCAATATGCCAGTCTGTAAATTGTTCAACTTGAAATTTTATTTTTGGATATCTCACATGATGGATATCAAATAAAAGGATTTACAAAAAGCATTTTAAATATATTAACTTTTATTTAAAATCTTCAATCACATCCAAAATATTGGACTTTTTTACTTTTCTTAAATCTAAATTAATTTTCATAGAAATTCTAATCGATTTTATAATTTAATCGGTCTTACATGGTCACTTACATCTAGAAATTTACTTGGATAATAGTCCTATCGCCCACTCATGCAATTACTCTTGTAAGTCAAAAATTAAATTTTCATAGCTCTACTGCATATTAAAGTAGACTTAATAAGTCCAAACCCCATTACTGGAGACCATCAGTCATAACAATGTTGTTCAACGAATCAATAGCCACCCTTGGCCTTAATAAAATACAACTAGAAGCAAACTCCTAAGTGCATTCAATGAAGACGTGACCGGGTATACTTCCCCAAGACATTGCGTGTATTCTTGACCTTTCGCCTTTCTACCTGTAATTACTTGTTCGATTAGTGCAATTAAAAACGCGACAACTGGTAGACAAATAGCACAATAGAAACCACACCCAAAGAAGACGCGTCTGGGCGTGATGGAAAATGACCAAACCAAATCGATCGGACGATTGATGGCACCAGTATATTACAAAGTTAAAGTTAATTAAACAAAATGTTAAATATTTAATTTTATCCGAACACCCATCCACGGCAGAATTTCTATATGTATAGAATGTATGATGAAGTTATTGCACCTGCCTGCATACTGAAATTTCCTCTAATTATAAATTCGTTTCAGTTCTACGGTCGAGTGGTGTTAACATCGTTCAAATTCATTAAAATAATTTTCGTGGCGAAATTAATCGCGCACACCCCACAACGTTGGAGTTTGCTGTTTTAAGTGTTCTACTAGAAGGTAGAGGAGCGCGAAGGGGATGACAGACGGTGGCGGTATTCGTGGATTTTCCTGAGTTGGCAGCTTGTTTTCCTCATACCTCTGCCAGAATATTTGCACAAGATTTTCAGCAACAAATTCGATAAATGAGATCGGTATTTTGGGTATAATTAGACAATGTTAGAAATTATATTTGGCAATTATTCTTTGAAAATTCCGGATTATTAAAATGCAAGTCGTATGGTTTTACGAACTGTCGAATTATTCATTTCAAAAATATCAACAAAGACACTGAGATGAATAATCCATAAAACATTTTTTAATATCTTTTGGAGTTAGTCATTTTTTGGCACTTCTTGGAAATATGTTTAAATGTTCTAAAATCTCTCTAAGCTGTAATCATCAATGTATTTACAAGAAAAAACCGTCTCTATAAATTCTTTATAAAGTTTTAAAAATTAAACATAACATTAAGAAATTCAAGTGGAACACCTAGGCCAAAGTATAAACATATAAACAAAATGGAATTACACACTTGTTGAAAATGACCATATTCATAACACAACAGTATAACAGTATAAGATATTAAATTCTTAAATTTTTTGAGGATACTTTTGGAAATATATATAGCAGATATTAGACCATAATCTTTTGGTATAAACGTCTACGTGTATCCAAATTTCTTTTAACTTTCATTCGAAATTTTGTTGTTTTTCCACAATAATCAAAATGGCTCCAAGTGGAAATTACCTTCTAGAAGAGATCACATATCCCAGGCATCCATACAAGCTTTTGAACGCACTTTACCACCTTTATGAGGTAGTAACACTCCTCTGAGCTCCGGTAGACAAAGTCGTTGCCATTGTTGCTATGTATAACCATCAAACACAGTGTGATATCGGACGGAGCCCATAAAAATATAATGTAAGGGCTTGGCTAGAGGCAAAGGGCCTGTTGGATATGACGTCGTCGTGCCACATTTCCCTCCTTCTAGGATTAAAAATATTACACAAACTTATTTATAGCCAGGCGACGTACTTTACGCTCGAGTCTGCTCAGCCGTTAAAATGGGCCGAGGCTCGTTAGAGGGGTCTGGCGAGAAATTGTTTACTCTGGCAAAGATGCAAATTGAATCCTGTCCCCACCGAGCGCCGCACGTAACCAAAGCTAATAAGTGAAATTTTAAAGTTAATTTTTTTCCTGTGGGAAAAATAAACAAGATAAAACATTTTTTCTGCTTCCTGAAGAGCAAGAGGAATGTAAATGGCCATCCTCTTAAAAAATGTGGATGAAAGCCACACCGGCGCGGAATGTTTGCCAAAGATGAACTTTTGTTGTTTTCGAAGGATTTTTGGCTTCCTTCCTGTCGTTCGTTATTGGTATTTACTGTGGTAACATTTTGAAGAAGTTTTCGAAAAAAAAATAATAATAATGATTTCTTTTCTGGCAGTGGCAAAGTGGTACAGATGCCTAAGATGGAAGAAAAGGCTTCTGTAAAAGGTAGAGAAGGACGCGTGTCCAAGGACACAATGAAGGGGAAAATTTGATTGTTTATGTCTTTGCATAACTTTGAATAAGTCAATTAATAAATAGGTTTGGCTTAGTTGAGTAGAACTTGTTTATGATTTTTTTGACGAAAGTTTTTACGAAAGAAAGTGGTAAAATACAAATTTTAGAGCACATATTTGAAAAGTGATGTGTTTTTTTTATATTGTTGGGCCAAAAGTTTTAATTTGATATTATACACCATAAGATTCGTATTATTTTAACTTTTGTATGTGATCAAAAAGGCAGCCATTTTAGATGTTTCTAATTTTAATTAATCTATCACTATTGGAAACTTCTAGGCAGAACAAACATCACTACATTTACACACATTACATACATTCACACAGTACGTAGACTTTCTTGACTCCTCATAGCCGTTTTTCCACTTATGAGTTTATATAGTCTATTATTTCTTACTAATTTTTTAGTATGTTCATCTAATAACCAAAGCTGGATAAACTGAATTCCTTTTCAATTATAAATACAATTCCTTACAATTCTTGTTAGTAATTTATTTAACCATACACCCGAATGAAATTCGAAAACTAATCTATTGTAAGACAGAATACGAAAATGTCTATAATCCATTATTAAGTATTTGAAGAAATCAATTACTAATTACGACGAATTCCAATTAGGAAAGGAATGATTACTTAAATGCTTGCTTATAATTTCTGTGAATTTCATTCTTTGCCTTATGAAAAATTTATTGATATCTTATTTACTGTTAAATTGCAAATTGTTTAAAAATGTAAATTCTCCAGAAAAATAAGATAAACCTTAGGAATTATCTTCTATAAAAAGCATCTAATGTTTACCTATTTCAAATTTCCAAACATTTGCAACATCTGCAAAATCTTTGCCGAAAGATAATGTCGTCAAACTTTCATCGCCAGACTAAACAATACAAGAAAACCTTTCTCTCTTCTGAGAAGAAAAAGGAAATAGAAGAAAAAATTTTTACCGGACAAGACTTTGAAGAAGACTTTAAAGATAGCTGCATCCATCGCCGCCACGCCAAAACTTTTCTTTTCTTAGAAGTGGGACTTTAAGATGTCGCAAAGTTAGTTGTTTTCTTATTCTGTTGTATTCCCAATTTGCAATACCAAAATGACATCAAATTTTTTGGACAAATATTTCTAAAATACTAGATCGTTGATAATGAGACAAGTTAATATTTACAAAAAGAATTTTATGACGCTTATTGACGCCATCATATCGCATTTTATCTTAACTGAATGATTCAAAACACAGAAGGTACCGAATTAAGAAATTGGAAATGTCTCGATGAGACTTTCGAGTTAGACAGGTATTACTTAGACCCAGGTGTGCACAGGTGTTCATTGATTAGAAGTAATTGAGTGAAATTGTCGTCTGGAACTACGGAAAAAAACACAAAATACTATAATTCTTGTGACTGTACCAGTGGTGCCCAAATAAAACAAAATTATGAAAGTGTCGGAATGATTAATTATTTTTAGCTTTTTGATAAAAAAGGTCCTCACGGAAGGCGATTTAAATCTTTTAAAAGTATCCAGAAAACTAAGGAATGGAGGAAAAGTTGCGAAGATCACGATTGCCTTTTCTGAGAAGGCTTAATCGAAGGGTTTAATGTTGGCTTACAACAAACGAGAATGATATTTAATTTTTAATTAAGATATTACTTTTGAAAAACCCTGTTGAATATTTCTGAGACTTTCAAATGTTTAATCTGAAAGAATTGGATATGAACTGTATCTAAGAATGGCGTTTGAAATCTGGCAATGTTCTTTATTCTTCTATGGATGTTTATCTGCAAACTTCTAATTATGTAAATTATTATATTTTACACAATTAGTAAACGTATTAAACCTTCGCCACCTGTGAGTTTGTTTTAGGGGTGAATTTTGCACTTAAGACGACTTGTAGACGCTTCTTCCATATTGCTACCTTCAACATCTAATCTTTAAACAAATAACTACTATAATAGTATAAAAAGTACATAAATGAATTATGTAAACATGTTTCTAATATTAAAATATATTAACTATCGATTTTTGCTATTACGTCTAGAATTTTCGCCTATTCATTTTCATCAATGCAAAGTGCACCCTAGAGAGTAAATACAACGTAAGAACAAATAGACTTACTATTCGATGACCTTTTTACTATGGAAACGAAAGCAATCAACTTGTACATACGAACTATTTCCGACTAAATACTTATTCTTCCTCTAATCCTCTATAGCGCCTACATCCTAGTCTTTTCTTTAGACAGAAAAAAAAGCCGAACAAAATTGAGAAATTCCCCAATTAATCGAGGCGCTACATTTCGCACAACACGCGCAAATTTAATTACTCGAAACCCAACAGACAGACGCGACACGACGGACGTCTGAAAAGTGCTATATTAGAGGAAGCTACTCCTGGTGATGCATCTAAAGTGTTCCCCACGGAGAGGCCGGAAATCGTAAGCACACAATGTTTAATGCTTCGAACTAGAGAGGAATATTCCTGTTCCCTTTTCCCATTTCCCGTACCACTTCCCTCTATCTCATCATTATCAGCCTATGGAATACAGTCCTGAGGAGAAATCGATGTCCGGAGGAAATCTAATTCGGTCGAAGAGAATAATCTGAGGAACACATCGACTTCCGTGCAAATAGGTCTTCCCTTAAGGGAACATGAACGGGAAGGAATGGAGGAGGCAGAATGAATGTTTAGTACGTGTGTGTCCCATTTTTGTACACTGTATCTTCTAGTATGGCATTTTTTTTTTCGAAATAACCCAAAAAACACCTTCTGCGTGCTAATCGCTTTTTGCGGACTTAAACAACCTCAACGAAAAAAAGAAAATTTAAGATCCAAATTGACATCGAAAAGACTTTTCAAAACAAACACCTTTTAGAGGTGTACGTAAAGAAATTATTTAAGACTTTTTTCGCTATTTTACGATATTCTGTAGGCGGTGATAGTAGAAGAAAGTTCTAAGAAAATTTCGAGGAAAATCATCGATCTACCAGCGTAAATAAACTTTTACAGAGCATATCCAAAATACACAGAAAAAAATACCCGACTACACGAAGCTATCCAAGCTTACACTATACAACTAGGACACCGGGTAAGTGGGAGGAGATTCGGGAATGAAACTCACAAATTTGGACGCCTCAAGGGCTATCAGATTCTTATTCAGCTCCTCTAGGTGAAATGGCCAGTGGTTAGGTAAACAGGCTAAAACTTGAAAGACGGAATTTCCAAAAAAGATCACGTGTCTGGGTATAATGCGCGATACTTCAAGGTTTCGGACCATCTTGAAGACAAGGTTTAAGAGGATGGGGTATGTAAAGAAATTTGAGATTAAAAGAATGATGCGATGTCCGAAAAAGGGCAGTTTAAGTTGTAAACAAAATAAGGATGATGCTAAGGAAATATAATACTTTTTGGTCATCAATTTAAGACATCAAGATCAATGAACAAATGAGGGGTAATGTAGTTTTTCACATAAGCTGCTTAGAAATTCATTTTTTTTGTTTCTTTGGGAAGATGAAGCTTTAGATAAAAAGTGGGATTCATATTAAAAAAGTTAGTTAAAAGCCCATACCATATTTTTTATTTTACCTTGATGTTACCTTAAAAAATATGACTTGACTTCCTATTTTCAATGAAAAATTTAAGTTAACCGTAGACAAAAATTATAATGCAAAATGATATTTTTAACTAATTACATTTCAATCCCTAAATACATGTTGTAAAAATTATAATACCTACCACAAAAAAAGAAAATATCATAAAATCATCACCTAGAAAATATAATTTTCCTGAAAATCATTCAAGTTGAACAAAAGCAAAAATGAAATCAACTACTAACACGATAATTTTTACGATTTTCTGATTTATGTCGCAATTTTGCAAATCTGTGTAAATCTTTCAAGTGTAACGTAAATTACGCGAATAAATCATCTGAAAAAGTATTACCTATTATTTAACCATCACTTAACAATACGGTGCTCAACAGCTTACGAAATGAAAGCTACAACTTTAATATAAATAGAATTTTTTAGACATATTCACATACACGCCTAAAATATTGTAACAAAAATTTAAAAATCTTCCTTAGTCATCATTATTAAAACTAATCTAAAGTTAAATTAAATTCATAAAGAGTTATAAAAAAATTACTTAAAACAATTTAACAATGGTTAATCCAAGTATTCGTGGAATTTTCTTGTCGTGTTTCTAACAGCAATCGTTAAGAATTGCACTTTACAACATTTTGAAAAGTTTTAAAGTTTCTATTAAATAAGTCGGCGTAGTTGTTATGATCATTACTAATTTTATTTAAAAAAAAATATTGTATGAGTTATGTAAGATAAAAAAAAAATGTTCATGTTGAACTATAAAAGCCATTCATTTTTTTAAAACTTAAAGTTTTTAAAGAAACCTTCCCGGGCAATTGCGGATCCCTATGAGATCCTATACAAAATTTACTACAATGTCCCTTTTTAAGATTTGGTTTTCGATTTTTTTTTAAGTTTTTGACTGGTAATTTTCCCTGCAAATTAAAAAATTGCATTTATTTAAAGTAAAAGTCTACATTTGAAGAAAAAAAAATTTTATTACACTTGGTTTTTAAACAAAATGTAAGATTTGGTTTTACATATGGTTCCTAACTGAATCTAAACTGCGTTTATATGCGTTTTTCGTTCGTTTATTAAAGACAGCATTAAATAAGTTTAACTAATTTACTGAAACCAGAAGTTGTAAACTTTGAAATTAAAAATTGACTTCTTTAAAATAATTTTATAAGCAAATCTTAACTTTTTTTTGCGTTTCATAAAAATAAAAAATACTCCGTGGTCCTTCGCACGGTGGAATCAAAGAAAAGAACCTTGAACGGAACGGTTGAAGTTTTTCGCGAGTCATCCCGACTTGACTAGCAAATTAAATATTTCGTTTTTATTTGTCTTATCTTTTTGTATCATTCCATTTGTCCTCGGTCGGGGGGTTCTTTGAAGCAAAACAAGTAGGGGAAATTTATTTACTGAGTTCGTAAAAATCATTCGTCGTTGTTACGTAACCTGTGCCGGAAAGGTAATCAGGTAAAAAAAAACAAAAATGGACACAGAACACGATCACGTGTACCCCGGTAGAATTGTTCGGAAAACGTTGTAAAAACATTAAACTTTGTCTTTTTTTTATTTATCGTTTATCGTTGTCATTTTACTTCCAGAAAAATTGGCAAAGTATTTGCTTTTCATTTATCTAAACGCTCGAAGGCATCTCCTCTCTTCAATAAATTCATATCGCGTCTTATACAATCGATGTCTGATTTAATTGAAAATCGCAAAACGAATATGTGTTTTTTATATTATTTGTTTTTTTTTTTTTTTTGTAATGTATGGTTGGCAGAGTTTTTCATTCATTCATCATGAAATTCATATAATTTGAATTATTGTTGGGCACATTTCGGAAACAGATAGATTTTCCTATCCAGACTCTCAGAAAGTTTATTCTATGGAGTGTTTTTTCACACCTTCACGGCAGCCACCTTTCCTCGAATTTGTTCTGGGTACGGTTATAATTTCAATACGATGAATTACAAGTTTATCAAAGTCGGGGATAGAATTTTTTGTTTTTACAGCTGCATTCGAAGCAATATCATGAATTGAAAAAATTTAATGTTATTCGAATGCAGAATTTAATACGTTGCAAATTTAAGCGGGTGTTTTTCTGCCTTATTTCTAGAAAAAGTAGATTAAAAACAAGGCATTGCATGAAAAGTACCAATTCTCCAAATATTTGAAGGTTTAAAAATAAATACATTGAGAATTTCGATTGAAATCCGGATTTTACAGTGCTATAAAAACTTTATGAGGTATTTCTTGTTCTATTTTAAGTTTCATTTTGTCTTCAGTTATTACCCCTAAGGAGAATGTCTGACTTTAACCTTGAAAACTAAAGCACCTTCTTAAAACTTTGTCCACATCACACATTTTCACTATTCATGGACAACAAAATCAAAATTGCTATAAATCCCAAGACCCCAGCAACACTATACCTTGAAGAGAGTCCGGAAGTGCAATTCCCATAATTGGAATTGATAAAATTTTTACCGAATCATTATCCTTGTCGCCCCGTCACGGGAATACTCGCGGTTTATAACTGCACTCTGGCGAAATAATATCATATTATAGTGGCGAGGACTTCTTCTTCCGTTGAAATTCTCAATAATACTTTTTGGCATCTTCTATTGCTGCTAAAGCAAATCTTCTGAGAAATTAATTGTAATTAAGCAGAGATTGTTAATTAAACGGGAGGGCAAGGAATGGGCGGCGAAATAATAAATGAATGGCACAATGGGGGTGCCGTGTCGAATGGCGCATACCCGAAATGATTCCCCCTCCCTTTTTCTATATCGTCATCTTGAGTAGTAGTAAGTAAGCTTCCCTGAAAACGTCTTAGGGCAACGGCTGAGGTTTCTTCTTCTTTATTGAAGAAGTGTGGTGGGAGGGCTTGAAGGTTTCTCGCTATATCAAATTAATTTAATAATGATTAATGAAATGTCAAGGTGCCGCTAGCAGGCCGAGGGGGAGAAGACCTACTGTTGGGCTTATGAGTAGATCTCGAGAGTCAGAAAATGCCACCATGATATCCGTAAGAATAAGAAGCTGAGACGGCATAGAAAAGCTGGCGAAGTGTTGAGGGGAAATTGATTTTTATTCATTTCTGGTATTTCTCGTATATTTCTTGAGAAATTACGTGCGACTGTATGGCGACTTGTGTTCCTCGGAGTATTCTTTTCTTCAGAATCAGCACCAACCACCCGGTGTTACCCATCTTACAAGCCGAAGTCGTAAAATTGTAGAAATGTTGTTGTACACGGCATGTTGACTGTCCTTGGGAATCCTCGGTTCAGGACTGCCCTGGGCCAGAACCTCAAAACCCTCTGTTCCTGCTGATATAACGTGTGTCGTCGTCGTCGTCTGGTGATGAGACCCTTTCTTGTGACACGGATCACCAGCCTTACGGGCACATTTTGATAATATTCAGCCGTATGAAACCTCAAAAAAAAAAAAAGAAAAGAAAAAAATAATAAAATAAATATACAGGGTAGAAAACTCATGGAATATGGTGAGATGTTTTTTTTCCGTATGTGTTTAAAAGCGAGATCCCTTTTTCTTTTCTGAGGACAGGATATTAACCCCGTTGTGGTCGCTCTGCTTTCCTTTTATTTTTTTTTTTTTTTGTGAAATTTTTTTTTCTACAGCTTTTTCCTGTTTCCACGAGTATGATACACTTGGGACGATGGCCACTCGTGTCCCATCTTTTACATAAGTATTCACTTTACAGCTCCCCAACGAGCTCATTTTCTGAGTGCTACGATGCTGTAGAAACTCTTTAGCCCTGCGTGATACTACTGGCGGTAACATATCTTTTGTCTTTCTAAAGTGCATATATGTGGCATATGTGCCACATGTGGAAATAACTACAGTCTCGGGTGTGCCTCTAAGTTATTCAAGTCTTATTTATAGAAGCTGCATTGCGTGTTTACTAACGTTGAATGGTTTTCATTTTAAAGAAGATAAAAATTTAATAATTCACGAAACGATTAAATTTTAATCGTAACATGTAGACCATAAATCAACTTTTTTGTATTCATAATCATTTGAAATGCTTTTTAAGAAGATAGCTTCTTTTAAAAGTAAAGTGTTTGGTGTTTTTCCAACAAATAAAGGAAAATAAAAATGAAACAGATAACTTGGAAATTTCGAATTACCATTTGTTACTTTTTTTTACAAATTTTTCTTAAATTTTCAATCTTTTTAAATAAAGTAATAACGAAGCAATCAAATTTTTTAGTAATTAAATTCGTTTAGGAATCGAAATTTAGAGATTAAATTAACTCCAGCCGAATCGGAAATTTAAAAATAATAATTTAATGTACGTTCGAAAAAACTATCCTAAATTTATAAATCAAAATTAAAAGTATCCTATTAACATTGCATTTATTTTGAGAAGGCAGACCTTAAATCTAGTTGTTATATTTTATACGTTCAAATAAAGAAAAATATTGATACTAAGACAAATTCTTCCATATATTCACTTTATAAGTAGGAATCACAAGACTGAGATAAGAAAATATATCGTTTTTAAAGTAAATTATATTAAAATTTAAAAAAATTCGCTCTCTTCAAAAAATAAAAAATACTCAATAATTTGGAATATAAACTAGAAATATTTGATCTTTATTTTTTTCCACTAAAATACAAAAAATAAAAATGTACACCTATAAAACTTGTTCTCTTTTTACCTTTTTTGTATACTATTTATTTTTTCAATTTGATTTAATCATTTTAAAAGCATATTGCATCTGCTGTTGGCTTAAAATATGTTAATTTAATTTGCTAACAAAAAAAAACTATTTCGAACAATTTTTTGTCTTCTTTTCCATTTCAAAAGTAGACTAATTACAAAAACCTACTTTAATTATTGCATTAAATGGATTTTTACTTCTTTTTTCCTTATTGATAATATATCCGCTTTCTCTTCCCTACTATCTTAAGAGCATTTTACGCCATACCTGGCTCAACTGGTGATTATTGGAAATGTGCTACCATTAAATCATTTCTCAATTAGCCACCAATCAGGTAAAAAACGAGATTAATCGAGAATAGTCTAACAAGCTGATCGCTTAATGAAAACATGACAATCAAATTAGGAAAATAGACAAAATGCTAGGAGTACTTACCTGTGGAATACAGGAAATACCCACCACATCCACTTCGATGGTCGTCTACGGGACTTGGACGGCCCTTGCAAAACCTACGGCGCGAATTCGAGTAAAAAACACTTGTCGCGATAACTTTTAGCTCAACTTGTGATTACGTCGAATGAATTGCATAAACATACACACTTAGACATGATTGAGGTAGCTGCTGGTGCAAAATATAATTCCGCCGTAGAAATTTGCCCGAATTGCCCCCACCTCAAGGCAGGTGTACCGCCGCAATCGCCATTCATATGGCGGATTAGACACCATCGCTAAATTAGTTCGACAGGTAGAAAACACCTGGGCGCCCCCGAAAATCCTTTGAAGTCAACTCGTGCGGGGCGCATTCAATTTTACACTTAAGCTGCCTGTAAAATTCCCATATTCAACGTCCGCCCCTCGGAGCCTCTGCCAACGATCAGAGTCGTGTGAATTTTTTTCCTATGCTTTTTCTTATTATTATTTTTTTTTTTTTTAAGAAAGCCGGATAAAAATAGACACAGTAAGGGAAAAAACAACGTCGATCGATCGATTGATTTACCTTGAATTCAAATGAGAGAGGGTCAAAAGTAGCGCGGCATGCGCCACTCCAAAGAGTCCGAAGCAACAAACAAAAAATATTAAGTCGGACTCCGCTGATAAAGCGTGTGTGAGGGCGGAAAAGTGGGGCGGAGTAGTGGGGCGGGGAGAAAGATCATTAAGGTGCTAACTACACACTGCGGTCAGGTAAGCAGCAAAATTCGAAGAAATGTGATAAAAGCGGAATTTAGTCAAGTTCTTCGACCATGATAAGGCCACAGAAATCGCACTACTACTTGTGACCGAGGTGTTTCAAACTTAATTTATTTTATATTGCAACAGACCAGGTTGCACTATCGTACCTGTGCCACAGTCGCTTTTCTACGTAATGTGTGCCATGTAGAAGTACTAATCGCAATGTCCCCAGCGGCAGACCACTGCTAAATTTGTCCACCAGACTGAAATGAGAATCAATACCACATTGAGAAGTTATGTACCTTATCGTATCGAATGGAATCAGTGCAGGTCTGCATGTACTACCACGGGATTTAACATTCTGTATTATATATTAATTATAGACTACGTGGAATCATAGCAGTATGAACCCTTATGTCCACTTTTCCCAGAGGAGCTATTTTTAGTATCGTTAACAGAACAAGTTAAACAACATTAAGCTATTGACTATGAATTATTTACTAATGGGATTAAAAGACACAAACATATGCTAAAATAAAGCATAAAAAACCCTCAGACTCTATTTGCAAACATTTGCCTAGAAACTAAGTAATTATATAAAACAAAATATAGTACAAATTAAAGAAGATATCTAGTAGTTAACTATTTAAAGTTATAATCAATCGAGACAAGCTAGAAAATATTGGAAAAATCCAAAATTGTGATCATACATAAAAAAAAATTATTACTAATACTTAAAAAAATCATGTAGGTTATCAAGTTGAAATATATGATGGGAAGAATTTAGAAAGGAATAGTTTCTTTTTATGGTTTACATCAAAATAATGTTAACAATTTTGATTGATCAATGTTTTCAAAAGATATTTTTTTTGTCTTAAAATTATTAACTAATTATTATACTTAATTTTCTGTAGATAGTGAATTCGGACATAAAAATATTTAACTTTTTCTAGTTTAGAAAAATTTAATTAGCAAGTAAAAAACTACTTACATATTTTTTTTTATATAAAATTTTATATAGTACAGGAAAAAGTCAATCAAAATTGTATGCTATTTTTGTTTCAATAAGAATAAAAATTTCCGATTAGATCAAAGTAATAAAACAATTTCCTGACTTTATTTTATAATTCGTAATATATTTTTATGTACTACGTGTGAAAATAATCTGAGATGAAAAATAAAACTTGCAATAAAATATCTGATTTCCGTTGTACTTTTCTACAATAAAACCTAGATAATGAAAATGCTGTTTGTTTTCTATTTTAAAATTTTAATTACGTGTGATAAAAACACTTTTAAGTAACATTAACTAATAAAATAAAATGTAAACTTATTATAAAGGAAGGCAAAAAATTTGCGTTTTCATTCCGCGATTTTATAAGGAATTAAAAAGGATGCATAGAAAAATGCAATCTTAAAAATTTTCTTCTTTTTAAAAAATAAAATTAATGATTTACTAAAATAAGTTTAAAATTATTTATCCTAGAATGAATAATTCTAGCAATTTTTTGAATACTATAAGATAAAAACAGCTCTACATGTACTAGACAAAAATTCTGGTGAAATTAGAATAAAGTCATATATTTTCAAGTTAATTATTTTTTAATGTAATTTCTAATATGATAAAAATTAAAACAAAATATTGTCTATTATTACGCGAAAAGATTCTATGATTCTGAAATTTTTAAATTCTAAATCATGATAATAAATTTGTAATATAAGAAATAATCAAAGAGAAAGAATTAATTTAAAACCTATACCTATAAAAATGATTGACTCTATAGATTTAATTTCCTCAAAAGTTACCTAGGCAATGAAAAATTACTTCCCAATTTGGTATATGACCTAAAAGGGCAATAATAAAAGGTATTGAATAACATATTTGAAATAATTGGTTCCAATAGCACAAAAGTAAATTGAAATCAATTTTACATACACCTGTGTTAGAGAAGGTGTATTGATTACAAAGGCATTGTGTAGGAATTTGATACGACTAGATACACCGGCTTTTTCCACCGGTGTGATCCCATCTTCTTTTTCAGGTAACGAAGCGGAGAAGTATTGATGCATTCATGATATCGATTCATCCTAATATTTATTTGCGCGATAATCGAACTAAACAGGTAGAAGTGCTAATAGCACAATACCCCCCCTCCCGCAAACCACAGCTAGAACTACTTCCCAAACTCATAAAAACAAATCACCTTTTCGCTTGGCAGCCGCTGTTGTTGTCTTTCTATTTTGCATGTCTTATTAAATAATCTCGCGATTTCATAATCATAACGATTCCCCCGCACTTCCAGGTGAATCTAGAGTGATGGAGTCGGATGGAGTCGTTGGGGACAGGTGGAAAAGGTGTTCTGCTGCTTCGATGCACGTCACTTCTCAAAGTCAAATGCTAACGACGACGAACGGAGGGAATTTGATAGTGCGTCTCCTGGAAGTGATGACATTTCTCTATTTTCTTTTTTTATTTCTAACTAATAAACTTTCAAGGAAGTCTATATATAGATTATAGAGCCAATAAAACAAAAGATATGTTTTTGCTTTTTTGCGAAAAACCCTCAGTGCTCTGTTTACTCCACGACACTTTCGGAGGCGATATCATAAATTCACATTATTATCCAAACGAGCGTGAGTTGGAGCTCCGATGTGGTCCCTCGTCCCACTAAATGTGGCTTCTCTATTTATAGAGCCATTATCGAGGAATTCTGCACTTCTCGTTTTATTTTTTTTTTATGTTGCCCCAAGAAATTGTTCTTAAATCATTCGGAAGAAACGTTTTGTTCCCAAATAGACGCCATTAAGATAAATATGAAGAGCCAGCGGATTAGTATTTTTAAATAAAAATTCCGTCTGGCAGAATACGGATTTAGTATAAAACTTCTAGGATTAAAGTACAAAAATCATAAATCTTTCGAATGACCGATTTTTAAAAGTTTATTTTATCAATGGAAAATATTAAATAAAACAGATGGGGAATTTTTGGTCCATAAGGCGGCTATAATTGAAAGTTATATTAATGAATGAATGATCCCAATAAAGTTTAGACTTTATGGCAAAAGTGTGGTTCCCTCAAACTTGGCATAAATCTGTAGTCATTTAATCTCTAATTAAAAATAAAAACAAAAACAAATGCCATAAATGAGTGAAAATACAGTGAAATAAAAATGGAGCAATTGTAACTTTTATCACATGTGATAAAGTGCACATTGAAGGAAATTCATAGTAAAAGTACAATTATTAAATATTGTTGATAAATTGTAAAACTAAACAATATTGTAGTGAATTTAACCAATGACAAAATTTTTAATCCAACCAAGGTAAAATAGTTGAACAAGAACATTCATTTTAAACAAATTATAACTAAATAACTTTGAAATAAATAAGGAAATTTTGTTTAACAATAGAATTATTTATTAACTACGAAAATATGAGGAAAAATAGATTTACTATTAAGTAGTATTGTAATTTTACAATATTTTAACTAATTCATAGTAAAAAATAACCACGCAAGTTGGAGATTTTTTACAATTTCCTCTTGTTAAATATAACCAATTTCCTTATATTTATCAAGAGGTTTAAAAAAATTTCCAACCCAAATTTTATTTTAGTTTTAGAATTTTTATATAAAACAAAAAACTAAGAAATATCACGTTTTAAAATTCTTTTTCCCATTTTGAAAGCTATTTTCAAAATTAACATTTTTTAAATTTATAATTAAGGAAATTATTTTCAACATTTTATATAGACGCAAAAGTATACATTTTTTAAATAAATGTTTTATTAATTTGACCCTATTTCTATATTTTTTAACCCGTTGCGGTCACACCTCCAAATAAGAACGTGGGTCCCCACGCGGAAAATCTTTTACTGTTTATCAATTATTTGCGATTTCACCTCATAAAAATTGATGGACATATAAAAGGACCTTCTTTACAAGACCCAATTGTTTACTTATCTAAAATTAATGTTTCACTTGAAGAAAAAAATAAAAATAAAAGAAATTTATATTGAAAAAAACTAGTGGGATCTTTTGAACCCCCGGTTACCGCAACGGGTTAAAAATTTCTTTGAATTTCTAGTACCCACTTTAAGCAATGAATTTTGATTTAGTAAAAATTTCACTCACAAATTACCAACACTTCTAAAATAAAATTGAACGTATTAAAATTAATTATGCTATCTAAAGTTGATGAATTTCTCAGAAATTATTCTCTAATAATTGAAAACCAAAATAAAACCTACATAAATGAAAATTGTATGAAACAAAACAAATCGATTCTTTTCTCATTAAAAATAGATAAACAAAATTTCGAAAAAGCGTGGTAAAAGTTTTTACCTTGAATTAATTATTATTCTACGATTTATTCTAGAAGCTGTGACTTTTTTCACTATAATTATTCTTCGCCGTTGTATTTCGCATTTCACACATTTCTTTTCTTAACGAATAATTTTGTTTACTTTAATTGGTTAAATAAATTTAATTTTTAAAGATTAATTCTAAGGATTTTTAAAAGATTATTAGCAAAAAAAAAAGATAACATTGATAGACTGAGACGAAATTTTGTATTATATCGAAAATTAAAATTTATATAAAATAAAACGTAAAAGATTACAAGTATTTAGAAGACAACGCTAATTTATTCATTAAAAATGAAAAAAATAAAAGTCATACTATTTCCAACTAAATTCAATCTCTCAATTTTTTGCGATTAATGAAACATTTGCAAAACAATTTTTCATCAGATTTCGTTGTCTGCCTGCGGTTTTAAACCCCATCAACAGTCCATGTATAATTTTTATGCGAAATTGGAAATAGCTAAACAACCTGACCCCCAGCCCCCGTTTAATCACGTCTGGGAATTATTTGCATCAAGGCACCATCCACTCTCTCCTATCACACTAGCAATTTTCTAGTCGAGGAGAACCTTGCCGAACTCGTTTTTCAACAATATTTATTTTAATTCAGAAGTTAATTGTTGTTTTGATCGCAGCAAGAACTAAACTCCCGTAGAACTTTGTGGGGTCTCTCAATGTCCAATGGGACAGGGGAACAAACCACAAGCGAAGGTCATTAATTGCAACAGTAGGCAACCTCGACCGTTGATAATGGCGATTATGGCCTATACTATGGTTAAGGTGGATTTGAAAATGATTTTCTGATAAAAATAAAATATCATCAATTTTATTAATGCATTAGCTGTAAAGTACGTCTTTTCCAATTTTCAAATAAATTAATACTTAATAGAATTTTATATTTAATTTATTTTGTATTCATGTATGTTTTGAAACGACCTCACAAATTCCCAAACTTGCAAGCTGAATCATTTTCATTAATGCAATTTATTTTCTTTTTTATAGAAAAACGTGCTTATTATAAATCTTTAATTATACAATTAATTCTATTACGTCTGCAAATTACGACGTCTGTTATTTTAGAAATTAACAAAATACGTTTCTAATTTAAAATTATGAATATAGCACTATTTTGATTGGGCAAAGGTACCATACTTTAATTATTCTTGATTATAAGATACTTCGAAATGGATGAACACATTCACTGGTTAAAAAAAAAAAGGTCTGCATGTCGTAGACCTACAAAAATCTAAACATAAATAATTTAATTTAATTTTCCGTAAGAATAGAACTCAATTGATACAATAAGAGAAAAATTACGTAAAAGTGTTTTATGTAAAAATTTCCAAAAATAATTCATTCATTTTATAAGTATAATAAAAATTTAAAAGTCTAAAATTACAAATGAAACTCTAATTTTTGAAATGGAAATTGAAGAGGTTTTAGACGTAATTGTTTTTTTTTTTTAAATAATATTTCTAATACGTGGAATTGATGTGAAAAATATTTTAAGAATTCAGATGCCTATTTCTTCAATTTATACCCTGATATTTATTTTGAATTACCTTTTATTAGAAACAACAATTTAATTAAATTTAAAAAAAAATACTGAAAAACAGAATAATCATGAAAAACCAAAGGGACCACAATCTTTAGTGATATGTATCGAATTGTTTAAATTAAAAAAATTGATGTTATAAGCGTTTCCTTTTAAACATTTTATTTTTAATTTTATTATTATTATTTTCTTTTTATTTTCAGCAAAACAAAAATTTTTTTTTACATAATATAAATTAGGAAAAATACTTGGATTTTGAAAAATTAATTTTAATAATCTCCTGCCTAACATTTAATAGCAAATAATAGACCCGTAATCGATGGCATTGCTTTTACCTTAAAATCACATATACTAAATTTATTTTGTTAGAACTAAAAATAACAATGATTAGACTAGTGAACATTCCTCAATAAACAAATAATTAATCGAAATGGAAATAGCTCTTGATTCAAAACAAAACAAACAAAAAAAAAACGCGATTTACGAGAGATTATAAAAAGCTGGTAATTATCAATGGAATATATCAGAGATGCTATGATTATCATACAACGTTCAATTTGTGCCGAGTTGGGTGTTTTGTAATTAATTCGCATCCAAAGCTTCTGAGTTAAGAGAGGTGACGTGTTTTATTATTAGTTTGCATTTAATTCACCTTGCCTTTGATAGCCTGTTACCTGCAAAAATATCCCTGGTTGGCAATTAGAAGTTATCTGATTATTTCAAGTATTAAATTTCTTTTTACTTTATTTAATTCAAAAGATAAAGAAAACTTAGTCGAGTATGAAAGTTAACAAGCGTTTTCTTTGTCGAGAAATAAAATTCTGATTGTTTTCATTTCAATAATATTTTAATTGTTAGTATTTTGGAGTGTTTTTTTTTTTTTGCTAACGATAAATAAATACAAATGATTGTATAAATAAATACAAACTAAATAAATAAGTTTATATGATAATAGTTTTTAGAAAATTTTTAGTATTAACATCAAAGGGGAATTTCTAAAAAAACAAACCTATTTACTCTATAATCTTAAAACTCTGTTTAACAAATTATCACAGGATAAGAAAACTTTTTAGTGTGTTTTTTTTATATTACCCTAATTATTTTATAAAAATTTTAGTAATGACTTTTTAAAATAAATTTAAATTTCTTCCCCTTCCCTAAGAGACCCTCGTAAATTTGTCTTTTAAGTAAATAAAATTAGAATTTAATTGATGTTAAATCAAAGCTATAACTCGTTTTATTAAAGAAATTTTTTTTTTTAGAACTGTACGAGAACAATGAAAATTTTACAATTTTTATGTTATTCTTTGAACTTTTCAATAACAAACATTTTTATTACGTTCGTATTTTGTTTTCTGAGGCGCCACACGTTTGTGTTACATAATAAACTTGTTAATTAATTTGCATTAAATTTTTCTTTTTCTGTTAAATAAATTTATAAAATTTTAAAACGATTTTGTTGTCTAATTAGAAATTTTAATTTGATAAATAAATAAATTAAATGAATATTTAAAACAATGAATCGTGCTTGTCGATTTTTATTTAGAAATTTTAGTTTTCATTGCATCACTAGGCATGGTCCATCCATAATTCAACCCAGTTATTTTTAACTGAAGGCAATTAAAAAATTGTAAGATCATTTTTTATGCAAATTTATTTAGAAATTATCACATTATAAGCCCCATCAATTGATTATTCGAAAAAAAATTTAATTTTAACCAAAGAACCGCCTTGGAAATGTGTCTCTAAATTTATTAATAAACTTGAATAATTATAAATAATTACTTTTTCACTTCCCAAGCTTTTTTTTTTTCTCGTGTAAAAACCCAATCCTGCGTTTTAAATAAAGCAAATTTTATACAATTTGTAGTGCTGAAAAGATGCAAATAACCCGTAGAGTAAAAATATGGGTCGCCAGCAATCGCTAGTTTAACATGCACTTCAAAAACAGAGCTCTAGTGGAATTTTACCAAGAGATAACCAGTCCGTTTTATAGAAATGAACGACTGTTGTTTTGACTCGTGAAGGAAACAGAAACGCATGCTAATTTTATTTCAAAACAAGCTTTCGCAATTTTGCGTATGGTTTACAGTCAGTCAGTCTTTTCACCCCCAAATGATCACATATATATCTTCTTTTTTTTTTTCTAATTTAGCATTTGACTTTGAAAAGGGGAAGACTCCAGCTCATCGCCGGTTATGTGCCACATTTGGTCCGAAATTTTTTAATTTTTCTTAGTCTACCGGCAAATTAGAAATGCTTGTCTCATTTAATAATATATATTTATTCACTTTATTATATTTTACTTTTTCATCTTCTTGGACTTGTGATTAAATAATAGAAATAATAGCGATAATAATAAATAACAACAATAATAATTAAAAACGAGCTGTTTTTATAAGTGTAAATAAATTGTACAGGTTCTTTTTACTTTTATCCATTTCTTTTTTAATTATTTATATAAATCTTCTGCTCCTCTACACGCGATACTCAAATATACAATTATTATTTATTTTTTAGTCGAAATTAAGATTGAATAGGATAAAAGGGTTGGGGCGGAGGAGGAGAAGGAGAAAAAAGACTTTTACTTTCTACCTAAACGCTAGAAGACGGCGAAGAAGAAGTTAATAGTAGTAAATAGTTTACAGAAAAACAAAAAATTATTTGTAGCAACGAAACTGACTGAAATGATGATTTTTCTTTTTTTTTTTTTCTTTTTGATAATAATGACTCGCTACTCTTTTTTTTTTTTGTTTCATGATTGATATTGGTTTTTTTTTTGCTTCTTCCACGTATGTAATTAATTTACTTAAATATAGAAATACCGCTCTATTATGGTGAAGGACTTATTATTACTCTTTTTTTAATCCACGGGATGTTCTGCTGGTGGTGTTGTCTGCTGACACTGCCGCTCTTCAGCTGATTCTTGGATGATGGGGTGATCTAGGAGTGATCTCTGGTGAGTTGGTGTCGTGACAAACGATGAGATGCTGCATGCGTTGGGGCATTTAGGGGTGAGTGTCTCTAAGTTGATTTTGATGATTGATGACTTCTGCTGGCTTTTTTACTCGGTGACACGATTTTTTTCTGCAGGCAGCACAATTACGATAGTTTGACAATTCTTGCACACGAGCTAGGATTACTTTGGGTTTTTTTTTCTTGAACTCCGCTACAGTTCTTATTCAAAATAATTTTTTTTTGTTGATTTTTTTTACTTAATTTTTTTATAAACAAGAAAATAATTTATCTCTCTCTCTCATTCTGCCTTATAGTAAAAATTCTTTTATCATTTTTTTTCTTAAAACCAAAGGTCCATAAACAGCTTTAAGTTCTTTACTTTCATTGGTTTCATTTTTTTTTACTTTGAAAGGTTTTTCTTTTTTAGTAGATCCTCATAGAGCTCCGCCGCCGATCAGGGCACCACGGAACAACTCTTAGAAGTCCTCTTCTGTCGGTTGGGCTACGAATTGTTTTTTTGTGTTATTATTTTTAAATTGATTTTTATTTTATTATTATTATTTTTTTTTTTCTTAAAATTCAGCAAATTCCTTGGCGCATTTCTCTGTATTAGAAATTCGGAGTGCTTCCTCTTCGTAATCATCGAAATTACTTGTGTCCCCAGGTCCCTTACATCTAGGTATAAACGGTGCTTCGATTTTCTTTTGGAATACGGCAATCCAATCGGTCGACGCGAACCATTTGTGTCCTTTGATGTCGTTAACGCCCGCCTTTAAATTCCCATAACGTTTTGTTAAATCAACCTGCAGTAGGTTCCTTAATAGATCTTTTAGATCAGACCCAAAATGGGATGGGAAGCGTACTTTGCCCGAGACAATTTTCTCATAAATTTGTATAGGCTGATCGGCAAAGAATGGCGGATAGCCGGCTGCCATTTCGTATACGAGAACGCCTAGGGCCCACCAATCGACGGCCTTATTATAACCCTTGCTAAGAATTATTTCAGGTGCTAAATATTCAGGTGTACCGCATAGTGTCCATGTACGGCCTTTAACTCTTTTAGCAAAACCAAAATCAGTCACTTTCAGATAGCCCTGTGAATCGATTAATAGATTTTCTGGTTTCAAATCACGATAAATTAAATCCAAATAATGTAGATATTCGAATGCTAGCACTATTTGTGCCGCATAAAAACGTGAATGGGGCTCTGAAAAGCGTCCAACTTTACGTAAATGGGAGAACATTTCACCGCCGGGCACATATTCGAGGACCATATATAAATTAGAATTATCCTTAAAGTGATATTTTAAACTGACGAGAAATGGGAACGATATTGCTTGTAGGATTCGCTTTTCATTCAATGTATGCTCGACCTGTTTTAGTTTAACAACTTTTTGCTTATCGAGAATCTTCATAGCATAATAATCTTTAGTTGATTTATATTGGACAATCATTACCCTACCGAAGGATCCAGTCCCGAGGGTTTTTATACGTTCGAAATCATCCAGGCATGCGGTATTTGTTGGATTACGTTTCCATTTATCTTCAAATTCTTCTTTGGCCTGCTCGAGAAACTCTTTAACAGTTTCAGCAGCGTCGACCTTCTTGTTAGCCGTCGCCGCGTTATTTCCCATGGTTAAAGATTGTGATTTTTGTAGCAATTTATCCGGATAATGATGGTGATGGTGCTGCTGGATATGATCCTGCTGCTGCTTATCGGATTGCAGACGTTTATTAGACGCGGTTTCCGTTTGTGAGTCCAGCGTGCTAGCGCTCTTTTAAAACACTCTAGTAAATATATAATTACTTTTTTATTGTTACGTTAGTAAAAATTTGTTGAGCGGCCAGATACCTAAATTTAGAGGAAAATTTTGATTTTTTTTTTTTTTAATGTCCAATTCTTTTTTAGGAGTTCTGGCTGCCGTTTGAACAGCGCTCTTTTTTGTAAATTTCGTTCAAGGTCCCTCGCGATTTAGGTTAGTAAGGGTCATTTAGAACTTTTTATGCACTTTTTTACTCATTTAAAACACTAAGGAGGTGGAACACACGACGGGAACTTCACTTAATATTATTTTTTGTTATCTTTTAATCCTAGAAGAGGCGCATTATCTTTGAACACACTATAAAAACTTCCTTTTATTCTGGGAGGACGATTGATATCTCCTCTGGGCTTTTTCGGAATTTTTTTCACCCGGAATTTTCTTCCATACACTTTGACAGAAGAAAAATCAATTTTTCCTCCTATTCTTTTTTGACTAGAAAAAAAATTTTACGAACGAGAACTACACACAACACTCGAGAGTTGAACTCTTTATTATTTCTTTTTTTTTTTCCTTAAGACTGGCTGCTGTTGCAGCTGCTGTGATTCCTCTGCACCGGCTGGTAATTCTGGTCCTTGGTCGTCGTCCCTGATTTTTCTTAATTTTTTTTTTAGATAGTTTTATCCATTTTTACAAAATATCCTTGGTGTTTTCTTCGTCGTCGTCGGTTGGCGGCACACGGCCTCGCTGCTCGTTCCTTCGTTCTCGTCGTCGTCGTCCTCCTCCCAGTTCCCAGTTCACAGCTTTTCCATGATTTTCTATTCCCCGCACGGCTCGTGGAGTATACTCTAACTCCTGCTCGTCGTAGTCGTCTTCGGACTGGGACAAACTCAGCCAACAAACCTCCTCACAGAGCACACGGAGGAGCACTACGAATAAGTCCCTTTCTTGATTGCTTGCGACGATCGATCGATAAATAAAAGAAAAAGAATAACAAGAAATTCTCTGTTTTTGTTCCAAATACGGGACCTGCTGCTGCTGCTGCTGCTGCTCTCTGACACTACGATGCGCGAATACTATTCCAGGAGTTCTATGCACTGCACAGCTTTAGCACCTTTAGCCTCACGACGGCCACGGTTCCAAGGCTAGGTTTTTTTCGAGTCGTCCGGAGCACGGACTTTGCAGCGTCGACAGAAAGCAAAACACGGTACACGCAAAAAGGGCTTCACTAGAGGGTTCCTAAGACCCACGTAAGTGCGCCCGTTCGCTCCTTACTATAAAAAAAAAACACCAGACACTTCCGTCTTCTCCTCCACTTGTTGTCTGTCTGTCTGCTCAACCGTCGCGGCCACCACACTATTCCAGGACGAGGAAAAACGACGTTCGTTCCCTCGACTTTTGTTCTCTGTACACTATTTCTTCTCTTCTCGTTAGATTTTCTTGGTCGCTAAAAAATTACACTTGTACATAAAAAAAAAGAAAATAAAACAGATCTTCCTCGCAATTATGTGCGTTTTCGAGTGTGACAGCCTTTTCTTGTTATTTTATTTTTATTTTGAACAGTTTTATCCTGCTAATCGCATCACGGAATTTCTTCTTCTTCGCACAGTTGTTCACAAATTCACTTATTCTTATTTATTTATTTTTTTTTTCTTGTTTTTAAAGAAGGGAAAAGAAAAAACACAGCAGCACAACAGGAATTCCTTTATTTATTTTTATTTATATTTTTTTTTACTCTCCGCAAAAAACAGCGAACAACTCGACCAAAATCTCCGCACGATCGAACTACTTTGCAAAATGGCGAACGTCGTTTTGGAAAGTACAATAAAAAAACACTGTACTTTTTCGTAATAAAATCGAAAATTGTAGTGCCATACTACGTGTGGGATATTTTTCAAACTTTCTTTTGTTATATGGTAGTACTACAGGTACTTATTCCGACAGGTAGCAGCACGAATTTAATTGGTATTCCTTTTTAATTGTTAAAGCAACAAAGCAAATAAGAAAAATACCATTTTATTAATTAAAAAATTATACAAAACATTGACACAAACGATAAAATATAAAATACAATTTCGGAAAATTACAATCCACATTTCTTCATGCTAGTGGAATTCAAGTCCGGTATCGCAATTGTCATTTATTTCTGTTTGGCACGTGTACGAAGTGAAGCGGAGGAGTTGTTTTCTAAACATTTTTGGTGATATTTTGCCCTCAGTGAAGCAGTAAAGCAGAGAGGTTGCATTTATTTAACTATATTCAGCAAATTTTGGAAATCTCGTTTACTAGAACTAGAGTTTATCGAAAGTTTTACTTGAAATTACAAAGCCGCATTCCCAATTTCTTTCGAAGATGGTAAGTAAAATTCATTGTTAAACTTAAAGCTATTATCTGAAATAAGTTTAAAGAAAGAGTTGTGGGGAATTAGGAGTGTTCTGAAGTGTAGAAGAGCGTGTTTAAAGCGTATTAACACTTTTCTGAAAAACATAACCTTCTAATGGTCTCGAGGCTTTGGGCCTAAATATTAAATTTAATTCTCTTCACATAACCCTAATTCGCCAATTTCAATTTATTGTTATTTATTTTCCAGACTGAAGAAGTAAACCCGAAAGCATTCCCCTTGGCTGATCCTCAACTAACTACAAAAATCATGAATTTGCTGCAGCAGGCGTTGCACTACAATCAATTGCGAAAGGGCGCCAACGAGGCGACAAAAACTTTGAACCGTGGAATTTCTGAGTTTATCGTGATGGCAGCGGATGCAGAACCGATCGAGATCCTACTTCACTTGCCGCTTCTCTGTGAGGACAAGAACGTGCCGTACGTTTTCGTTCGGTCGAAGCAGACTCTAGGACGTGCTTGTGGTGTCTCGAGACCCATCATAGCCTGCTCGGTGACCGTCAACGAGGGATCCCAGTTAAAGGGACAGATCCAAGCGATTCAGCAGGAAATTGAAAGGCTTCTAGTTTAAGGAGATAATAATGCATAGATTTGATTTTATTATCTTATATAAAATAAAATAAGGTTTATTTTTTTTTGAAGACCAAGAGCTTTTTTTTGAAATTCCCTGGATGGACTAAGCGAGTAGCGAGTAGCGAGTAGGATTAAGCTACTTTTGGTTAAAGGGAAACTGCTGCTCTATTTTATTATCTTCTAAATGTGACAAATAGACTAGTTTTCGCTTAAATTGTTTGATATTATTTTTCGTTTTTGATTGTGTTGGGAGAATCGGGGACGGTGTTTGGAGAACACAGGAAAATTAACTTGTTTAGTAAATGTGAGTTGGAATTACCAAGGGGAATCATAATAATTTATGTTTAAACGGATTTCTTCGTATTTTATTTTCTCAAAAATTATTTTTATGCATTTTTTGCCGAGAAAATAATTTCAAAATATTCCAATACTTCAAGGCAACACGCGCGCCATCTACATATGGATTAATTTTCTCCAAATTGTACAATTTATGAAATATAAACGCATCTCACCCGATGTCAAGGAAATAGAAAATTCAATACCATGAACGAGAGTTTAAAAATTTGACAGCTCAATTCAATTCACACGCAAAAATTGATGCTCTTCTCCATTCTTTTCGTATACGTACACAAGGTCCACACACCCCCACAAACATTTTTTCACACTATTTCTCTCTCTTCGCCGCAAGCGAGGTGGCAAACGTCAATAGCCCCGTCAGTCAAATAATGTCATGTCCGTCTGTAAAAATGTTTTCGCATAATCGTTCGCGTCTAGTTCAGCATTTAGCTAAGTGACATACGCAGGGTGCACAGTAAAAATGAAGCTAGTTAATAAAAATGTAGATAAAGGCAATCAAGGGTGAGTGATCCCGTGACCGGACCCGATCCAGACCTCTGACCATGGCACTTGGTCTTCCAACAGTTTTTTGAGGTTATGTTTTTGTATTTACAGGTCTGTCGTACTGATACCCGAGGAGCCCGAGGATATGTGGCACGCGTACAATTTAATATCAGAGGGAGACTACGTTCGGAGCACGACCATTAGAAAGGTAATTTCCATCGTATCCCAAGGAACAAATAGTCCGTTTTTAAAGATCCAACTGTGGTCGGGTGTTTACATCGACAGGTCCAAAATGAGTCAGCGACAGGTTCCTCCACTAGCAATCGTGTCCGGACAACTCTAACTATTTCTGTAGAATCTATAGATTTTGATACTCAGGCCTGTGTGCTTAGATTAAAGGGTCGCAATATTGAGGAGAATCAATACGTTAAGGTAAGCGACGCTCTTCTCAATTGAGACTTTCACACCTTTTCAGTCCACTTAAAAATTAAATATCCTAATTTCAAGATGGGCGCTTATCACACATTAGATTTAGAATTAAATCGGAAATTTGAGCTAACCAAACCGGAATGGGATACCATCTCTCTCGAACGGATCGATATGGCCTGCGACGTGACCCAGAATGCAGACGTGGCTGCTGTTGTGATGCAAGAAGGTCTCGCCCATGTCTGCTTAATAACATCTAGTATGACATTGGTTCGAAGTAAAATCGAGGTTGCGATACCGCGCAAACGAAAGGGCAGCGTAGCACAGCATGAGAAGGGACTTAGTAAATTTTATGATGCCGTCATGCAGGGGATTCTAAGGCATGTGAATTTCGATGTCGTCAAATGTGTTCTGATTGCCTCGCCAGGTTTTGTTAAGGATCAATTCTTTGATTACATGATACAGCAAGCGATTAAAGCAGACAATAAGGTAAAGATGTACAAGGAACCCTAAAATTATACGTTTCTAACTTGTTGATACCTTCCAGGTCTTGTTGGATAACAAGAGCAAATTTGTTCTGGTGCACGCTTCGTCTGGTTTCAAACATTCTCTCAAAGGTAAGGGAATTCGAAAAGCAATTTGCGCAGATGGTAATTTTCTGAATTCTTTAGAGGTGCTGCAAGATCCTGCCGTCGTCTCCAAAATGTCTGATACAAAGGCTGCAGGAGAGGTAAAGGCTCTTGAAAATTTCTACACAACTTTGCAGTGCGAACCTGCAAAGGCTTTCTATGGGAAGAAGCATGTGCTGGCCGCTGCTGAGGCGCAAGCTATCGAAACGTTGCTCATTTCGGATAATTTGTTCCGGTAAGTATGTTATTGGCTCTAAACTATTGAATTTTCTGCAAATTACGCGTGAACTTTTACCTGTTGCTGTAATAAATCACTATAAAGAGCCTTCAACATGCCAGGTAGCAATTTCCATTTAACCAACCTCTTTTAAAAAAGATTCCAATGAAGTAGATTTTTGTTAATTGATTTAGCACTAAAGGACGAACAGGTTTACCTGGAAGACTCTTGTAGTAGTTTTATTTATTTTTATCTTTTTAAAAATAAAGTGTACATCCATTAAAACCTGCTATCTACTACCTGCTTGCAAAATTTGGGCTAGATGTAGGTAGGTTAATTTTGGTTACAGATTAGGATGGAAAAACCAGCAAGTAGGCATTTTTAAAGTGCTGTATTTACTTGAAATTATTATGCCTGTCCGTATGCCTAGTAATTTATCTTCCTGCATGTACCTGATCATATCCAAAAGTTGTCGAATGATCCATTTTTGATAAAAACAAAATGAAAGGAAGAGGACTAAATTAGGAAATAAATTCGGGTCAGCTTCGTGTTTGCAAGCATACGTTTTTTCTATGTTTGTTACGTTATTAAGAAAAGGCTATAGGATAAATTTATGAATTTACGGAATTTTCCTGTTAAACAATTCATATCCACCTATTGAAGTATAAAGTTAAAAAATAATAAAATTGCAAACAGTACGTTTAATTATTTTTAAATGAAATGAAATATCTGCAAATATTTTTCCATTCCGCAAAGCAGAACACGCAAATTAAGCTGAATACAAAATAATTCTACACCCATATTCTTCATAAAAATAAAGTTCAGACCTCAGATAAAAAACCTGATCAAACGCAAACGATCAGGATAAAGAAAAATTCCAATAGCACTATTTTTATTCCTTTTTTCTTTTTTTAATCTCTCTACATGATAGCCTACATATTTCCTGCGGCAATATAATTATTCAAATCAATAGCTCCCCCGGGCGAGTTTTGTTGCTAAAATACGATAATTACCTGCCTGGAAAGGTCAACGTGATCTTGTAAATTTAAAAGATTTTTAGTTGCAAATATTTCAGTTGTGGAGGAGTGTTTCGATTACCATTTAACCAGCATGATCGTAAAAGTTTATCAGTTGATTTTTTTTTTTAATAAAAGTCCCACTTCGATGTTTTTATTGAAACCATTATGATGGTACCACCAGGTACGGTTTGATTATATTAATCTCTTTGTGACGGAAGAGATATGTATAGTATAAAAAAAATGTAGGTCATCTGAAAGACCATCATCCTATTTGAGGTGAGAATCCATTTGCGGGTGGCGTCGCACTTGAAATAAATCTACCGCAGTATACCTGTCGACTTCGATTGTTATGCTAATCACGTTCTAGCCACGGTATGGTGGCAATGAGCCGCCACTACTGCAAAAATTCGTGACGTTCTCTAGAATGTCATAAAAGCTTACAAGGCATTAATTTTTAAATTTCTTGACCAAGAGAGGTTGATTTTTACCTTCAGGTTTTGCGGTCTACTACACCTCTTGTATTATAGAGAAGAACAAAAAATATATTCAAATTAGGTAACTGAAAGACTTCTTTGTTTGCTGGAGATGTTGACGCGGTCGGTTTCTTTTGCAAACATTTGGTTAGCGCCGTGGAAATTGGGAAGTCCGATGCGGCTCTTCCTCCATCGTCAGCTGATTCGTGGAATGGGGGTCAATGGTCAGACCTTTTTCTTGGGAATCGATCTCATTTGTGGAGATTGGGGACCCTGTGAAACAAAATATGCAAATGATTGCCCATAGCCGATGCTAGAAAAGAATGCCTATCGGCACTTTGATAGGGTTCTAATTTAACTTGGTTTTTACAGTAGGAAATTGCTTATGTCTTTAGAAGGACAAAAAACAAACACAAATTCGTGAATTATTAAAATACGAGTGATTCCTTCAAAACGAAAAAGTGCTAGAGATTCAAAACTTCCCTATACATTTGAAAAAAAGGGTTGATAAGGGCTACTAAAAAGTTTGAGTCGCGTAAATAATATTTGAAGCAAACACGTTTCAAGATTCTATTGTTTTCCTGCCGTTCTAAATTGATTCATTTATACCGTGACTCAATCGAATTAGTGTACTAATAATAAGCTTTTTGTTCAGATGATATGGACATTAATTCTATTGTACTTTACTCTTTGTTCTTTATTGACATGGAAATTTCTATTGAGTTCAACCATTAAAACGGTCAACTAAAGGTTAATGTATAAAATGGGGGAAAAAATTCTGAAATGTTTACACGTAATGAGATATTCTACAGAAAAGTTTGCAGAAAAAAATTTTTTTTTATCCAAAATCAATAAAGAAATTAGCAAAAGATACGGAAAATAAGTAAACTTTGGAGATTGGTAAAGTTATAAATTAGGATATCAAGAATTAAAAAGGAAATATTTTATATCTCCGAAAATGTATCCAGAAATCCCATCAAAAAATAAAAACAATCTTAACCCTCACACCTGTGATAATATTTCATTTAAAAATTTATTCAAACTAACTTCAATTACTTTACGGGTGGGAGTACCCCAAGTACAAGGTTAAATTTTAGGACCTTCGTTTGTTACAAAATTTTTTTTTCAAAAACGAAATTGGTTCCGAGCACTTCTTTTTATTTTAATTCGTGCTTTCTGGACTATTTCAAAACAATCTTACAACATTGAGCTTTCACTTTTTTATTTACATAATGCAAAAAATAAAAAAAAGGAAAAGAAAAATTTGTAAGAAATTTTTGTATCACGTTCCTCCTCGTCGTTGTTGTTTATTATGAATGCACCACGCGTAGGCATCTCTTTTAGCAATCTCTAAGTCCAGTTGGCGTAGTAACTGATAGCAGATCAGGTCTGGACTTTGCTTATTTAACATTTTAAATTGGCGAATCGTTTATTTAATAATAATTCCGATCGCCTCCACAATTGGGACCTTATAAGCAGATCAATATCAATTAAAAAGAAATCAGCGCTATTGCATCGTCACCACAAGAAAACAGATCAATTTAATTAAATAATATTTTTTTTTTATTGATTGCATAAATATTTTTCCTAACAACTAACAATAAATAAATAAAAAAAATCACGCGACCGTTTAGCGTAAAAGTAAAATTCCAGGTAATGCCTTAAAAGTCTAATTGCTGTAGTACCAAAACTTCAGTCTCGTTATCTCTTGCTAGAATTCCGTTCAAATATCTGGCCTCGTCTACGAGCCGGTTGTCTAGCTGTTGCCGGCTACTACTTGTACTGTACTGGCTGCGAAAGGAAAAGTGGTCGATCAATAAGTAAGTAGTAAGATCACTTTTAAGTCCAGGTAGAGGAGTGATATAAAATGTACATACCTTCGATCGCTGCTCTGGCTGCTCTCCATTTCCTTGATCTGCTGGTTGATGTAACATTTGTGCTCCTTATCGTTGGACCATTTTTGGACCGTTGTAGCCGCCGAAGGTCCGATAACAATGTCCCTGTTTGAACCGATAACGTGATTTCGAGAACGTTTTTTAAGCAATTTTTTCTTATCGTTGTTGTTATCACATGTGTGGCACCTTAAATTTTTATTGTGAAGACCTACTGAGGAATTTCGTCGGAATTTAACCGTGCCCACAGGTGGGGCTGGTGTCGAAAATTTGAACTTTTCCCGATTTAGAACCGGATAACCGGTACCAGAAATGAAATAGTCTGGAGTCAAAGACATGATCTTCGGATCGTTGAAGAACGAAGAGATCGAGACCCAAAAGAGCAGCAGCCCTGAAGGACGTCCTGAGAACTACTGCGGCTGTACTACCGTCGTGGTCGTCGTCGCCAACCGGTATGCCGCTGTGGCGAATGGCTAAAATGTACCTCTCACGATCGCCACGACACCACACCACCTCCACCTCCGCCACCTTCTAGTCTTACTAGCTGTGCTGTCTTGTCTGGCTGACTTAGGAATTTACGTTTGTGGAATAAGAAATCGGCTGCCGGCAGTGCTCGCCGAACCGCTTTTGATGGATGCTGCTGGTGCTGTTGCAATGCAACTATAATGGTGGTGGTTTCTTTTTTTTCCTTCACCTATTGTTGGATCACCTGGTAAAACAAAAGTAAAATGCATAGTTAGCATTTCTCATTGAGTCAATTGGTTCGGTTGTTTTTTTTTCTGTTTTTTTATTTGAATTTATAGTAGAGATCTTGATTAGTCAGGTGCAGACGGGGGGTATGGGATAGGTCCAATTGAGTTTCTGATGAACCGTAAGGTGCTGTGTCATTTTTGGGTTCGGTTAGGAAATCCTGAAAGAATTATTTTTTTTCTTTTTTGCCTAATTAACTGCTTTGAATAGTATTTCGAACACTTAGGTGAGAATTTTTCAGAAGATAAATCTAAGTAATTACACCTTAACTTTAGGTAAAGATGAATCTATTGTTAATTTCTGATTACTAAGAATTTTTATGAATCATAAAAATTGTCGGAAGGACTTCCGGAAGATTGCTCACACCGGTGCTTATGAATTCTTATTCATTTAATTTCCTGAACCATAAGACACCTTATGATTTCTTAAGATATATTAGCGTTATGGTAAAAACATGGACTGCATAAGGCAGAATAATTATGATAGTGTAAAACTTATTAAACTTAAAAAATTATGGTATTTATTGTGTTTCTAAAATACATTTCAGCTTATTATTTAGAAAAATAGTGAACTTATAACTTGCGAGTAAACCTACAAAATATTAATTTAAAAGAAAAAAAAAATCAATATTCGGTTTTTTTAACCAGAAAATAAAAAAGAGAAAATAAGACAAATGTGAATCAAACTCGTATGCTGAGAAGTCTGTATAATTAACAAACGAAAATATTAAATGTAAGTATTTTTTTAAATCAAACACAGTAAGAGTTAGGGAAGTTACTATATATTTTTTAACCCTGGAATTATAGAGGGTGTCACCCCATCAACCATGATTTTTTATTTCAAAATTAAATTCATTTCAAAATTATACTGTAACATTAAATTTAGAAAAGTTATATGTGAAATATGCAGGGAAAACACCTTCGAAGAAAATTTATATTCTTTTAGGCGTGTTGAATTCCGTTACGGGGATTTTCCTAAAATAAATCACCCTTTATCTGGCCAGAGAAACTCACAGTGATGAATAACCCTCAATAATCGCATTTCATTTGTATGCAGAAAAAAACCACACAAGTCTGCGGAATAAATCGACTTTGTGCGAATTTAGTCTCGATCCCTGCGATCGGTAGGTGATCAGAATTGTGATTGGGAATTTAACTTCGGTAATAAAATTTCTTCAAAGAAATAAATCTCTGAACGTTCTTCGAAAATACAAAACAAAGAACAAAAGTACGTATTTTAAAAATCAGTATTTTAATTTTCCAGAAATTTCTCATTAGATTCGGAAATATCCAAAGTTTTTTAATTTCTCTCTTAATTTGATTCATTTTTGATATAAATCATCATAAACATGTTCTCAACTTTTCCTCTTAAAGTAAAAATGTATATTTTTATTTTATTCATTTAATTTTAATTCTTATTTTTATACAACCTTCTAAATCTTAGCTATTTCCGACCGTAACTTTTTTTCCGATAAACCTGTATCATTTAAAGTGCATAGTAAAAATTGAAGATCATTTTAAGAATACTTAAGTTTTTACTTTCAAAAATCTTGATTAGCATTTTTTTGTATTGCTTCAACGCGAAATTTTATCATATTTTTCTTGAGGTCACTTTCGAACCCATTAACTTGTAAATTTGTTGCTTATGGGCGGTGGTTTTGTGATCACCTTATTTTCAACTTTTTATTTGCTCTGCCAATTTTACAGAAACTGGATTAGTGCGTCAAATTTATTTATATTTTTCTTTTTTTGCACAAAAAAAAGAATCCATTAAAAATTAGAATCAGCAATGACAAAACCAGAAAATGAAGAGGAAATGTGCTTAATTCGTTGAAAATTTTTAAAATAACACAGAAAAAAAAGAGTTATTTTCAACCTTATTACCTGGAAAACGTCTTAGCTGGCAGAAAATTTTGTATTTGGCTTAATTTTTTCGTATTTGCATACAATGGAACATTTGTATGCATACCGCGAACTTTACTGGACAATAAAATTCTGTTTTTTTTTTTTTGCTTTGTATCGTAAGACAGGGTACGACGATATCAACCACAAATTTCGCTGTTGGTGTTGTTGTCGTTGAATTTTTCCATGCGCAAAAGAAAAATTATATTTGGCGAACGTTGCGTGTTAGAGTTTTGCATGAATGGTTACCACGGGCTATAAATTGGGAAGCCTTCGTCATTTTCTAATTAGCAAGCAATTTTGGAGAAAGGTGCCTTCTTTAGAAGATATCGTTCGAGTTTCGACATGTTCATGGGGCTAATATTACTAATTGGAATTTATTTGGTTATATGACACGCGTATTTACATAATTTTGATTATAAATTTTACTTTTTTCTGATAATACAAGAGCACAAAAATCATATTATTTTATTATTGTAGTTGTGTGGTCCGAAGTTCAACTTTTAATTTGATGAGTTTTGAAACTACCATTTTCAACGTAGGCTTAAATCACGGAGTCAAGAGTACAAAAATATAAAAATAGTTCTTTTTTGGACACAATAAAACAAAATTTGTTAATAATGTGAAATTAAAATTTTAAGACGTTTCCAATAGGCTCTTCAGGACATAACTTCTCTTTATGTACTGTAATGTAGGGAATTCTAAAAGCACGAGTACAGCCCATTTTAATTTGTACACTTCAGTGTGCAAGAAAATCCACTTTATTTTATTTATAGAATAAATATTAAAGACTTTTTCCACTTGAATTTGGATTTTTAATACTCCAAATTCGATATTAAAAATTTTATGTGGGGTTTTCATTTATTATTGAAAAACATTTCACAGTGTGGAATTTTTTATAAAAATTTTCCTTAGTTTACTTTTCTTTTTTTAAAAGTAAACAACTACGGGAGCGGATTTGGTTACATGAATCCAATTTGCACTTGACCGATCTGAACTGAACTGAGACTATCTCGATAAAAATTTTTCCTTCCGCTAATGAACTTGTCTTTCCTAGATAACAGACTTGAATTATTATTAATATTAGTTATCTCGACAGAGCTCAAGGCTTACTTAGAAATAATCGCATTTCTGCAATTTGCACAACAAATTGCATACAAATATTAGCATAGGTGAAATGATCAAACACAATTTTCTCATAACTTTAATTCACAATATGTAACAAGTTCTTGAATAAAAAAGCCACATTCCACAGATAAGAGAACTACGTAAAAAAAAATTTTTTTGATTGGAATTTTATGACGCAAATACAAAAATGTTCCTTATCTTCATGTGGCTTTTATGGTTTTTAATTCTTTTCTTGTAAAGATGAATGCTTGCTTGATAAAATCAAAAATTCCATAACACAGTACTTTATCTTTTTCTTTTTTCTTTTGTATAAAAGCACACTTTTTCATATCAATAATACAACTAGAAACAAGGTTTCTCTCATCACGGCTTAAATTTCAAAACTTCCAGAAATTCATTCAATTCCACGGAATCCACGGAAAAAGCCGGTATATGTATTTTTATAATACGTAAAAGTAATAATAATTAAAAAAAAAGGTTTTTAGGAACATTGAACTGGATCGCGAACGTTTTAATCCAATCGACCTCTATCGAATGCTTTTTTTGCAAAGGAAAATGTATGAAATACCACAGCAAAATTAATTACTTTTTACATAATAATGAATTATTAAACTTTTCTCCGACAATCAAAACAATTTTACAACGATAAAAAAAGTGAATTTTTCAATACTTGGAACGAGTTGTTGACCGAGAAATTAATTAAAAACAGGTTAAATCAGAAAGCACAATGAGACAATCTTGTTTAATTAAGAATAATGAAGGAAATTACAGTCCGTACCGGCATAATAAAAGACGATGAGGTCGTCATCTTTATCACCATTTCCATTTGAAATATCAAAACTGGTCACTGTTCATTAAGATGATCGTCTTCGACTTGGTATGCAAATCCGTTAATTGGTCCACTTTCGTTAAGACTGCTACACTACTTCACTTTACTTTTAATCTATTTCTCCACTCTTGCTATTTCTTCAACAACTACAACTTTTCAACTTCTCTACGAGTTACAGAATAACACAATAGTGGGAGTTTTCTTTGCATTTATATTTCCCAACAATTTTGAATGTTGTTGATCATCACTATCTTCTTCCGTTTAAAAAGTCTTCAAACTCAGCACTATCGAAAACAGAACGCGAAAACGAAATAATAAAAAGGGTAAACAGGCAGAAAAATAATAAAACACAATTCAAATTAATCTAAAGCGCGCAATTCTTCCGACTTTAAAAAAGAGTCGAAGCGTTCAAGAAATGCGGCACGCGAGAAAGTCTCGTTCGTTATATACGACAAAACGATCCTCTGCATACGACGTAGCTCAAGTTAAGACTGAGCGGCTCTTTCTTTACCCATGTAGTGTACAGTCTAGTGCTTGTGCAATCCGGCGAAAATCCGACAATCCCACCGGCGATGTAAAGCTTATTAGAGAACCAGACGGTCGATCATGATGATGATGATGGTTTCACAGCAACATTCCTAAGAACGTGTATATTCCGCAATACCCTCATCATCGTCTTGGTTTGGATTTTCTAAAGAATCGTGCAAGTGATGATGAAGTCAATGATGATCATCACCTGAATAATGACGAGGGAAAATGAGACATAAATAATAAGTTTCAGTCTACTCCATGAAGTCTGACGATCTTAGCCACGTTTATAGCGCATAGTATAAAACATGAATGAAGCGACGATCGCCGATCGTGGCGATCTAACACGTTTCCTTTTTTTATTTTTTGGTGTGTTTTTATATCGTCATTTAAAATTCGAACAGGTCAATGACCTGAAGATCGTTGTTAAGGTGAAAGGTAAGTCATGGTCGCTCGTTTGGACAATGATGGGATTTTCACTTTGTTGACGATGATTTGCAATTTTAGACCTTGACGAATTAAATTACTGAAAGTGTGTAATTATAATAAAAACTTAAAAACGATCATTTGCACTCTCACTTTTTTTTTTTATTCCATATGGACATGTTACATTATTGTAGTAGACTACAGCATCTTCTTGTGATAACGGTCACTTAAAATGACTAAAAACTCACTCTACCGTGAATTGAAATTGTGGAAAACAATGAGAAAAGTGTGCCGACAGATCGGATTTAAGTTGATTTTGTTACACTTCACAGCATACGGTGTCAGATAATAAGTAACATTTTCACCTCGGCACCGAAAGTAAAATAGAAATAAAAAAGAAAAATTATATATCTCGATTTTCCTAGCATTTTATGTTGGACAAAACATTTCTATAATTTACCGAAGCGTGTAGGCATATTAATCTTATGCTAATTTGGAAATTATGCTTTTAGTGAAGCATGAAGGCGTAGAAAATAGCATCGTTTCTAGCACCGCGCCAATTGTAATCGCTTTTGTGCGAACAAATTTAGACGATACTCGTCTGCTATTGCCTGAATGGGTTTATTCAATGTAACAAACTAAACAATTTTCTTATTTTTTCATTTTGTTTTCGTTCATCTCTTTTACAGGTGTCAGGACGTTAACCTCAGAAAGGAATATGTAAATTTAGTCGATTCTGTTCGTGATGCAGGCGGTGAAGTCAAGATATTTTCGAGTATGCACATTTCCGGTGAACGTAAGTATTGTTTTTAATTTTATTCCTATTAATGTTATCGGATGTATATTTGTCAAAACAATGTTAAATTATATTTTGTTTTATATTTGTTAATAGTCGTCTTTCCCTTGTTTGGAATTCAATTCAAAGCGTTAAAATTGCTTGTGCCAGAAAAGGATTTGTGTTCCTATTAGCTCTCTGCGTCCACTTTCATTTTGTGTTCATCTCTTTTCCGGACCCCGGCAAATAAGGTATCAAATTAAAGAGCAGATCTCAGAAAACAAAAATTTTCTCATGGATTGGATCAAAGATATCCAAATTAGGGCCAAAAAATTTATCGACTTCCATTTTTTCGAAACAAAACACCTATAGGTTCTTTTTCTTATGTTTGATCTATTTATGGGTCGTTTTCAATCGAATTTATAATCAAAATTTTAAAATTCTCAAAGATTGAAGTCTCTTACCATTTTCAAATTTGGAATTATTCAAATTAAAATTTGCGAAACAATCGAATTTAAAAATTTATAAAACAGAAAAGTATGACCTAATTTTGTTCCAGACCTTTCTTTAATGACAATAGCAAAAAATAATGTTAACTACTTAAAACCAGATAAGAATCAAAACTGTAAACAAACGAAAATTTTTGCCAATATTTTTTTTCTTATATAAACATAACCAAAAATAGTTTTGAAAAGAGCACGACCTCACAGTAACATTCCAAATGATGGAGAACCAGTTTTTTTGCAAACTTCCTCCATATAGAACACTTGGTCGCATGGCATGGTTTTTCTTAGTGTGCATCTTAAACAAACAAGTCGTAGCCAGATCCAGCAAGACAAGACAAGTCGTCCTACGACTATTCTCTAATCTGGAGATTTCATTGCATGGTTGAGTTCATATGCACGTAAACTTGAACCTGCCACCATCTTCGTCGTCTTCATCCATCTCTCTAATGGAATTCTTTTTGCGCTCCCCGATACGTGCATATCTCCGCCGGTAGGAACGAGTCTTAAGAAACGGGAATAAGAATTCTAGAATACTGTCTCAGACCCATAAGCGGTTAGACATCACGTTATACTTAGAAGAAGTATGTCAGAAGAAGAACCAGATTGATTGACTCGCCTGCGAAATGATACCTCCTTGCTTTTTATCTTCAGTTCACTTCAAAAGCCAGAGCCTGGTGATTGATGGCCTAAGGAATCTTTCTTAATTTTAAAACCGCAATAGCGTGATCAAACGAAAAACGTTTTTTTCCCCGACATACATCAGCCCTGATTTCCAACTCTAAGTGTCCCTTTAAAACTATTTATAGATGTTGTGGGGCTGGTTCCCTTCTAGTCATAGGAGAGGAAAGGCCTACGGGACAGTCGATGAAGATTCTTATTTATATCTTCAGAATGGTCTTCTGGGGAGGGACTGGATGTAAGAATAGATGGGGTCACTTTCGGGGGATTAAGTCATTCCTTGACGATTTACAAAATATGATGAAACATTAATAGCACGATGCAGGTATAGATCTTAAGATGATGTCGCAACTGGTATTAATCATGCGGACGTCATCAACGCTCGTGTGACGGGTTTTGCTCAAGTGTCTGAGGTGTCTCTTATCTCACCGCAAACGTCCGTCCTCGTCGTCGTGCGGTGCCCCAGTTGCCCATGTCATCGTTATTTCGAAACGCTTACCAAAGGCGGTACGGGCGTTTTGTTGTAGAATATTTCATCAGATGCAATCACCCAATCATCAATTAGTAATGACTTGAATTACAAGTAATTCGATTCAGTTTATGATTTATTGTTAAGTACTTTTCAATTTCTAGTATAACAACTAGAAATCAATCGTTCAATTGAACTCTCCGGTCTGTTCTATAACTTCAGATACTCATGACTATAACCTGATGATATTTTGTGTCTGAAATTTTCACAATTTGGAAAGCTACAGTCTCCAGCTGATTGAGAGTTCTTTACTACAAAGTGCAAAATTTATAAACAGTTTTTTTAGAAGCTGATCTCAACTTTTTCAATAGTAAAAATTTTTAATGAAATTCAGATATTCATAATTTTACCAAAAAGTTGGAAAAATCCCAAATCACTATTTTATTTTGCATATAAGAGACTGACAAGTTTTATAAGAATATTTTTTTTAAAGTTTATATTTATTTTTGCTTTACTTTTATTTAATTTTTTGAATTAATAATTCAAACCTGAACATGCAGATTACCTCCAAATTATTAAATTACGCTTTTCAGATATGGTATATTTTTTCAAAATAAATTTGAATGGTAAATTTCTTTTTTTACAAGTACATAATTAAGAAACAAATTAGTAGTAGTTCTTTAATAGCTAAATAAAAAGTAGGTAATTAACTTTAAAAATAAAAGTCGTTTAAAAGCGAAATACAATTTTGTTCTAATTTCTAGACTGAATGTGATAAAACTTCAAACAGTTGATTTTCTACCTTAATTTAGCTCTACTATACTTCACCCATTCTTTGTTCAAATATGGCGTCTTTTTTATATCAAAGCTAAATATCATTAAAATTTTTATAAACGATTATCAAAATCGCGCAACTCATCCATCGGATTACCGTTGGCGTCAAATTTCCTTTAATCGAAAATGCTAAACGCCTTATTAAAAATTGGGGAGCGTTTTTACAAGTGCTAAATGTAAACAAAATTCGTCTTGAACAAAATCTAAATATACCCGGAGGAAGAAAAAAAAAAACAATATCTTGTGGCCAACATAGAGCTCAATTCGAACAGCTGCCACAGCCAACCGTACAAACGACTGTCTTACAATCCTAGAAAAAATTGCATCGTGTAGAAGAAAAACCAAGACGCCGTTGCCGAGCCAAATCGTCGTCTTGATGATCACAAAACACTTTCTATTTCCGTCCCGAGAAAGATTTTGAGGTCAATAGACACACGACCTGCTCTCGTGGAGCCAGCTCCAAGACAAGACAAGCCACGCAAATTTATCGCATTTCCCTATAGGTTGGTGGCCAAAACGTCCACAACGGAAAGGAACGGCTGGCTACCTACTTTCTAGATCTAAGCCGACTTATGTGTCGTCTAACAAAATTTTCTATTTTGTGTCTAATTTACTAAAATTTAAATCTATTTTTAATTTTTATTCACAGAACTATCGCAGCTGACTGGGCTGGCTGCCATCCTTCGATTCCCAATGCCCGAGTTGGAAGACAGTGAGGACGAGGATGACGACCACGATAACTCAGACTCCGACTGAAGATGTTCTTCTCAAACTCTGTTCTCTTCCTCCCGCCAAAAATCTTTCCCCCTACCCTTAAAATAAATAAATAAAAACAAAAAACAAGAATAATTCCTCCAAAACAAAAAATAAAAAAACCTCGACATCGATTGGGTTACCCGCGCGCGCAGGGACAAGACTCCAATCATCGCAATGACACCCCCTCTCCTGAAGGTGTTTATAAATATTTATATTGATAATATATTTTGTATAGAGTAATTTTTTTATTATTATTTTTCAATAGCGACCCAATTCAAAACACACACGAAACAAAAATGAAAAACGTTTTTCTTTTTCATTGTTTTTATACCCTGACGAGACCTCGTCCCCCGAGCACTAGCAGTCCTTCTAAATCCTCTGTCTGCCACGTTCGGCTAATTTAAATTGAAAGAGAAATAAAATAATCAAGAGATGTTTAATCACTTGTTTTGCTTAATCTTCAATTGCTTCTTTAGACATGCGATAGGAATGTTGTCGAGTGTTTGAGTATTTGATAAGATACCGTCTTCTTCCGCTTCAAGAAAATATTTACTCAAAGTATGGGTGATCTCGAATTATCTTCTTTTTTTTTAATGAGGTCTTCGGGGATCTTTCGCATAATTTTAAATTAATTTTAATAGTCCCCCTTGACCTGAATCCTCGAATTGGGGACTTGTAGTAAAATGTTTTCCATTTTCACGTATTTCTACTGCTAGTTTTAATTTTATAACAAGTGCAGGAGGAACAGCACTTCTTAAATATGAGCTCAGTAGAGTATGATCTAATTTGAATATAACAACTTTATTTCTTAAGGTAGGTCAAATTGCATTTGATTTATGTCGAATTAAGTTGTTTGATAAACGAGGTGGCGAGATGCACGTAAGCGACGCCAGAAAAGGTTCTATTGGTATTTTGAAATTCAATTGAGATCGAAGGTCTAAAACGAGCGCATAAAACAGCCTCAGTTTGCAATTGCAAATTTTATAAGATTGACATCATCACGTATTTCGAATATGAAGCACATTTTGATTCTACTCATTCGAATTTGCTTCGTTTATGCTTATTCGATGGGATTTTCTTTACAATTTTCATAAAGTAAAATTAATTACACTTACAGATTTCAATTTAACGACGTTAGTTTCGATTTATTGAGGTCTTTGTGTACAAACTCGTTGCTCTTCTAAAATATTCACACTTTTTAGAAAGTCGTTTTCAAAATCAGTACGTACTCAAATTTTAAAATAAATTTGTTGAAGCGAAGCTTTAAATAGCATTAAATTCGATTTAAAAGGATTGTATTGTATATAACTTTGGTTTACAAGGATTCTACAAGGTTTATTTGAAGTTGCGTTTAGTTTATTTTCCCCATCAAATTAGTAAATTTTCTGGGGAACGAGAGTAAAGGAATCTAAAAATCCAAATTAAAGGGATTTGAGGTTTGCTATTAAAAAAGATGTATTAATTAATAATAGAGCATTATTTCTAAACAAGAGAAAGTTTATCATAATTTTAATTTCTTTTTTGGAAAACTAACCGATTTGATTTGATTTCTTCTAATAAATATCCCTTTTTTTAAAATATAAAAATATTTATAAATCACTACAACTGATAGGTATGATGCTTTCAAAAATAATCTTAGATTAACCAAATTCAAGACAGCTTTGTACGTTCAATAAAAATTTTTTGTATTTTCATATTCTTGATATTAATAAAGAAAAAAACCAATTACCAAAAAAAAAATCTCCGGAAATATTTTTTCTAAAATTATTTGTTAGTGGTTTTGTGATTAAAGCCTAATTACCTACCAAATCAGATTAAAATATAAAAACTCTGGGACCTTGCACTCACCTTTGCAACTCTCAATACTTAAGAAAACATCCCCAAACAAGAACAAAATTAAGACAACGTTTTTAGTTTAGCAACATTTCTTTTTTTTTAATGATTTTTGAACTCAGTACATTTTCGCCTCACTTTACAGATAAGACAAGTGTTTATTAGACGCGATGACAAAAAATACTCGTCACAAATATTTAAATTCTTAAATGGATGGAGCGCAGATAAAATAAAGTAAAAACGATAGTGATCAAGATGCATTTCTTAGTATACAAACGACAAAGTCTTTCCTTTTTTAACTAATTTTTGGGGGGTAGGAGCTCCATCGAGTTTCAACACTTCAGCTGAGTCGGCCGACGGACAAGACCAAAATTACAATAATAATTGAATAACTGTACAAGTATTTACAATTAAAAACTAGAGAGGGTTGGTTTATTTCCTTTTTTTAAATATCTAAAATTTAAAAAAATAAAGATTCACTACTGGCTTTAGTAGTCCAACGACCACTCGTTCTCCGCTATGAAAGCGTCCACAACCTCCTTCATGGAGAAATTCGGTATTAATTGATCCTGGGTCAACTTCACCCGAGTGACCGGATCAAAATGACCGACTCGCTGTAAGTGCTCCTCAATGTCCTTTCGTTCGTAGGTTATTCCCGATGGTGTTATCACAGGATCTGTTAGGATTTCGAAACTGATTTTGCCACAGAGGTAGTCAGGTACATCACGCTTCTGGATAAAAACAAAATCATATCTATTGAGTCAACAGAAAATTAAGTTAACATACCCTTCTCCTTTCATCGATCTTAGCGAACAAGTTATTCAGTTCAGTCATGTGATCTTCCTGAAGTTTATATAATTTTTTTGTTCTTTACAAAAAAAGGGGGAAAAATTATATAAAATTCGGACTTACACATTCTTGTTCTATCTCCTGTGTCTTCTCTTTAATGTAATCTTCGTTGGCATTGTCGTCCAGCTTCAATTTTGCTATTCTATTCTTCATATCTTCCTGGATTAATCTGTAAAAGCGTAATTAATAAAATATTAAAATAATATTTTTTAAAATATGCTACTATACCTATTCAGGTAGGATTGGAGTTCAATTTCCTGGCAAATTCTTTTCTCTTCAAGAACATTCCAACGTTTCTTTCTGGCCAATCTCAACTGCGAAGTAATATCATCACCGAAATTCTGTTTTTGTTCTTTGGCCAGATCATAGGCTGCAGGAATAAAAAATTTTGAAAACTACAGATTCATCCCAATAAATAGCACCTTCGTTTACCTCTTTGCAGGTGTTTGATTGCTTCATCATATAATTCGAGCTCCATTAGACTTTGGCCAAGAAAAAAATGTGCTTTCACTAAATTTTGATCCATATCCAAAGCCCTACGGCAGTCTTGGCACGATTGATCCCAACGTTTCATCTTCAAATGGCACAGCGCCCTGTTTGTGAAATATGTGGCATTTGTTGGGTTTTTTATCTAGAAAAAAAAGAACACCCAACATTTTTACAACTATAGAAATTTAAAAAATGAAAAAATGGAAAATTTGTGGACTGACCAGAATTTGAATCTGGGACTGTTTTTTTTGTTGAAATTGACTTATCGAGGTTATAGAACTTTGTTTCAGAATCAGTAAATTCAATTCAGTCGAATTACTTGCTCTATTTAATATAAACGTTTGTAGGTATTCTTATAGGTGCTAAAACCATTCCTCGTGTATTTCTCCTCTGAGACTCTAGGTCTAGTAGAGAAGGCATGTGAGACTTGTAGAATTTTATTTCTCCTCTTTTGAAAATTACATGGAAATCCTCTGCTCCCATTTAACTATTTCAAAACTAGGGGATATTAGCAGATGAAGGGCGCCACTTGTTAAGCCAATTAGCCAATTAAGCGGACTCATACTTAAGCTAGAGGAAGCCATTACATCTCTATTGAGGGCACACTATATTGTCAAAAAAGTTGCCTAGTTATCCTTGGGACCACCATCATCATCTCTTCCACAGGTATGGAAATTCTTCGGGGAAATGTCCGAGAATTTGGCACTGCGTGACCTCGCAGTGAAAAATTGTTACAAGCTTGCTTAGGTTATTGATTAAAGGCCTTGTGCTTTAACATTGCTGCGCTGCTTCTGCGGGGAAAATTGATGGCATTGATTTTATGTCGTGCTTTGCACGAACAAGCAAAAGTACCTATACTTTTATGACTAGCAACAAAAATTCTGATGATGGTCTCCCCACCCCCTCTCGTTCCATGTCCCAGTCCCTCCCTCGTTATCTCAGCGACCTTGCACTTTAAAATAATTCGAGAAGAGGGTACAGGTCTCCAATAAGATGGGGTATTTTATTTTTATTTATAGGACCGCATGGTGTGTTACTAGACGCTGATGAGCGAATTGCTCACACAGCACAAGCTCCGCCGCGCTTTGCGTGAGTTATCTCCAAAAACTGAGGTGAATAGCCCCACATGTTTTCGTGAGTGGCCGGCTACTCGGTAATAATTAACTACCACTGCGGTTGCTTAACTCGACGAAAATAAGATATGGTTTCAAAACAATAATTTCGACTGATAAGATCAAGTGCAAATGTAAACTTTCTGTAGAACCGTGGGCGATTTTTTCTGTCCCTGCAACGAAGTCAAATGCCCCCGGCATCGTGGGGCCGATGAAAAGCTCCTAATTGAATTTGTTGCACGGCAAAAGGTGGTATAATCAATCATTGTTTAAATTTAGAACGAAAAATCATTCTGAAAGCAAATAGACAAGAATAAGATGTGGAATTCTGTTTCAACGCAAATTTCTAAGCTGTGAAAGTTACCGGGGACTTTCCCTGGTCTGTCGTTTAATCCCAATTCAAGCACCCACCGTCATTCCGACGAGGCGATTGTGCCCATTTAGTCCAATTAAATGACGACCTATGACCGTAACAAAGTCAAAACTTACAATTGCCTTTGTGTAGCAATTAATCGCGTCCTCGTATTTCCGTGCTGAAAACATTTGATTTCCCTGCTCCTTGAGCTGGGCATCTGTCAAGTTGGCCGTCGAGTACATGTGTCTGCTCATTGTGCTGCTTAGAGTATTTTCCGGGGACCTGTTCACTTGTTCCACACTAGTTATTCATCGGCACAACACAGACGATTAACAGATATTTTACGTTCTATTTGGCAATCACAGAACAATTGGCTGAACGATTGTTTTCTATTGCTTTTCACGAACAAAACAAACCACCTCCGACGAACAAAATTGGCATTCTAGAAAAACGCCACGACCACGGACCTACAAGAAATGGATTAATCGTCGTCAATCCAATTGACAACGAATAAGAAGAAGACCTGTAACAAAAGTTGGTTTATGTGGAATATTTTTAATATCACCACTTCTGATTATAAATAATTTAAAGGTTCTAATAAATGAAAAACGAAAAATAAATCGTTCTTCCAATTAAAAACTGTTGAATAAAATTTTATTTTCGAAATAAAGTTACAAAACAATTGATTCCAACAAACTTCACGGGGTTCGTTCCTTTGACAATTACAGCAACTGAAATGTGCATGCTGTTGTTGGTCTCGCTAGAGTTCGTTGTGAAAAAGTTATAAAATTACATCAATATTAAAACGGCGAAACGAAAATGCGACGGCCTAAGAAGGTAAAGTTAAACATTAGAATAAATTTTCTTAAAAACAACAAATGTAAATAGCTAAAATTAGATGATCATAATATTTTGAGGTTATGCTTACGCGTGTTTTGATATCTTTTCCAGTATGAGTCTGGTGAAGCCCAGCAGTATATCACACGAAAACAAGCATTGAAGAAGCTCCAATTATCCTTGAATGACTTTAGGAGATTATGTATTATAAAAGGTATTTATCCACGAGAGCCTAAACACAGGAGAAGGGCTCAGAAGGGTGCCAATGATATCAAGATTTTATACCATGCTAAAGATATCAGGTTTTTGCTACATGAGCCAATTGTTTGGACCCTTCGAGACTACAAGGTAAGAATATAAAAATTCCTCATGATTTGAAGGGTGTGTGACTCTTGTCAGAATAGCCTTAACTGATGAAGACCTTGATATGTCCTTTTAACACCAAATCCATTTCTAACCAGTGCACCACCTTATTCCTTCTCCTTTATCTACCTATGACCTTTAATTCAAAGAAAGTAATTCTATTGTTGGGGTCGTTACGATAAAACAGTTTTAGAATCTATTAGCGTCCGAAATGCGTTTGAATAAAATGATTCCCCTCCTTGGGATTGTATAGTAGCGGATGTGTGTGATTTAAGAACATTTATTTTCAAACAGAATCGCAACTATCGTACTTAAGTATTCCTTTTTTTAACAATCGGACTCTATTTTAGCATTATTATATAACCCAGGGAGTCAAATATATTACATATTTTTTGTATAATTGGTTTATCTCTGGTCCAAAAAGATTCTTCTTCTACTAGCTTGGCGAAGCCAGCTCGTATCGGTATCCAACGGAGTTCAATAGTTGGTCCACTGTTTGTTTTTGGCCTGTAATATTTTTAGTTATTACAAAACTAGTTTAGATTCCTGCTAATCGCGAATGAGAGAATGTAAGTTTTGTGCGTTAAAAGTATGAAAGCACGATTCAAATAAGTTGGTGACTGGTATGTGGAAATATTTCAAATTAAATGTGTGTGGTGTTGTTTGTTATTGAGAGAAAACTGTTAACATGTCATTCTCATACGTTCATTCATTTAAATTATTAAACTTAAGAATTTTACCTAATGAAATACAAAAAAATCTCTAGATTTTCGCTAAAAAAACTGGCCGTGATCGCGCAATTCGTGACTTCAGGAATTTAAAACGGCGGCTTGATCGTTACCCAGAGCTAAAAATTGATCACATCGTAAAGGAACGATATCCAACTTTTATAGATGCAATTAAAGATCTTGACGACTGTTTGACACTCCTGTTCTTGTTCAGCACCTTCCCATCGATCCATTTGATTCCGCGTCAGCAGTCCGTGCTATGCAGACGACTTACTATAGAATTCCTGCACTATATCATCGCTGCAAAAGCGCTGCGGAAAGTATTTATATCCATCAAAGGATATTACTTCCAAGCTGATATAAAAGGCCAGAAGGTGACTTGGATCATTCCGCACTATTTTCCATTTAGGCCACATTCGAAGGCAGAAGTCGATTTTAAAGTGATGTCGATTTTTGTTGAATTTTACACGATCATGTTGGGATTTGTGAACTTCAGACTATATCATTCGATTAATTTGGCATATCCCCCTCAATTCCCAACTGGGATATTGCAAGATTCTGAAGAGTCCAATGAAAATGAGCACACCTTCGTATCGGATAGAATTGCGGCTCTGAATGTTGAATTGCTTCGCACTGATAAAACGGCTGTGGAGGAGGAAGAAGAAAATGAAATAGATCTAGAACTGTTAGAACAGGATGGGGAATCCCAGAAGATACGAAAAATGAAACAGGAAGCTGCTGATGTAAAGAAGCTTAAAACCCTCTTCAAAGGGTTAAAGTTCTTCATAAATCGGGAGGTACCGCGTGAACCTCTTGTAATTATTTTGAGGTCGTTTGGAGGGATAGTTTCTTGGGATAAGACGATTTTCCCAGGAGCTACCTTCGATGAAACCGACGAGACTATCACCCATCAAATAGTCGATAGACCCAGTCTGGAGAAACAGTACATCTCCCGGGATTACATTCAGCCCCAATGGGTTTTCGATTGTGTTAATCAGAGGTTGTTGTTGCCGACGAATAAATACTTTATTGGAGAGGTTCTACCTCCACATTTGTCGCCGTTCGTGAATCCGAAACGTGAAGAGTACATTCCTCCGGAGGAGAAGGCTCTACACGATCCATCTTTAATTGAAACCCATGGTAAGTTTTTGGAATATTTTTACGGTTCGTTTTTTAATTTAACTCTTCCCTAAATATCTAAATGAAGTAGAAAAGAGTGATGAAGAAGAATCAGAAGATGAAGATTTAGGTAACCTAGACGAACAGCTCGAAAAAGCTTACCAAGATGAACAGGCGGAGGCCGGTAAATCAGGTGCAGTTCCAGAGGTTGATGAAGATGATGAAGAGATGTCTGATGGTGATAGTGAGGAGGAAGTAGAGGAGGTTAAAGATGAGAAGGGGAAGAAACGCAAGGAGGAGGTAATTATCTTAAATGGAATTAAACGAATTAATTTCAATTGTTAACATCTTGCAGACAAAGAATATGGCAGTCACGTCTGGGAAAATTCATAAAGAAGGTAAACGTGTGCAACATAAAATTGCCGTTGAGGAGCATAGGTTGAAGGCGCGAATGGTCAAGCCGAGACATAGAAATCTATTTAGAAAATTGATCAGGGAGAAGCAGGCGAAAGAGAAGGAAGCCTGGTTACTAAAGAAGAAACGAAAGAGGATAGAAGAGGCCGAAAAACAGGCAAAGAAAAAGAAAAAACGAGAAGAACGTTTGAAGAACTTGACGCAGTAAAACTAGTTCTTCCTCTTACGGTCTTAGTTTTAGTTTGACATTGAATTTTAATAAAATTATTGGTAAACGAGTAAATTGTTTTCTTGGGCCTGTGGATATTACGGGGTTAGTTTAAAAAATCAATTTGAGCGGCTAACAAATTACACAAAACTTTCGATAGAAAAGAGCTTTTTTTTAAAAAAAGAAATAAGTCAAAATGCTAAACCACTTACCTGTAGGTAGCAAAAAAGCTAAACACTGATAAAACAACTGGCGTACAAAAAGAAACAAAACAAATTGTAATCTACAAAATGTTGTCAGTTTTTATTCATTTTCATATAATATATAACATTTCGGTAACTTATAATCAATTTCGTTTAATTTACATTGTTTTTTCACACCATCATCATAAATCCTCAGTAATCTCATCAATCAGGCCTCGTATATAACCTGTGTATATGTTCAAACAAATTTTTTAAAAATATAAACGATATGTCCAAAACTTAATAACTTATACGCTAAAATAAAAATATATTTTCTTCCATTTCTCGCTTATACATGTTTAATGTCTTCCATCACTACTTATTTGCTTCTTTATATCTTTTCATCGCCTTTCACTGTTTTATTTATTTATTTATAAAACGATTTCACCTCTTTGCTTTTAATGTTTATATGATTTATATGCTTTTTGGGGTATGTTTTAGTTTCATTTTAACTTTTGTTTTAAACTTTTTGCAATTTTTTGTTTCTTTCATCGCATTTTTTTCCGGAAGTAGTTTTTCATACATATATTCTTTTTTTTCTTTTTTTTTTGTTAATAGTTTTCAGTTGGCTGTATAAGTCCCCTTCATTTTGAAGAATATTTTATTTTTTTATGTATGTTATTGTATGGATTTTGTGTATAGGCCTTAAAGTATTTTTCGTTTGTACAAAAGCTGTTCTCCTAAAACCGCGTTTTGTTATTGCTGACGATGCTAAAGGAACAAAAGAATTTTTATTTGAATAATTAACCTGAATGTGTTTTTATACTATATTTAAAGTTATTATAAGAAAACGGAGATTATACATATGGATAATGTTCACTTCTGGTTTTTATTTTAAATATATTGTCGACATAAAGCGTGCAGTGTTTGCCTTTTTTTATATTTTATGTACTATGTTTATGGGAACTAAAATTTCTGACATCATGCAGAATTATTTTTCGACAAGTTTCACGATGGGAATCGAACCCACAACCTTTGGAATGGAGGACAAGTTGCAATACCATTGATTCATAAAAGAAATAATTTTAAACGTTCGTCTTTGCAAGCTTATTTTATTTGCAAAAAAAATTTACTCTTATATATTTATATTCTTTGAAAAAAATCTTGTTAAAATCACCTTTCATTTGTGGGGCCAAAAGAATTGGGTCTTATGCTGGGAATTGGAATGGAATTGTACGATGTTTGTCCGTAATTAGATGATCTGTGTTTTAGATTCGTGGAGGAGAGCACAATAGAGTAATTAATGCTCAAAGTCTTCTTACCTACCTCTACCCTACGATAATAGAAATAAACTTTGGGTAGTCCATAACACACATTGGATGCGTCCAAGTGTGCTGTTCATCAGCCTCACCCAAATTAACCCTTACCAAGTATAAAAGCCGAAAAATCGTCCCCAGAAGAATTCTTTCATCAATTAATTACAGATAACGACGTTTCTTTCGAGTTTCTGCTTTTGCACGCGAATTTCTATAAAAAAAAAAATTTAGCATGTCCATGTGTATGACGAAAAACAGGGGATAGGGTGGAGTGGAGATTTGGAAAATTCAAACAAATACTTCTACAAAGAAACTTCGGGTGGGTGTGCTGACCTAGGGGCCGGCCGATTCAATGGATAAGAAAAAAGCATACGAAGGTAGCACGCGAAAGGTAAAAAATTACAAGTCGTCGTCCGTCCAAACTGTATTATGGCAGAGACCAATAGAAATATGAGGTGGTGGTGGTGGTATAAGGAGGGGCGTGTTTAACTGCGGCAATATTTAATTGCGGAATTGATTGCATATTGGAAGAGTTGATAGTGTACGCGGTGTGCCGCGTATATTGTCCCTTCCTCGACGGCACGCGATATATCGACAATAAATACCTTAATGGGTTTGCGGATGGAAACTATTATGTACAAACGTGCAGAATGTATGCTGATAGTTATGGAGGAGGGCCTGGGAGAAGAGGGGTTTATGGAAGCTACCTGATCCTATGACTATAGTACCAGCTACTACAACTATTGACCAAGTTTCGCGGGACTTAGAACTAGTTCGGGTTCTGATGATGTTATCGTCGGTGGTGGGGGTTGAAGCAGGTTGCTAGTGGAGGCTATCGGGGGTTGAGGGACTGTTGCAGTAACTGCAGTACTACTTGTACTGAGGCCTCCTAAAGTTCGTAGATTACTTTGACTACTGCTGCTGCTATTGCTTGTCGTGGGTATGGTTAGCGTAGGAGTTAGAGCGGGTGGCAGTTGTAGACTCTGACCCGTGTCGACTATTTGTCCAGGTGTATGTTGTTGTTCCACTGCTAGGGCAGTCGCCGTCACCGATCGCAGGGGGTATTGATGGGGTGTCGCCGGGGGTAAATCATAGTGACATTGTGTCGAAGTTGACGGTGGTGGTGTTAACCGAGACGATGACGACGATGAAGGTACTGCCGCTACTATCGACAATGATGTCGTCTGTGGCGCTATTGTTATCGTCTTATCAGACGATGTGGATGGATTTATAACCATCAGGGAGGTTTCCATCAGCAATCCTTCCGTAGAGGAGGATTCCTTTGATTTTTCCCTATCCGTCGTCGTCGGAGGCTGTTGGGATTTCTGTTGTTGATTCAGAGGCATCCTTTGGCGTGCCAGTTTACTCTGTGATTGAACCAGACATTCTGTTTGATTACTATAGCCGGGGGCACAGTCCTCTTCTTCATCCTCATCGTCTGTTACATCACATATGTTTAGTGTTGTGTCGAGCTTTTTCATTTCCAGAGGTGCTTCCTCTATAGGAAGAACATACAAGGAAAAATAATTTATTTATTATTATTTTTTTCTTATAGAGAAGGAGGTGATGCCCTTTAAATTGTTTACCTGTTGGCTTTTCCGGCTCTTTTATTATAGGAACGACGCGATTTGTCGGCTTCTGTTCGTTCTGTAGAAATAGCGATGTTGTTGCTATTTGCCGTAATGCTTCCATACCTTCGTTCAACATTTTGTTATTGCTTTTCTTATGTGTTAACGGAAATTTCTAATCAAAGAAAAATTTTTCTAAAATTAGTAAAGCTTTTTAAATTATTTTATAAAAGGAATCTTGCAAATTTTCTAAATATTTGTTCCTGTTTTCGTTTTATTGAAAAGTTACAACCTTTCTTGATTTTATTTTTAAATAAATCAGTTCAGTACTTTAGTTTTTGAAAAAGATCTTTCTGTAGTGACTGAGCGCTATGAAAGACAATTATAATTGTTAAAAAATGGAGTAAAATACGCATTTTCCGTATGTTTGTAATTCAATTTCTGGCGTTAGAATTGTTTGCGCAAAAGAGTGTTAGTTTTCCCGAGTATCTTTTTACGACCACTTTCAATTTGCGTGGGTATGTAAAATTTCGAAAAAAAATCCCAAGAGGCCTATGATTTTTTTAGGGTAACATTTTCAACTTTTCTGGACCCCGGTAAATGAGGTGTCAAACTGAATTAAAAATATCCAAGTTAGAGCCAAAAAACTTCAGAAATGATTCCCTCTACAGTTTTATTATATGTATAAATAGGAATATTCGAAATCTTGTTGAGCATTTTAAATTTGTAATTTAAAATTATAGTAAAATATTACTTACTTGTAAATGCGGACCCTTCGCGATCGAAACGCGTTTACTTTCGCCTCGAAGTAGTGAAGTCGTATGGTCAGCATCAATTTTATTATTATTTTTCTTATTATTTCTCCTATTCGACGATATACAATGTGACGGACATATACAAAAACATATTCGTAGGATACAACAAATTAACCCGATACCTTAAAATGATTGATTATTAAAATTTAATTTAAAAATGGGTCTCCAAAATGTTTCACCTATTAACGAAGGTCCTATAAGTCTTAATTCAACAGTTTTGAACCCTTTCTCGCCGGTTCCAACGAATGCTATAACTAAACCAATTGCTATTGTACCTAAGCCAACGTATAGGAAGGCATTTGCAAATGAACTAGGTCCTCTTAATACGCCTAATAAGTCTTCGTCATCTGATGAGCCACCAAGCGATGAATCTTGAATCTGTGAACAAATTTATGATTTTTTGTTTTCAAATTGTTTTTTTTTCGTTAAAAAAAAAAAATAAAAATATTAAGATGATTACTAACTCGATTTCGTTTCACCCATCTTCGATGGCAGGAAGCAGGATTGTTGTCTTGAACACTACATCGTCGTCCACGTTCTAACCACGCTGCACGTCCTTGAGCGCACTGTGAAAATAAACAAAAACAAAAATGCAAAAATGAGTACAATGATTTATTTATTTTTTTTTTATATAAATTTCTTCGAACAAACACTTTTTTCACACAACATATAAAACAATGATATTTTTTAAACCACAATATCTCTTCTCATTTATTATTATTTTATTTCATATCAATATATTTAAATATATTCTTTTCTCGAGAAATTCTTACAACTTTTTTTTCGGTCACTTAAGACGCAGCACACAGATTCAGTCGAAGCGACAGATAAGTAATAGAACGGCATGCAAAAAGAGGACTACATCTAAAATGTTATAAAAATTCCAGATTTTGTCAAGAATTAAAATTTTCTAGCAAGAACAAAAACTTGTACAAGACCATGCAAAAAATTTTATTTTCAAATCAAAATCTTCAATCAGCAATCATCCGATTTATCAAACATGAAGAATAACAAATCAGACAAAAAAGACTTCCCTTGATCCCAGACGTAGCTTGTATACTTTACATTTGCATACCAAAAACATGGGGTACCATGCTTTACGCCTGTCCCCTTTCTTTGTACGACTAGATAAATGTTTGCAATAATTTTCCAGGCGAAAGTCAATTAATTTGTGAGTCAATTAAAATTGCTAACAACCCGTTAAAGTTTCTGTTTAATTTCCACCTCTCTGAAAACACAAAAGTTCATGGGCTACCTAAGGGTTCGCCGATTGGGACGAAATGGACACAGAAAGGCAAGGACAATTTAATGCCTTTGGGTGCCGAGAAGAGGAGAAAAAAGCAACAACGAGAAGGTGAAATTATTGCACCGTGTTTCAGGTCTCGCGATAAACTTTGCTGTATGTTGACTTTATTAGAGAAGTCGGAGATGGAAGCAAAATCTAGCTGAACCCAGGCGATGGTACAAGACCCCACATTGAACCTCACCTAGCCTTAGGGTCGATTAGCCGTTTTGCAGGGAATTTCTCAATTTGGTTTTTTTTTTTTTCTTGCTGTAGTTCGGAATTCATAGCATTGCTTTCTGGTCTAGTGTAGTACAGAACAAGAAGAAGAAGTGAGCATTAAATGGTGCGATAAATCACCCACGGCTTCCTGATTTCCTGTCTAGTAGTCGTGTTAATGCAAAAAGTCGCCGTCCGTGTGCACCGGGCATTACCCAGCCTGAGTTATTACTTCACACTATGCGATAAATTGTCCTCTTTGGACGGGTGCGGGGTAAGACGTTTTTGTATAAGTACACTATGCTGCGAGTGGGATGTCCAGTTTTAGTTGGAAGTATAGAAGGGCGTTAGTAATGGTGTATGGTTAATGTTGGAAAATTATTTTCCTTTAGCATAATTTTACTTTGGTTAGGAGGTTTCGTAGAAACACAGATAGTATATATGATTTTAGGCTTTGTGGGCAACCAGATTTATAATTAATAGGTATAATGTTGTAGAGCATTTAATGTTAGTAATATTTTGTAAAGTTTCCATTACGAAGAGAGGAAAAACAATAGTTCAAAATTATGGAGTACGTTTTAGTCAGTTAAATAATTGAAGTTTTTAATTTACACTATTAATAAATGTTTATATGTGGGACAAATAATTAAAAAGAAAAATTTAAGAGAAAAACATAATAATAATACAAAATAAATATACAATTTACAATAAAGATATGGTTTAAATACCATTAAACCCAATTAAAGATATGTTTTTTTATAAAAGCATTAAGTAGGTAAATTGATTTCTTTAAAACAATTACAATAATAACAAAATTTACGTATATAGTGGGTATTTTATTGTGTCGTATAATTGTTTAAATTCCCTAAAATATGCCTGACAATTTTTTTCCTCGAAAAGTAAAATCACAAATAAATTCTCTGGAAATTTTAAAATTCAAATGAATGAATATTAAAGCCGCTTGTTAATCCAAAAAAAAAAAATGAAATGTATTAGCCTACGTTTTATTGAATAGTATACTAAGCTAGGAGCTTTGCATCATCACTTACCGACTACATACTTTTTTTCTTCCAGTGAAAATTGAATGATGCGAGATGAATTTGTGCTGCATGGATTGACTCTAAACATTCTGCTATGCTTTGAGTAATTTCATGTTGCTTTTGGTATATGGGCAAAAAATCCAAATCCAAAAAGAGTGTACTAACTTCGTTTATGTGCTAATAGCCAAACCTAAAAGTCTTTTTTTTCCAATAGTTCTAATTCAAACAGTTATATACGTGTTGAACAATTTTTAAATATTCATTCCCATGTGTTTTCGTGTTACGTTCGGGATCAGTTTATTATCCAAACTTTACAAGGATGAACTCTAAGTTTTACATTAATTTTCCATAATCCTTTGGTAGTTTCATTAAAACTAGCTACTTACAACTTTTGAGATAAAGTATCCTGCTAGCACTTTATAATTATCCGTAGGAAAGTTTCTCTGCTCGTGGGAATTTTATTTGATAGTTTACGTACAGTATGATATTTATTTATATTTAAAGCTTTTTTAAAGTTTTTATTTTTATTTAAAGTTATAATATGGAAATTTAAATATGCATTAAATTGTGAAATTTTATGAATTCTATTGGGTATAAAAAAGAGTAGTTATTTTTCTATTTTAAGGGAATAGTGTTCAAATATATTTTATAATTTTAATGAACCCTGCAACTATCTAAATTTATTCTATTTAATATATACAAGCAAATAAACACTTTTAGTAATAAAATTATACTGTTTAATGATTGAAAGTAAAATTTTTCACCTTCAAACATTATTCAATATACCTATGCTGATTTTATATCGTAAGAACGTTATTCTTCTACATTTCTAGGTCAACTTTCGAAAATAAAGAGTACACCTAAAGTCGAAAAATATCAAGGACTATAAAATAAATCTAATACTGCAAAACTATAAATTTCAACAGTAAATTATCTGTTATAATATTTTAAAACTGTATAGATAATTGCCTGAAAATTGTCGGAAATTGCCGACCAAAATAATTACTTGCATTTCTAACATACAAGTTAGATTGTTCCTGGATAGCTTGTACGTTTTGGACACACTATCAGCTGGTTTGTGGTTGATTCAACCCCTTAGCGGATAACATTTTTTTCTCACCCTCCAAAAAATAAAAAGTAAAAGCCGCACTCCTTTGGCAAACACTTTCAAACGAAGAAGGTGAATTACGAAAAGTGAAAATCGATTTGCCCTTGAAAGGGAGAAGCCCTTTCAACCTCAGCTCAGAATGTTGAATCACGCGACGTTTTGAGTCTACAAAAGGAAAATTAACTTTCCTATATACAGTTCAAACTCCAACAGGCACCCACAACTACATACATAATTATCTAGATATAAGAACACCCATAACAGGGTGAAATGTAAAAGAATAATAAAATAGTAGAAGAAGAATTAAAAAAAAAAAAGAGCAAGCAGGTAGGTAGAGGTGAGATAAGCCACGGCACGAACAAACCGCCAAAATATCCCAACTTAAAGAGCACTTTAAGTCATTTTGGCAAGCTCCTCCTTATGTTGAACTTGTAAAACCTTTTGTGGACGGAGGAAAGTGGTAGGTAGAGGTCCTTTGGTCACCGTCATCAACATTGTTGTCGTTTTCGTCGACGACGTCGTAGCCAGAAGCCGTCTAGTTCTTTTATGCGACATGCAAAGGTGTGCCAACTGACCTAGTTTTTCGACTATCCAGTTGGCCAATTATTGCAGTCGGGAGCAGCTAAAACAAAGAGGGATTATTACTTTAATTTAATTTTCATATTTTCTGTTCTTCCAACGAAAATCTTTCTTTTGAGCACATCGTGCTAATACTAATGATTATTTAAGTCTAGTTGAAGTTACTGTAAAATAATTAAATAAATTAGTTTCAGTTCGTATTTTTCCAGAGTGTAGGAAAATTTGGAGAAAAGGTTTTATTAACACATAAATATATAAGATAAAATAATTCATAACTCTTGTTAAAATATTCTTCGACTCGTTAATTTTCTAAAATGTTTTCCACAAAATAAATCCTTTTTCCTCAGTTTAATAATGGCATACTACAAAGATAAATTCTTGGGCCATTATTGTTAAACTTATTTGTACTTGGAAAATTTTCACGCTTCTTAGCATTATGATTCAGCAGCCATAAAATTTCGTATTATGATTTAAAAATTTCTCTCTTTTGTTTGTTAAAAACACACAAATGAATCCCACGTAATCTCATAAAACGATAATTTACCCATCCATCTACAATGACTTTAAAAGCTCATCTACCATGACTTGCATGTAAATTAGTTAATTCTCTGTTCATTCCCGGTGTTTTCTCCGCATTTTGCTTATGTTCGGCTAGCATGAAAGTCGGCAATAATTAAAGCACCCCGGCTTCCCGTTCGGCACCCTCCTCATGTGGATGAAAGTCTGTCTGTTGGCGGTAACCATAAAACCTGTCGTAACCAAAAGTGAGAAAGATTTTTAGACGGTTGCTGCTTTTATAGGCAGGATTTTCTCATTTCCTTAATAGACTTTACATTGAACGGGGTCGTGCAAATTGTCTAAATGCCGGTAAGTGAGCTGCTATTATTTCTAGTTTGCTAATTGAGATTTCCTCTTTGGAAAAAGGTATTAAAAAATGACTTAAAGATATTTATCATGGAAAACGTGAGATTTATGAATAATTCAAGTGTATGTATACCTATTTGTATTGTTGTAATTCCAAAGTAATTGAAATAATTTCAAATATCGAAATTTTTGTTTCAGTCACACAACTGAAAAAAATGAAAAACTTTAATAAATGTGTGTCTTTCAAAAAGAAAAGTTTGAATATTTTGGACTTTTCGAAAAATATGTCACAGAACTGTCTATACTTAAAAATTAAAAATGTTTCGAATATATCGTGATGGGTATCACATTAAATGGCTTTGAAAAATGATTTCAAAAATATATAACAGTCCTTTTTTGTATTTATGTAAACGAAGAAATTAATGTTATTAAGTTTCGATTGTTTTGAATCGTATTTCCAATTGCGGGTAACATCCAAATTAGGATGACAACAAAATTACACCAATAAGATAATTGTCGCATTCCAATGCAATAGACAAAATTGAGTAGAGGTGCAGAAGTAGTATACTCTACAGGTACTGCGGTCATTTCTACCTATTGGGCAAATTGAATAGATCCTCCGGCCGGAAGCGGTCATGCAGAGGGGGGATATGCTGAGATAAAATCAATTTCTGTCTAAACTAATCTGCATCGGATCTGTCCTTCATTGATAGATCCAGGTCAGAACAGGTAAAATAATAATAAAAAAAGAGAATAGAAAAAAACCTCCGCAACCTCATCCTTTGTAGGGTTAAATGATGCCGCACACCTACGCGGTAGGGGGAATATTTTTAGATGGTGGTGCACTCCAGCAGCCTCTACTCGAGCTAGACAACCTCTATGGGAATTTTGCTGCAGTGTAGACGACCACAGTGTGCTTGTGCACTTTAGGGTCGACTATGGCTCATCTTCGCCCACCCCAAGGAAGTCAGGGTTATGTCGGAGTGAGTAAAGAAGAAAAGGGAAGAAGTGAAAGGTTATTTCCCATGCTACTGTATCAATATGCTCTATTGTCATTGTTGCCGGTTGCTATAAGAGCGGTTGAAGGCTACTTGAAGACAGCCTGACATCCTAATTTTAGCTGTTTTCAATCAACGTCTAGAGATTCTCATCAGCCACCATCTTGGCCATATTTTTTTAGAGGGCATCGCGGCACCTTGGAGGAAAAAAAAAAGGAAACCATCTCAGAATGGATACTTGTAATGGAAGAACTCGAGTGTTACACCCGTTGAATCTATGCCAGGGCTCTCGTGCAAACAAAGCAACAGCCTCGTGGTGGCCCACTTTTGTCTTAGGATTAAGAGAAGTTCAAGGAGGACGATAACATTGTTTGCAACTGAGCCCTCGGGGGGGTGGCGGCGGCACCTCTTTTTTCGATAGAGCATTTGTTTGCGCCTATCTTTATATTTTTCCTCGCCAAACGTTTCCACAGATTTTTGTTTTATTATTTTTTCTGCTCTTCCCGGTTTTTATGAGAAATTCTTTAAATGAAAAATTGTTTTTACTTCGGCGACGATTTTGAAATTCTGGTCTTGAGATCCTTCTGGGAGGGTATTTTGCATGAATGCATTTATTGAAATGGCTTCTGGTAGTTACTCGTTGCCCAAATGGAACGGTATTACCGTGATTGATGATCTTTGTTCTGTTCTGTAATATTTCTGAAAGACACAATTAATTGTCTTAAAAGCAACTAAGTCGCCTGCAAGTGATGAGGATGATTAAAAAACAAAAATTCTTAACTGAGTTCTAAGAAGTTGAAGAATGGACGAAATATTTTAGTTAATATGATAAATTAAATGTTAGAAAATTTATAGGTATTCCTTCAGTGCCATTGTCCTAACCCATTCAGATAATTACTATTGAAATAATTGACCACTGAGATTACCCTAGTTTCACTGGCCTTTGTTCGTATTGTCTAATGGGTTTATATTTAGCTTCTCTATGGGAACATTGTCTTCAATAGCATTTAGCTACACAACGAGGGAAGTTAGATCTTCTCAAGACCTTATGGCTAACCTATGGAACACTAGTTTTCAAAGTGGTAGTCTGGATGAGTCGTTGCTAATACCTAAAGTGTGAGAGGAAGGCTATCACTATCCCTGTTGATGTCCAACTAGAGCTTTGCAATACCGAACTTAATGAAAGTAGTAGAGTAACTAGCAGTATAAAGAGTATTAGTTCTGAGAATATGTAGCTTATATTTTTATTTCCATTTTATTAAGCCCAAGATCTGTGCGGAGTCGATAGCAAACTAGGCGGAATTCTGTGGGATATTATTAATTATGTTATTGTAATAGATTGAAACATATCATTTAAAAAAAAAATATGACGTAAACTTTACACCATATATTTTTTTATAAAATAAGTAATTTTAAGAGGGTATAGAAAGATGTTTAAAAAATTTCGATATAGGTAGATATTTTATATTTTAAAAATGTTTTCATTTAAACAAAAACAGAAACTTTTTAGATGAAGAATCATCAACATTAATAATATTATAATAATTAAAAAATATCCTGTTTTTTCAGGGACATTGTATATATAAAAAATCAAAATTGTATTTAAAAATTGGGGGTTTTGGAATACAAAACGAAATATATTTACGTGGATTTTGTATACGGATGAAGTTACAGGCCACAATAGCACATGCTACTGCGTACTAGTTTTATTATCATGGTAATAAACATGAAATTAATTTTTTCAATAACTCAGATCGGATTTATCGTTCTTAGTAAAAATTGTGGTAAGTTGTCTTTGATTTTCTAAAGGCTAGTCTATCTTTCTTAGAAAGATCTGGTCTTCAGAATTTCCCTTTAATTTGATTTTAAATATACTTTATACATTTTTTCTAAGTTGTACATGTTTATCAGTAGGTGTCTTGAATTTCAAACTAAACGTTTTATGAATGGGATTTTATTTTTACGAATGCTTTTTTTTTTTTTTTTAAACAAAAGTACTTTTTTATAACATTTTACAATACACAACAAATTCAAGAAACGCACACTATGCAAATTCGAAAAAAATCATGCATAACTAAATGCAAGGTGTCACCTAAAAATAAATCCAAAAAAAAATTTGTTCATACTTTTAACACACTCTTGGGACACCACCACAAGACATTTCTTACGATTTCTTACGGAAATGAAAGAAAAAAAAAACAGTATGAGGCAAAAAGGATAATACAGAAACGGTCACTACACTTAATTAAGAAAAAAGATTTTTTAAATATTCATACCGAATCGACTCTAGGGTGGTGAGAACATGAAAGTTAGGAGGTGAATGCATCAATCGCAACTCTCTGACAAAATCTCACAAATAAGAAAAAAAGAAACGGCAGGTTAATGAGGATCTCGCTTTCTCGTATCATTTCCAATTTAATTTGTATTTTTTTTTGTTTTGTTTTTTAATTTATATTAATTCCATTCCTTGACTCTTCGAAAAAAAAAAAATTTTTTTTTTTTTTTGGTGCAACTTCGTTGATTACTTCATACTTGTTACTGCTCTGTGTAGTGTGTGCAAAAAAGAGGGAGAAGAATCCACTACGTGATAAATTTTGTAAATGTAATTTATGTTTTTTTTTTTCATACATTTTCTATTTATATTTAACGATTAAAAATTCTAAATTAAAAGAAGAAACAATGAAGTTTCATTGGTCGATGTATAAATTGGTGTGTGTGTGTTTCTTTTTGTAACGTATATTGTAAAAAAAAATGTGTAAAAAATGGTAACTATCTATACTTTACGATTCGGAAATACACCACTAAATTGTTTTTAGATTAATTTAGTCCTAGTGATATATATCCGAATAAATCTATAGTTTTGTGTTAAATGAAGAAATATACAAAAATAAAATATGAAGAAAAGTATAAAAATAAGAACAAAAAAGAAAAAATTTAAGTACAGAGGTGCTGCTTTATGTTGCGAATTCATCCACAGTCTATAGATTGCCATTACTACGAGTCCTAGATGTAATAAATGAAATTTAAGCACGAGCTTTTTATAAAAATGAAATTTTAAAATAAATATATCTAATGAATTTATTCACTAAAATGGAAATTAATTAAATTTCTTTTTTTTTTTTTTTGGGGCAGTTCGATGTAACACAAAGTGTGTCCCAAAAATTTTTCTTTTAAGACTGCATTCAACTACAAAAATACAAACGCATTAGAAATAATTTATATTTTTAAATATTTCGAACAAAAAAATACATTCCTTTGAGCTTTCTACAGAACGTTAAGCGCGATATAAAGTCTACTACTATTGGCGATAAGGAAACTCCTCTTTGATTGTCCTTTACACCTTAAATGTTTAATTAATACTGATTAAGATTTGGGAAATTAGGGTGGGAATTTTTGGGACATTGTTACCTGTGTGTATTTTAAATAATTTCATTTTTCTTTTATTTTCAAATCCTTGGTAAGATCGTAGAAACGATCGATTTCCTCGCTCCCATATTTTAAGATGGATTCAAGGAAGACAATGTCCAAATTGTGATTTGTCCAATTTTTAGTTTTGTTTTGTTACAACGGGGCTGCAGCTCCAAAATGTTGCCGTGTCCCAATATCCCAAAATGTTGGATGCCATTTTTTGCGTAGATTTTATACATTTTTATAACAGTCGTAGATATGATGAACAGTTTTAGACTGTTCCATATTCATCCCAAGACGCACATCAAGATGTGTATGACTTTTTTTTTGTGGTATAAAATACATATATATATATATAGTTTTTTTCTTTTGGCTCTGTAAGACAAAGTTGGCCCAATCTTTGGAGATGGAGCAACATCTTTGTTTCACAGAACGAACGCGACGAGGTACTCAAGTATCAAACGGCATGTATTTCAGCACTTCGGAGGCCCTTTGGCGAATATTACAAATTCCCCATTCACAAAAGGTGACCTCCCGTTATCCACCTCAGTGTCTACATTAAAAATGAATAGTATATGTTTTGTTGAAATATTAAATAAGTGATAGAATAAAAATGTTAACTTATTGGACGAAAAATAAATGTTTTTATACGTCTTTGAAATCTGATATTATTAGGATTAATACATTCTAAATAATTCCATATGCCGAAAATCTACAGACCGCGATCATGGAGCGCTTTAAAACTAGTTATATAGAAATTTTATTTATCACGGTAGCAAAAATGAAATTCTAAAAGATAAGTTTCTATAAAAAGAAATTACAATATTTAAAAAGTCTTGTAAAACATTCAAAGGAACTTTTACTAGATCCATCGATGTGTTTTGAAATTGGAAGGTATAACACTTTTGAGTTTTATTTGTTTGGTAGTATCACTTGCACTATCTTACTATAACAATTTCCAGATAAAAAGTGTATTATCAAGATTCCTAGCCTTTTTATACTTATCTGTGCGTTATTTAGCTCAATAACAACATTTATAAAATAACTTTCATTGCTTTTTGGACATATTTGTGTAGGTATATTTAATAGGGCTGTCTATAACTTTGGATATAAACCTGTAATTTAATATATATCTTCTTTATCATTAACATACCTACCGTTTACTGTATATAAGTATAAAATTATATTGTATTTGAGAAAAAAAATTATTTGAATTAAGAGTTTAAAAATATTAATTAAATAGCAGGCAAAAGTATGCATTGCTTTTCTTTTTTATAAATTTGTGTAGTTTTAGTGTGATTGTGAGTGCACTGTGAATGAGAGCTGTATAAAAATAAAGTGGATTTGGTGACAAAAGCGAAATATTTACACTGGTTTGTCACAATTCTTGCGAAGCCTAAGCACGTAATTATATGTAATATATAATTTAAAATTAGACCAGAAAAAATTAAACGTCTATATATTTAAAAATTCGTATAAAATCCAGAAATAATTCGGTTCTATATTTTTAATGAACTAAAAATATATTGGTTCATATTTTTTGTTTATTACAGACTTTTATTTATCTTTAATAACCCTCGCAATATTTAGAAGATTTAATAGAAGAGGTTCATCATATCGTTTTTTTAATAGTTTTTAAGTAAATTTCGTATGTTGTATTGAGAAATTTTAAATTTGTAGTAATACTTTTTGTAGGTAATTTTATTACAACGTGGACTTTTTGACTGATTCTTAATATTTTGATATTTATTTTAATATTTCCGAATTATTTTTGGTCATGTTGCTGTATTAAGATAGAACTATTGATTATGAGGAGTAGATTTCTAGCGTTTTTATTGGCTTTTTTATTTTATCTGATTAATTAATCAACATTTTGAAAAATCTGTAAATCCTGACAATCCTTAAATTCAAAAGTATAAAACGTTTCGACAACTTTCGATTAGGTAAAGGTTTTCGTTTATATTTGAACTGCCCTCGGTATATGCAACGTTTTGAGAGAACGTATATTTTACAAAGGATAAAAAAAAAGAAAGAAACCTGTATTAATGTCAGGTGCTAAATAACATCGCATTATTTATTAAACGCTCTTCGGATGAATTGCACAACGAAAAACAGCGCACCTCCATTTAATTTCTGTTTCTGCCCATATAAAGATATATATTTTTTTAAAAGCACCTGAAATATCTTTGAGTATAGATAATTTTTTTTTAAGTATTACGAGCAAAAAACCTCTGTCCCTTTCCTAAAATTAATGAATAAAGGAAAAAAAGAGATGTTTTTTTTTTCTTAATAGAGTTTTACCCATGACTCCGGTGGATAACGTGGAAATGGGGCTATTTCTTTAGTCGCCACATTGCTTGGTAATTCAGCCCTTCCAAGTTTTTTCAAGCGTCGCCGTCGTGCTATACGCTGTTTTGATCTTAGCATCAAAGCCGCCTGCATCTTGGTGGTGGCGTCTTCTTCGTTTTCTACGTCTTCTACGTCTCCTCTTAATGTTAATCACGTCTGCACTAGATACACTCATAAAACTTGAATTTTTTATTTTTAAATGATTTTATGTACTCTTTTTATTTTGTGTGTGTTTTTTTTATATAAGATTTATTATTTTAATTTAATCTTTCTCATCTTTTTATTCTTTTCATTTTAATCACTTATGTTTTTTTTTTTTTTTAAATTGGAAATTATTTCACTTTAGTGTTAATTTTTCGATTCATCATCTTAATTGGCTGATTCATCTCCTACAGGTGGCTTGTATAGGTTATACGTGTTTTTTGTTTTATCAACTAATTTGCATTTTCCATAATTACTAGAGCGTATAAGTTATATGGTACACATTTTAGCCGTATTGCAAGTGCAAAGTGCAAACAACACCATTGTTAGTCGAAATTATATTAATTAATTCAATTATTGTCGTTCTAATGCTAAATCGCGCTTTAGGATGCCAATTAGTATTTAATGTTTGCAAAAAATAAAATAAAATAAAATCATTTCTATAACTACGTTCTATGTCGAGACGGGGAAAGGTCTGGCAATGTCATGCGTGAAATCGTTTGCTTTTAGTTTACCCATCATAGGCACGGTTGTATTCACTGAACGTACAACGTTTTCAATTTATGCAAATTATTCGTATTGTAGGTGAAACCATAGATTTCGAGTCATGTCGAAGTTTTAGCACAAAAGCAGTGTTGCAGTATGTGACGTTATGAATATTAAAATCTATGTGAAAACTCTATGGATCCTAGGAATAGTATGTTGACTATGTGAGAACAGCTTCAGACGTTCCTTTTCAAGGCAAATATGATTTAAAGAGTTAAGGGGACTCAAGTATTCTAATGTTGAATGGCACTGGTGGATTTAATAGGCTCTTGGCCTAATAATTTACTCATAGAGTGTTAATAGCACCAGAACAGTCTTTTAATAAATTCTATTGTATTTAAATTAGAATTTTGTTTACGATATGTATTCTAAATCAACAGGCTGTTGTATCTACTAATTTTAATAAAAATAACCCCAAGGAAATTCGACATCCAAATACATATATGACGGTGTGACTAATTTTGTTTTCCAAATTTAAAGTTCGTAGTATATTAATAGATTCTATAGCATTTGTCAGTGAAATAATAGTTTTATTTATGCAACAATGAACTTATATTCATACAAATAGACAGAACTTGACAAATATATTTCCGTACACAGGTAGAGGGAGAAACAGCAGACAACATGTAAAGTTCTTGTCTATGAATACTAAAATATGTCTCAACAAAATGTCTATCAAATAGATAAAAAAAAGTATATATACTGAATTGTTAACTAAGCCACCGATGGACATATCTTTGGTGAACTTCAGATATTACAAGCATAAAATCCTTTGCAGATTTATAACTAGTAAATAGATTTATAAAAATAGTTTTTTTTGTTGATTGTATATTCAACTGATGATGTGACCTTACCGTAACGTTTCTATCACCAAGTTTCAAAATTTGACTGGGGTAAATGCATGAGCCGAAAATGAAAATCGTTTGTTACACGTGAAATGTTTCAATTTTTATGACAACTATAAATTTTCACACACGGGCCGCGGCCTTCGTGATGCATATTTACTCTTCTAAAACAGCCCCCATGAAGCCGACGAAGATTTATGACACGGCTGTCCAATTGGCACGTTATAAATAGACTTCGAGGCATAATCCAATCAATTTCCCTTCAAATCATTTTCGTGACTATTCTTCTGGGGGTAGTTATTACTTCAGGTATGGTTGTGAAATGGGAGAAATGCGTAAGCGGTCGAAGCATTTCGGCACTTCGGCACCCAAAATTAGAATCAAGTACTGTGCACATGTTTCGAGGGCAATTACTTTATGGTATGGTTTGTTGTATCAGGCAAACGTGGACAGGTTGGGAGAATGATATTTTACGGTTATGTAGGTTATGGTTACCTTCAGGTAATTTGCTAATTAATTTCTTTATGACAGTCACTTTTAAGTGGTGCTCATCTTTTTGAATTATGTTATGACATTCTTTTTTAAGAGGACGTTTTCCTTCTGGTAAAAGGGTAATTTTGTTGAGACGTGTAAATAAACAACTTCTGTTTTTATTTTTTAACTTGCTAGTAAATCTGGAATTTTATAACATTTGATCGTTTAAATTGTGGTTATAGACTAGGATGTTTGAGACAAATAAAATTGCTAGATTATTTTTGAAAGTTCAGTAAATAGAATGATGATTTATAGATTATTGAATTATATCTTTACAATCACAAAAAAAAACCATTAAAAAGTGGTTTCTGGCTGATATTAACAAAAAATATACTTTCGTTTTTTAACTAAATCTAGACAATGAGAAGATAAAAAATGTTTAGTCCAACTTTCATTTCTCTTCAGGTTTGTGAGTACAATTTTTTGTTAAATACTTTATTTAATTTATATCAGCAATGAAAAGACGGATAAAAGTGCGTGTACTGCAGTCCTTAAGAGAGTCCTTAAAAAAAAGACTTAAAAAAAAAACAATACAGACGACTATGTACTTTGAAATGTCTTTGTTTTGACTCATATGTTCTCCTCAATTAGAGACAAGGTCAACCCTTATTTAGCACAAAATTTCACAAAAGCAAAAATACAAACAAACAGAACTTTAACCATCCTTGTGCTCTTAAAGCGATAATTCCACAACTTGGCTGCAGAGTCCTTTTGAATTCCTCAAAATAAACAAAAGTCGTAAATGGATACCATTAAAAATGTTCGCCTTGAAAAAAAGAAAAAACAAAAAACTCCGAAAAAAAGAAATCCAATAAAGTTTCCATCTAGTTTCATTTCCTGTCCTTAAGATTCATTTAGCGTCCACTCCTGGGGGAGCATGTCCATCAAGGTCCACTTTATAGTCTACACACAAGGCAATATCACGTCGTATCGCAACGAGGTCCGAGAGCTTTTCATTTAGGGTTTGAATGACCCAATCTAAGTGAAAATTACATTGCCAACGTGGGCGAATCATTCTGTTGAGGCTACCAACCATGTGCAGAGATCCCAGTCTCTGTCCCGATTTTAGTTTTCTTCTGCACGATATTCCAGTCACAAAATAGGGGGAGGAGAGTGTGGAACATGGAAAATGAAAAAAAAGGCGAAATTTTGCACGCAGATGGAAGCCACGTGTTCCGTGGTAGAGCAACAGTTCATCGATTTGAAGCCAACTAATTCGCGGATTATTCCTTAACCTTATGCGGCATTATTTTGCTGGTACCTGTTACAAGTTTTCGGGGGGGTTCGGGATGTTGTCTTCAAAATCAAGGCCACCTGTAAAATTGATTCTAGACCTGGTGCGATTTTACAAACGTTTTAATTCAATTCTTTAACCCGTTCTTATAGCATTGCAAAATTAAAAAGAAAGTATAGTATCTTGAATATTTTAATTTTAAATTTAATATTCTAACTATTATTTTATTTATTACTTATTTTTCTAGGAGCTAGTAAAGAAGACGTAAATCCACCACAGAGATAGAATACAATATGCATCAATGATCGATATTCTAAATAGGGAGACATTCGAATTACTAAAATGTGTCACTGCAAACAGGCTGGATACCATCTGAGCCGGTCTTCCTGCAATAAATCAATCTTCTGATTTCCAATGCAAATTGAGGCCATTGTCGTGCAGATGGGGCCTCTTTCTAGTTCTAGCTTAATCTGTATCAACCGCCCACTATCCGATAGTCATTTGTTATCCTTAGCCTCCAGGCCAATGTATGGAACATGTGTGTCCGTACTATTCACCCCGTGACTTAAAGAAAACCATTTGAGGTTTGGTCGGTGGCGCGTGGGGCATATTACCCACTTAACCCATATAAAGCCTACACCACATACTGCAGTCGAATGGTACCCGAATTTTATGTTACGGATTCTGATCCGTATGTAGAGGTTCAGTTACAGCCCTGACAAGGATACGTCTACACTTAAGTACCGTTCTGATATACAAGGGAGAAATCCTCCACAAAAAGATGTTGGGAATGGGCTTTATGGATTTCGGAGTTATTCAGGTCTGAGAAGAATCCTGGCTCCTACACAACTGTTATGGAACTCGATGGTATTAAGGAGTACACGAATGTAGGCTGTAGCATATTAAAGTTACTCGTACAACCTTTCATGAGGTGTACAATTACTTCCTATGATCCTGGGCAAGCCCGAGAAGTCTCCGTAGAACTTCTCATAACCCAGTTTATACTGGATTATAGCGAAAATTATATAAAGGAAATTTGGAATTAGCCACCTGAGTGTTCATGTTTGTCGAAATAGATATCTTGTTTGTAAGGATTCGTTTGAGATTATTAAATTTAATTAGGATAGTTTGTTTGGAGTTTTAGAAAAATTTTTTTGGAAGTTTGTTTTTTAAATCTAAGATATATTCAGAACACGTTGAAAAAGTCTGCTAATTTTTTTCTTTAATATTAGATCTGTTCTGCTGCGAGTAAAATATGGTTTAATTGTAATCCTAATTAGTATTTTAAACCAATTGTCTCTTTCTTATCTCTCGCTGCCAAGAGGTTCTTAAATGAATGATAATGCGTCTGAAAGTACTGAGGAAAGAAGCCCTGCCGTCAGCCCTTTAATTTCTTTCGCCTCAGCATTGTCTAAATTACAATAAAAAAAAGAAAAAAGCATACCACAAAAGTTTCTAAACTTTGCGCGTCCATTAAAATTTCATTTTTAGCGGTTGAAAAACAAAAAGTACAAAAAAGAAAAATCCCAGACATAGTGAAAAGCCCTTAGTCCGCGGAAACATCATGGAAATTCCATTGAGGAAGCCCCCGTGTACCCGTTCTCTCTTTTTTGTGCATCATAAGGCAAATTATAACCATTTTCCTCTTCACTGAAGGTACCACTCCCGACAACCACCGACTGCAGCCTTATTTACCTAAGTAGTCCTTTTTAGGGTAAACATCCACAATCACGACTGGCTGCCTGTTCTCTAGCAAGCTCACTGAGTTTTTTTTTTTCGTAAATGGATACGATGGTGGAGAAAACGACGGGTACAAGGGACGGTACCCCGGGGCCGAGGACATTCATTCGTGAACAAAAGACCACCCTGTCCAAATATTTGAAATCAGAAAGTTTTTCCTTTTTTATTATTTTCCTCCGTTTAAATGAAATCACGACTGACGACAACGACGTTCCTTCTGATTGTATAGCCTCACTTCTTGTGATTTGTATTCTTCTTAGGGGCTAGTAATTAGAGCTTCTTAAAATCAAGAAAAACTTCTATTTTGAAAAGTGTTTTTTTTTTTATTATGATTATTTCATTCGATTTTCCGCGCTGTTGTTGACTGATTCTACTATTAGTCAAAAGTAGAATCCCTGGCCATTATTCACCTTCAATCTCATTAGTATAATGTCACGGCCATGAGTGGCTTAGCAGAATAATGATAACATAGTAGCAATTTGCATATTTGTATTGTTCACATGTATAGTGATACTATAAATCGTAGAGGACTCTCTCTGGGGCAATCTTTTAATAGGCAAATTTAATTTCATCTGCCATATGTCACGTTTAATATGTCCCACATATACCACCTGCCCCATTCGAAGGAGGGAGACTCCTCTTGAGATTATAATCTGTACCTGACAGGAGTGTCTGCACCGGTTATCAGTCGCCGTTGACATTCTACAATATCCCATTGGATTTTCACTGTGTCTATCCCAGAGAGAAAAGGAGGAGTCCGTTTTCATCTTTTTTCTTATATAACAAATCTAAAAATAGCTTCAGGTGGTAACATCTTAAAAACACGACTTCTTGGAAGATGTCGCACAGACGACGACAAGATGGGAAGCACGGAATGATGGACTGCATCACAAAAATAAGATTCGTCAGCATTAAAGATAAATTAAGGTGGGACCAAGGGTGTGATCCACCCGTGCGCTTAATGCAATAGTTATAAGAGACGTCCCCTGTGAATTCTACCGGCTTACCATTATTACCTAGTCTTTACGGACCAGATGTAAGAGGTTCCCTTTGACTGGGCTCCTCGACGTAGCCGATGGGCCGGCTCCTTTAAGGAAAAACGTAAATTACTTCGCGGTTGTGGGGGAGCCTTATGAAAACAGTCTAGTCATGGCCAGGTAGATTGCAAGGTGGAGAGGGAGGACATTTTAATTTTTATAAGAACTCTGTTTCGGGGTCTATGAATATGTAAGTTAGTTTTTAGAGGAAACTTAATGCAAGACGACGGCGGGCATTTGAAATGAATTTTTTATAAGGACAAAAATAAATTAGCAAGTCGTATTAATTTTTGAAAAAGCCCACCACTGGCTCTTGTATTTCGTCTGAACAGGATAACCTGCGTGACATTTTTTTGGTGCGCGTGCGTTTTATTATCCTATTTTATAGGCTTTCCTCCAACAGAGCAAATTTTTGGGATAAGGGTTTGATGTCCTAATTATTAGAGCACTTAGAATGTGACATATTTAAGATCTGGAGACTATACCAACGTCTATGTAGTTAGAAACCGTAGTGCAAAGGGTTTTCTATAATAATTTGGTGACACTCGACGTATTTACATATAAACATGCAATACAATGCATTTATTCAGTCGTAACCGATGATCCACCGTATGAGTCATATAAGATTTACCAGTCTAATCAATTTATGATACTGTTTTAACAACAAGAACCACTAAAACTTTTACAAGGACAGAGAAAAGTGGTTTGATTTTAAATGTTGACGAAATTGATTGACGATTTTGGAAGTATATAAAAAATATAAAACAAAACCATGAACTTCTATTAACTTACATGCAGATATACATACTACTAAATATATAAGCCTCGAAATCAAGCAGGCCTTAGACTAGAACCCTTGGTTACCTCATATTGTTCACATGTGCAAATGTCCTGCTCACAATAGGTGACCTGTGCCCATTTGTGGCCACTACCTCCATTCGGCAGACCATAGACGACATTCTCTTCTGTGTAAGTTTCTAATTGGTGTTGGGCAGTTATTGTCGTTCCGGGTGCTATCGCCGTTGCCGTCGTAGTGGTGTATGTTTCGTCATGATCGAATGCATCGGTGCGTCGCACCCGATAGAAACTGCATTTCCGTTCTAATTGACCTGAAGCTGCGGCATCGGGATGATGGCCCGGTGACGCCATAGGGGTTGCAGGAGTAACAATGATCGCATCATGTTGCGGGACCTGTATTTGACTGGGAAGATTTGGTCCAGAATCAGCTTGAGGATGTTTACTGCAACCAATCGTAGCCCCGACTGGTGTGGTGGGAGGTGTCGCCTCCGCTTGGGAGACAAGGGGAAAACTAGCGGTGGCAGATTTTGTTAGGTGTTGTACTCGTTCATGTCGTGGACCTAGCTTCGGCGACAGGGGACGAGCATGCGGATCATGATGAATATGGTGGTGATGATGATGGTGATGAACATGTTGGTGATTCGGTCCTTCAACAATTGGCAGTAGGAGCTTACTTTGCGTCGCATAGCTGGCGCTTAACTTGCGGGCCTGGGCCTGCGGTGTACGCAAGTACGTTGATGGAAGCTGATGGAATTGACGACTTTGTTGGGCGCGGATCGGTGTTGCAGCACCACCTACCTTAGCCTGTGCTAGCTTAGCCTGAAGAGCCTTATTCTTATTATTCTGTTGCCGCTGACGTTGTCGTGATCGTGATGCTAACGAAGCACCACCTGCAGCCGCATACATATTCAGCCAATGTAGATTACCTCTTCAGGTTGACACTTTTCGTTTTAATGTGTCTTACAAGTTTTACACTTTTTTTTTTTAGTGAGGTTTGTTGGCGGACAGTTTACAGATAAAGTTTTTCAAGAGTACATGAATAATTTCGTTAGATACAAAGATTTTTTTTTCTTTTTATTCTGTCACAAGAATTTTTTAAGACAGTTGTCGAGTGAATGGAGAAATTCGAAGGGGCTGACGGAGAAACGCCCACCAGCCTCAAGTGTAGAAATTTTACGTATTGTTTCACGCCATTTTTTCAACCACACACCGATTTTTTTTTAAAGAAAAAGATACACTTAAGGTGTTCGGTATGGGAATTAAATTGGACAATCTATATTTTCTTTTTGCGAAGGTCTATTTCCTTGCTCCGTCTGCACCTGTCTATCTAAACATCGAGAGAACGTAATTACACGTCAACACGAATTGCTTGTTGCTATCGTCTCTAAATCATATTTCATACTCCCGCTCTCCTCCGGGACCTCTTATCTAACTTTACGTGTATGCTTTTCCATGGCATTGATGATTCCCTTCTTTTTTCTATTTTTATGTTTTTGTGTTATGTTGTTTTTTTTTCTTGTACCTGAAATGTTTGAATATTACCTATGAGCGCGCACCACCGATGGATTTTTTAGATTTGGCCCACGTTTCTGTAGTCGCTTGTTAGGGTCACGTAACTTCTATCAAGGATAAGCAAAAAGTGGATACCATGAAAAAGTAATCGTTACTATGCTTGGAATGTTTTCTTTTTTTTTCTCGATGAATCGTTCTGAGGGCTTCCGAACTTGGTGATAGGAATTGTTTTTTTTTGTTTTTTTGTTTTTTTTTTGGATTTTTAAAGACAAAACTAGGGATATTTTAAATGATCTTGATAACTTTTATATCGAAAAGAATTTTATTCTGATTGCAATTATTTCCGCATTCCCTGTAATTATTTGTGTAATTTTATCAACCTGTCTTTTTTTTTTCGTGGAAAACTCGTGTAAATTCTTCTTGTACTTGCAAACAAATGAAGTTAGATAAAAAGTGATAGCATCGTTGACGATTGTACAAAACGTCTAATGTTTATTTTGATTGTTATTTTGGTTTTTTTTGTTTTGTTTTGAAGGAGAGAAAAATGTTTCTAAAAATGAAAATTATTTTGAAACCATTCACAGTCACTCAACAAAAGCTTAATTACACTCTTTTATCGGATAAATGAAAATGTTTGTTTCTAATTTCTTTTACGTAACGTTCTTGTATCTCCTTATTAATTTCGTTTTATATTTTTCTTTCCTTTTTGTAAAAAAAACACAATAGAAAATAAACTACATAGGCCCTATAAGTTCTACGTACAAAATATCTCAGTTGAATGCCTTTAAGTGATAAAAAAACATCAGCAGCTCCTTGTGACATCAACTATATAAAAAACTGATTGTTCCGTATATTTCTTTTTTATTTTTTCAATGAACAAACAAATGAACTGCTCTGATTCTTTTGCTTATATAAAAAATTGTTAATTCTCTTGTATTGTCTTCAAGTTATACGTTTCCTTTATTTTTATTTTTTATTTTTATTTTTTGTCTACATCTCTAGCAAAACAACCACATGGTATACAAAAAACATAACGAAAAAAAAACAATCTATTCAACAATATTTTCAACTTGTTAATAATATTTTCAACGCGTCTCACTTAAAAAAATACAATTTATCTTTTTTATTTTATATTTATATATATATATATATATATTTTTTTTTTTTGTTATACTTATCCTGTTCGACTTCGTCCTGCCCTGCTTCTAGTGTTTTTTTCTTTTTTCTTAATGATAAATTATTGCAAACGATACTTACACACTTTCTAATATTTCATAAAAAATTCTCTTGCTCTACGGTATAAAATGATTTTTTCTTCTCTTAAATAAAACTCTTGCGTATCCCAGTAAATCTAGTAGATAAAACAACTTCAATTTATCAACAAATATCGACATCTGCTCTACACATTTAGGTTTAATAAATCTGCTCTGATTAATTAACTCTAGGCTTTTTTTTTGTTTTTTTTTTTGTCTAACTGCTTTTTTACTTGTTTAATTTTTCTTTTTGTCTTACAAAAATGTTTTGTTTACTCCTCTTCATTCAATTCAATTTATTTTATTTATCTATTTAAGACACTTAGGTTTTATAATAGGGTTTTGCTTTGGTAACTAACATTTGTTTGTTTTTTTTTTCTCACCTTCTGCCTACTAAAACTTTGCTTGTAAGAGCAACGTATTCTAAGGAAGCAAATGTTTCCTCACTTTCACAATATAAATAATCTTTTATTTTTTTTTTTTTTGTTTAATATTTTATCTTGTTTATTATTATTTTTTTTTTACATTTTTTTTACTTGAAAGGAAACCCTCTTTTCTTTTGCGTTTTATTTTTGTGAGATAGTGTTGCGTTGGGGTTTTATTTTCTGCAGATACAAGACGGAAATTTTGAGGAACGTTTTGTATTTTGTTTTGTTCGCTTTGATTTATTTCGAGCTGGAATAGAAGATTTTTATTTTTTATTGTATTGTGTGTATATAAAAATAGTCAGGAAACTTTGAAACCTTTTTTAGCCGCTAAAAATCTGATTATAATACTAAATTATAATTAACAATAGTTTACTGATGTTAATTTTAAGTATTTGGTATGTATATCCCCCACATTGTAAAACAGTTCGTACACATAATTTGAAAGTTCACAATTTTGTTAAGTAATTTGAGTTATAATTTTCCAAAAATTCGTTTCATAATATGAGCCGTTTATTTTAAAAGTGGTGTAAGTTCACTTTTCAAAGAATTTCCACGTTGTAATTTATTTTCTTTTAATATAATAATTACATAATTATAAATTTAAAAAACTTATAATTTGCCGAAATAATGGACTTGTTGAACTCTCAAAATCAATGGCTCTTAATTGGAATATTTTGCTATGAATAAACCACTTAAAAAATCCATAATTAATTGTAGGTATAGACAGGAGTTCTTTTTTTTTCACTAACATAAAAAATATAATATAAAACCAAGTCAAAAAAATTGGTAAATGTTTGTAAGAAAGAGTTATCTTTTCTTGCCTTTTTAAAAGTAAAAAAATTTAAAGATAGAAATACTTTTATTATTATATTTAATTCTTATTTGACTTTAAGAATACATGAAAATACAATTTTTAATTGTAGGAAAATTTGGAAAAGAATCTATTTTGATTATTAAAACTATCATTCAATTTATTTTTTTTATGAGCAGTTTTCAAATGGTTTCTTTTAGACATTTTTATTATATTATAGTATATTAATAGATTTACGTTATTATACTTAAATAATTGCAAAGCTTTGTTCTATAGAAAAAGTTTTAGCTTTAATAAGGCCTGGCTACAATTGTGTAAAATTGTAACGTGCAAAGTAACAATGGTTTTTAAAAAAAAAAAAAGTTTTTACGAAACTGTGCTAAAATTCTACGAATATGCTCTGAGTAGTAAAAATAGAAGAGCAATAGTTAAAAATTATTACAAATAACTTCTACTTTTAACATGCTCAAGTAAAACACTTTAAATAGTGCTATTTTCAAAAGTTTTAACACTAATAGAAATACGTTATCTACTTATCAGGTCAATATTGTTAACATTTCAAAGATGGTATCCCGTAAAAATGTTTTGAAGAAAACAAATTATCCCTTTAAAGATCCAGGAAATCGAACAAGTATGCGGTGGCGCGACATAGGAAATGCTGGCAGCGTGTCAACACCCAATAAATATCACTTTGTTGGAATTCTAGAAGCCACCATGTACCCACCATATGTGTTCAGGTTTTACCACTTTATCTGGATTCGGAACAATGTAAGCACAACCCACTGGAACAACAGCGCATTGGGTACAGGTATCGAGGGGGTGGGATTAAAAATTGCTTGTTCAACGCAAGCAAAACATTTTTTTTCCCAAATATTTACTGGACACAACACGGAGGTATTTTCCTTGCATATGTGGGTTGATATAGTTCATAAATTGCACTGTGGTTACTATGCACACGTTTTGGCCTTCGGACATTTGTCATTATATTTGTCCCGATTTTCGAGGACATATTCAATTTCCTGGAGTTAGTCTCCGATAAAAAAAACAACAACAATAGAATAGAATGGGATATAAAGGATCCTTGTAATAATCTTCGACCAACGGGTGGGTGTATTTCTTCTTAATCCACACACACTATTTACTATGCCATAGCATTCCCCATTGAAACGCAAGATCCTTAAAATGCACTACCGGCAGGAGGCGCTCATTTATGCGAGCAGAGTCCTTATGCCTTTTATAAACTCCTCCCCGCATAAGAGGACTCTTTGCATTTTGCTTAGATGTGCAGAGTTCTTTTGGGCCCTGAAGATGGAGGGCAAAAAATAAAAAAAATTTATATATATACCTTTTTTTTTTTGCAACAACAGAAAAAAACGTCATCCTTTTTCTTCTAGCTCCTTTATTTTTAGCCTGGCTGCCGAACAAAAAATCGTTCAAAAAGTATGTCAGAAAACTCATGGAACTATATGAAAACCATAAAAAGAAATAGTGCGAACCGGCAAATGGGGGCGGGCCCTAGGGGTGAACCAAACCCACACTCTAAAAATCCTACCAACCTACCGAAACCCCATCAACCCTCTCCCTTTTCAGTTGCAACTGGGAAGTGCAGAAAATCGATGCCTCCGCGCGGTGAAAGATGAATAAAGGGATAGTGTTCGGGGGCGGGGGAATCCTTGTGTGTTAAAATGGACATGCAATCAACTATACCACGCCCGTTCCGGTGATTATGATGCCGATGATGATGATGTGCACGCAATACCGCGCCAGGGAGCCCGGAACAGGACGACAGAGCAGGGCAGGGGAGGGATTCGAATCATGGCACTCAATTTTTTATATCCTCCTCCCTCAAATTCATCGGGAATGGATTTCGAGACGCAACGGCGGGGACATACAGAAGCAATTAATTTTAACTATGTCCCCTGGACGGCGACCACGTCGGCGATAGATAGACCCACATCCCAAAAATTGAATCAGTTCGTGTATCGCACAATCGTTTCATCGCATGTTGTGATTAAGAATATAAGAGGGCAAGCGAAATTGTCACTCTCCTGTAATTACTTTGTACAGCGCTTACAAAATTATGCCTGAAGTATTTAATTCAAATAGTTTTCTAACTAATAAAGACTTTTTTTTCTTTGGAATGGTCTTTTCTGAAGTAAAAAATAAAACGGTATACCTCTAATGCATGATTTTTTCAGGGTGAATCCCATAGTCAGGTGAAGAAATTTCTTATAAACTTATAAATAATATCGACAACAAAAATGTTTTTCTAGTTTAGTAAATTTTTAAATGGAAAAATTTCATAATTAAAATAATAATGCGAAAAGGATAAAAATTTATTTTCCTACCTTGAAAGAAATTTTGGTTATAGCACTCCATTGCAAATTTTACAATCTTCATTTGATTCCACAAATACATGCTACTAAAGATCTGGTTCAATATTTTTTTATAATCCACTTAAAAATTCACGAGTATTCAAATTCAAAGTATGAATTAATATGATTAATAGTGGTAACAGTAGCAAGAAATTATATTTAGTTATTTTTTGGTACAACCAAAATTAAATTAATTAAAAGATTGTTTGCATTACTTGAAAATTGTTCACGAATTGAGCAAAAAATTGAAGTGAAATAAGAAAATGAGTGTCCAGGGAAGGCATTTTTCATTTTTAATAGTATAGAATTAAAAAAACTTTTTAAAACAGGAGAAGATAAGTAAAAAGAGACACCTTTCGCCTCGTTTTATAGTATTTTCATATTAACACCTCAAGGAGGACTACATTACTACGTGAGGACTACATTACCAAGGTCAAAAGAGAGTGTGACTAGCGCGCCGATGGTTACATACATACGATTAATAAAACAAATTTTACGTTATTTATATTTTCTTTGAACACCAAATCGAATCAAAACGTTGGACGTAATAGCGATATACAAATTTACTGACCCCATGCAAAATGCACAGTTTAATTGAAAATACAATCAAGGTGCTATCAACACCTCTCCTATTACATGAAAATTTCCGTAGAGTTCGATGGGTACGTGTACGTAGATATTGTTAGAAAATTGATAACATCAAATCGATTTGAATTAATAGTATGGTATTAGGAGGTATTATTTATGCTAATGAAATAATGACTTATAGCGAAAAATTATTTAAAAGCACTTGACCATCTTTGTTTTTTTTTTGCGGATTAAATCAATCCAAGTGTATTTATGTCTTCGTAGCAATTAAAAGAATTAGTGGAACGATTCCCATGATGTAGCGCCCGCGATGCAGGGGCGTTCCAAGGTAATTTTCATTGATTTCATTGTTTGCCTATAGGTAATCATCCCTTCGAGCCGATTTCAGAAATAGAAAACGCCCGTTACCAAGGCACTGCCAATGTTCAGAATCAATGAAATCGCCGCATTAGTTCCGTTGTATAGCGAATAAAAAAAGGAAAATACAACCGAAAAGCAATAAATTAATTGCAAAATGAATTCCCTTTGATCGTAAGAACTTCACGACTTAATATCGTTTGAAGTATTTAGAAAATCGAAGGATTTCTCCTATGAAATGGCGCTTGCTAAAGAATATAGTGCTAAAAAGACTTTTTTTTTCTTCTTTAAAAAAAAAAAAGGCACAGAAGGAAGCAGGTATGCTCGATCGAATTCGGGAAGACCATTTAATTTCCTTATCGCAATAACCTTCCTCTTCAGAAATGCTTTTGACACCTGCGCCTTCCAAAAGGTCTTTCGACTTTCGGCAGGACTATACTAAGGAGCTCCTTTTGATGCCATTCACAAACTGAAAATCAATGGCACCACCATGTACCTCCGAAACTGAGGTACTACACCTTCGGGACCTGGAAAATTTTCGGGCTTAGGGGCGGCGACTGTTCCACAACCATACCCACAGGCTACATTAATTCCGTATTGATGCCATCTACTAATAATAGACAATTCCTTACTGCACTCGACCGAGTTTTCTTACCCTTCAAAATAAAAAAAAATTGAAGAGTTTCAGTTTATTTTTCGCCAATAAGACAGGAGAAAAAATATTTTCCCTATTTTTCCGCTTTCTGAAGGGCAAACCTTTCTAGGGCTCAACTCCCCACCCATCCCAAAAATATTTTATAGTCTACAGTCTAGCAGTAAGTGCGGTTCTGTGTAGCAAGTCTGGATGAATGAAACCATGGTGACATTTCGGGCCAAGGACTCGGTTTGTGGGTTTACATCCTTTTTTGTCAATTATTTTTCTTATTGCTTATAATTGCCGGTTTGCGCCCTATAAAGATTTTCTGGGAGTTTCTTCCCACAAAAGTCATCCAGAATACTAAAAATAAAATAAAAATGGGCGGTAGGAGACCAACAAAAATTGGAAACATACAAAATGGAAAGGGCAAGAAGGACACTTGGGAATTGCGGTTATCTGGGACTATTTGAGTTGCCAGATAATTCTAATCAATTTTTCCTTTTTTTTCAGTATAGGCTTACAGATGGTCTGGGACTGACCGTACTCGGACAATTCGGGGGTATATCGATCCGAACATGAAAAATTGAGTGTAAGTACATAAAATTTTGTCCTTCAGGGATAGTTTCGAATAGCCTCTTTAGAATGTGGCTTTTTGCTGTTCAGATGGACTGTATGATATGAGCCATGTTTTTCGGGATAGTTAGTCTTTGAGGGAAACTTTGTTATCGTATTATATTTGTTCGTATTAAATAGAAAAATATGGTTGATTTTATCTGAGTAGAGTGTAAGACTTGTATAGATGCTTATAATTCATATTTTTTGAGTGATGATGAATATAAGAAAAAATCTTAATGACGTTAGAGATCCATTGAATGTTTATAATAGAATTCTTTTTTTTTTTTTTGATACTATTTCGATAAATAAGATGGGGCTTGACTACAGACGTTTTTGGTACCAAAGTTAAATTTGATTAAATAGTCAAAAAATTCGTTTGAATGTTATGTAAGATTTATGATATTAAATAATAAACATTTAAACTCTTAAGAATAATCATAACGTTCTTAACATTTGCCATGTTTTTTGAAATCTTCAATTAATCTAAATCATACCTTCCGAAATAATAGCCAACATTTTTTATCAGTTTAATGAAGATTATTTTTAAAATGCTATTGTGTGTCGTATTATAATTTAACTAGTTTATTTCAAATATCTAAATTCTGAATATGAAAGTCTTTTGAACTATTTTGAAAACAACACATAAAATGCGTATAATGTAGAAATTATGCATATTTATTTTAAACGCAGAAGCTTTTTAAGAACCATCATAACCATAATGTCGTTATGAAAAATAAGAAATAAACAATTAAATTTTCGTACTGACGAATTTTAAATTTAATAAAACCAAAAAGCTTAATATTAAGAAGTTATTAGCGCAATTTTTACTTTAATGGTGTTATTTATTGTTCATTTGATTTAGTTGTATTTGTTTATTAAATTAAACTTTAAAATGAAGTTAATTATTAATAAAAACTAGAGGTAATTTGAAAGGATGACTTTATAAAGGATAAAAGCGATAGTAAATATAAATGTTTACGATATTAAGTGCATTTAAGAAGTAAACATCGAACTAAAAGTTAATAGAATTTTATTTAAAGCAATATTATAAGATCTTAAATATAACGTTTAGTTTTGTATAGTTTTATAATTTTATGGACACCCTTAAGTAATTTAAATATCTATTCAAAACGGGTGATTATTTTTAAACATAAAAATCATAAAGCACATAAAAATCCATGTTTGTAATTTGAATAAGTTTTTATTTTAATTAATGACCGACTATAAATTGAAGTTTTTTCACATGCAACAAGATTTCATGCACTTCTGTTTTGATTAATCCAAGATTTTTTCCTGGTGCTTAATGAAAACATGTTTGCGTGATTCATGTAATTTATTGAATCCTGCCGGGGATTATGCTGAAGACTAGGTGTTTCAAATAAGTGCTCGAGCGTCTTAAGGGTCTTGCGGGTGGTGAGAGACAAGTGATATTGAGCTATCAAGTGTTTTGCTGCTTTACAGAAAGACGACGACGTTGCAGCTCTGGAACGTAAAGGGCAGTATGCCTTAAGGCGGAACGGAAGGTTCTTTTCAGGCTCTTTTCCGAAGAAAGTCGCTCGCCTCCTCTTGCCTCTTGACCTTTATGTATGTAATTTATTGCTATGCCGGTGGGGCTTATCTCTGAAGACGTTTGCCCTTCGGTGACACATGCATGCAGATACTTGGGGTTGGCTT